>CM076580.1:1207027248-1207627248 GCA_034641835.2 Pinus albicaulis | reverse complement strand
GTGTTTTTTTTTTAAAAATGGCAGAAGTTTCATCCTAACAAATTCCTGGACTGCTATCTATCTTGAGTTGGGAGGTTTGGCTACGGATTTCCATAGAGAGGAAGTGGTTTGCCACCTCTCATGGAAGCTTCCTTAATGATAGGGCCAATCCCATGATTATAGGGATCCCAACTCCCCTTCCTCCATCTATAAAAGCTTTCCCATCTCCATGGCAAGCTAGTCTTCAAGTTCCCAAATTCCCAAGAGCCTTATGCTGCAAGAGCCTCCATAATTCCCTTAAGGCCGAATCTAAGCAAGGAGACTATTGTCAAGATCCGAAGAGAGAGAGTTTGTCCCATCCTTGACAAGCTTTTCGAGATGTGTTTTGCTGGCGACCCTCCGAAGGAGAATTCAGCGTCAGAACTATGGTTGTATTCATCTTTTGATTGATTAATGATAAACAACTATCGGTTATGGTTCCACTCTTGTTGTTGTTTATAATGATGAGTTATGTCCTTTCTGACTGACATATAGTTGCATCTACTGGATTTTACACTTGCGTTTGTTTTGTTTCTCGCATGTGCAGGTGTCCATCACGGAGATTGTGGGGATCGTGATCTGCCAGGGCTAAGGAACGGGAGCGCTACCTCTTCTACGAGCAACAGCGTTGGATTCCAGGTAAGCCTTCATCGCTAGTTGGTTTATTTGCAATTAGGAACCTGCGCTATAACGTGAATGATTGTTGCTAGACCTGGTCTGGGCTAGTAGGGATCGCCTCTGTCTGCAGAGGGGATTTACCTCCACAACAAATTGGTGACTCCGTTGGGGATCGTTAGCTTGTTGTCGTTCATTTTATGAGCTATAGACGGAGCCTGAAGTTGGCCAAATAGCCTTCGAAACGCTTTTTCTCTGAAATTGCAAAGTAGATCAAAGCTGCTTCAGTCAATCTCCGGTTTAGTTTGTAAACTGAACACTTGGAGCACTGTCTTGTCTCTTCGGTTGATTCTTGATTCTGCTTGCTTGATCAGCTCTTTTGGGCTGGTTCTTTCTGTGAATTTGGGTTTTTGAAAACTCCAAACATCACTGGTGTGATCTTGGATTGCTTATTTTTTATTTTAGCATAGAAAAATTGGCTGGCGTGTTTTTAGCGTGACAGTCACGCCAATTGGCGCTAGTTGTCCGTGTATTACCCGCGCCAATTCTGATATGGCGCTAGTTTCAGCCTGACAGTCGCGCCAGTGCTGGGGACTGCTAGGGTTTGCTTGATTTTGAGCTTTCTAAGCCTGATCTCTGATTTTGGTTTCATTTTTTCGACTGCTCGAGTGTTTTGGAGCCTTGATTGACTGACTAATACCTTCGTCCTTTGGTTTTTTGCCCAATTTCCATCGATTTTGCATTCTAGCCCTAGGTCATCTAGGTGCTATGGTGTGTCGAGCCTTCCTTGGGAGTTTTTGGTTTCTATCGGTTCAGTCAACCTTGTGATTGCTTCCCTGCATTCGTTTGACAGTTGTTTATTGTTTTATTGCGCTATTTGAGTGATTGAATCCTCCTTCATTCGAGTTCCGCTTTGTCTCGTTTTGGGCCTAGATTACACGGCTCATTTGTGTCTTTGGGATTTTCTTGGTTTTTGAGGGACTTTTGGTCGATTTGAGGTCTGATTATGATTTCTATTGAGTGAAATTTGTTTTTTTTGCTCTCTTATCATCATTTCTCGAATCTCTTTTGCATTAGTTTTCATTTTTAGTGCACTTTGCTCTGAAAGATTGAAAATATTAAAAAAAAAAATCTTTTTCTTTTCATTAGTTAATGTGGATTAGATATTTTCGGTGTTATTAGTGATTGGTAACCTTGAACGAAAAGCTTTTTAGTTTTCATTAGCTACATTAGAGGCATCATTGGTTATTTTCTGTTCATTTCGTTATTGTGTGAAATGCTCTCAACTTTCTCATAAATAGCTTTCATCGAATGAAATGCTATACTGTGGCATGTAGAGTGCATTTAGGATATCTTGAAACATTACATTTGCTAGGGCCTGAAAACTGAAACGTAATTGAAGATAAACTTTAAAATTTACTCAATTTACACTAAGGCAGCATTGAAATCTAACGGAACACATTTAGAGGTCTAGGCTAGAGACGTGTTCTGGCGTCTTAAAACCTAGTAGCTGTCGTTCACCTCTTGGCTTTAGACAACGCTAGTATGGACTTGTGCTCCCCGTACCGTCGTTTATATAAAGGGAGACCCCACTAGGTTTCAATCCTTTATCCATAGGAAGCCGAGTCTGCCGCCCTATACCCGTGATACACCGGACACAACATTCGGGGAGATTTCCTGCACGTACGTTAAGTCCTTGGTTGATTTCTCTTTCATTTTGAAACCAAGGTGTATATTGCAGTTCACGATTATTTGGTACACCCTCTACCTAGTATCCCTGAGTAGTCATTTGATCTTTTCTGACTCTTTAAATTTGAAAGGATCACCAAGCGCTTGTCCTTTCACGCTTGCTTCAAAACTGAAAGAGATAGAGTCACCTTTCAGCCGTTTCTTGACTCTTAAAACATGAAACAGTGAAGTTTCCTATTTTTCGATGTGGTAAAAATTAATCACCCGCGATCACATGCCCTATTAGATTTTTCTTGTTGGCCATTTGATTGTGTGTATTGACTCTTTTTCAGCCCGTGTGTGTGTTTGATCTTTTTCTCTTGTCGTTACTACCACAGTGGCGGAACCCTCAGTTTCGTCTATTGGTAGCCCTTATACGGAAAATTCATCAGAGGCTTCACAACCCTCTGTTGAACCTCAGCAGCCCATTGTTTCCGAGTTTCCTGATGGGGGACCGGTTCTTGCTGAGCAGCCCTTTAGGGGACCAGTTGAGTTCAATTGGCCCTTTTCCGACCCTTGGTCTGAATTAAGAGTAGGGGCAGAGTTCCTTTCTCTTACATCGGGTTCGCCTTTTATAGCTGTTGTTTTTCCTCCTAGTCCTCGCCGTCTATTACGAGATCTAGCGGCAGGCTCAATCATGAGTGAATCTAGTGAGGAAATCCCCACGTCCGGTGAGGATTACCAGTTATTTCCTCGGAGATTATTTCCAAAAGACAACCCTGAACCAGCTATTATGTCATCGCCCAGTCCCTCATTACCAGCAGGGTATAGATCCTTGGGTCATATTATCGCCGCCGTAGCCTCTATGGGGGTATCAGCTCCTTCTATGAGGCCGGTGGTTCCTTCATTAGGGATGTCTCCTCAGACTCCCGTCACCTCTGTACCCGTTCGGCCCACTGTCTGTGTGGCCGCGTCTGCACCCACTATTACGGCACCCTCCACAAGGGCTGTGCTGCCTCCCGAAGATGTCTACATAGCAACTGCTATGCCGGAGAACATCTCTCCGGAGGAGTATCAGTTGTCCCTACAACAGCCGAACCCAGAGGGTGGACAAACCTCTCAAGACCCCAACCGCTCTTATTTTTCGCATTATGCACAGGATGGTACACCCGTGTATGCTTTTCCAGATCAATACGATGAGCACGGGAACATGTTACGTTTACCTGCTCCAGAGGCTCACCTTCATGCTCAAGGTTTACCATATGGCCAGGCTGGGCAGTATTACAACCCGCAAGGGAAACCTTTCCAAGGTCAACCTTCGGGCCAGCCTGGCTATCCTTATAACCCGCAGGGCCAGCCCATTCAAGGCTATACTGCAGGCCAGCAAGGGCTATCGTATGGTCCACAAGGACAATATTACAACCCTTCCGGTCAACCTGTGTAGCCTCAGCCGGGGTACCAACCGGGGCCGGTATACGGTCCTGGGGGGCAAGTCCAACCTTCCCAACCCATGCAACCTCAGTATCCTATTAATCCAAATGTTGCACACCAGCCAGGACCATCTTATGACCCTGCTGCAGGTCAAACCGGTTACAAGCCGCCACCTGGCTCTTTTCCTCCACCAGGCCAACCGGTCTATCTGGCACAACCTGGTGTTCCATCTCCAGGCCAACCGGTTCATCCGGTCCAACCTGGTGTCTCTCAACAGCCAGGTCAGCTTGCGCAACCAGCACAACCTGTTCACCCGGGTCAACCTGTTAACCCAGGGCAACCCGCTCAGCAAGGTCAGCCTGCTCAACCAGGCCAGCCTGCACATCCTATCAACCCTGCCCAGCAGCCGACTTATTCGATGTTGTAGCCAAATCAACCGCTGCACCCAAATTATCAGGCTCTGCAGGGTTCCACCTATCAGCACCCCACTCAACCTCAAGGCGGCTACTATTCTCATGGTCAATACCGACCGAATTATAGCCAGCCCCAAGGTTCTAACTATCGTCCTCAACATATCGGCTACACCTATACTCAGCAGCCAAATCCAAATGCTTCTTACACAGGGCCAACTCATAATCAGGGTCCATACTCTGGTTATCAACCCCCGTATGCTGGTTACCAGCAACCAAATTAGGCTGGTTATACCACCTATGCCCCCTACGGTCAGAATCCTGCTGGACAGAACCCATAGGGGCAAGGATATTCCCAACCAGCGTGGAGTATAGGTACTGGTCCTTATCCAGGGCCAGGTATGCCGTCCAATCCGCCATTGTCGTTTTTGGCTACCTTGGAGTTACCAGATGTTTCGAAATTAATGAATGATCCAATTCTGCACAATCCTTATTGGCCTCTGGTTCCTACCAAGGTGCCCGGTGATTGCCCCAAGTTTGAGGGAAAAGCTGGAGAGGACCCCAAATATCATGTGATGACTTACCATCTTTGGTGTTCGTCCAACTCTTGGGTGGATGATTCAATCCGTCTGCGCCTCTTCCAGCGCACTTTGACTGGCGCTGCTACTAAGTGGTATATCGAATTATCCCATGGCATCTTTCAAGATTTCAATACGTTAGCCATGGCTTTTCTGACTCATTTTCAGTTACCGGTTCGCTACGAAGCCGAGACGCATCTCCTAACTTCTTTGAAGCAGGACAAAGCCACCCACATTTCTGACCACATTCATGAGTGGCGACGTCATCTTAGGCTGATCAAGTTTCATATACCTGATCAGATACTAACTCATTGGTTCACCACCTCCTTTGTTAACAAAATCGCCCAAGATATTGCTATGGGAGCATGTGTGACTGAAGAAAAAGCCATAGCGCGTGCTCAATATCTAGATTTGGTATATTCACAATCCGGCACACTGTATGATATCTTGCCTGATGCTCCACGGTGTGGAACCTCTAAAGCCCCACCTACTCCGACGGTGGATGGTGTTATTGGTTCCGTGTCTCAGAATTCGAATAAATCTTCGAATGGGAAGCAGAAGTCTAACTCATCTAATAATTCTGCTCCTCCCGCCCCTACCGATTCTGGAAAAACTGCAGAGGTTAATGCCGTTCAGGCCAATCCTATGGAGAAGGCCTCCAAAGGGAAGAAGAAGGGCAAAGGTAAATCCAAATCCGACGCCCCAAATCCAGATTCCAAACCTCGGACCGAGGACGGTTCCTAATGCAAACCGAAGTACCCCTGCCTCATTTGTGAAGGAGATCATTATACTAAGGATTTTCCACGACGATCTGAGGTTAGTCAACTTCTAAAAGGCTCCAAAGGGACTTCGGCAGTTCTTAAAGAACCGTTCCCGTCTCAGCAGACCCAGATGGTTGAACAACCTTCACCATCTGCACCATTTGGGTCCCAAGTCTTTATGATGAATGGCGCTGCACCTATTTCTATCGCCACGCATTCGAAAGATTACAACGAATCGCATCAGGAACCGGGGAAGGCAGTTGCGGATGGTCCACCTCCCCCACCTGTCTCCGGTTCGTTGGAAATTGAGAAGCCTACTGCTGAACCCGTTGTGAGGCCACCTTCTAAAGGTGTTCTACGAAAGTCTTCCTACAATCCGAATGCCCGTGCCGCTCAACACTACAGTATTGTTGAGGATCTGGCACAGGCACCATTTTCCATGTCTTCTTTGGAAGTTCTTCAAAGTTGTCTTTCACAACGGAAAGCTTTATTATCTGCAATCGGTGGAATTGATCCCGTCGATTCTAGTCTTCTCACCTTTGACTTAGAAAATTTCACCCCCCGACTTCCACATCAGATCGCTCTTGTTATTCAAGTCGGGATCACCAGTATTAATATCCATAGGGCCATTGTGGATGAAGGTGCTTCTACCTGCGTCGTGTCATCCGCTTGATGGAAGGATATTGGCTCTCCGGCCCTTTCATCCTCTTTCAATGCCCTAGAGGCATTCGATGGTCGGGAATCCAAACCCATGGGTGTTCTCGAGAGTCTAGCGATTACTTTACAAGGGAATACTGTCAACGTAGAAGTAGAAGTGGTTGATGCTAAGCTCAACTACAATATACTTCTTGGCCATAGCTGGACTCACGCCATGCTATGCGTGCCATCCACCCTCTTTCGACTTATTAAGTTCCCTCACGAGGGCAAAGTCGTTACGGTGGATCAGTTGTCCTTCTTCACCTCCACCTCTGAGAACAACGTTCCGTACGTGGATCAGATCCCAAATCCCCCTGACAGTGTGGGGCCTGGTCTCTTCAAAGACCCCGTCCTCATGGGTATTTTTCCCGCACCACCACCGCACACCGCTCAAGTTAACATGATCTCTAGGTCTGACGACCCATGGCTCATCCCTACGCCTGAGCAGGTGACTGATTTTGGAGAATCGATGCCCTTAACTCCAGTAGAGATTAGCTACTGTGAAATCGTCGCTGCATCCGATCCTCCCCCTCCTCAGAATGCTCCTTTGAGCATGGATTTAGACATCTATTCTCAATCCCCCTGGCTCGGTCAGGCCGATTCACCTGATCCTCTCAAAGAGATTTTTCCTTCTGATGAAGCCATTTTTGAAACAATGTCTCTTGAGGAGCTGCCTTGGAGCGATGGACATCATCGTTTCTCCTTTATGCCCTGCGTAGGGGCAATGTCAGATTGTCTAGAGCATTTTGCATCTCAGGTTCCCACTCCACCTCTCCAAATGCCCATTTTGACGCATGAGGTTCTTTCGGAAGGAAACCTAAGTAATATCACTCAAACCATCCCTATCAACATCTCCGTTAAACTAGGGATCGTTGAGAACATACACGTGGGAGTGACTTGTTCTCCTGATGAGATTCAAGTCTATACTGATCTTTTTAAAGAATTCAGAGATGTGTTCGCCTGGTCCTACGAGGAAATGCCTGGGATTGATCCCAGTATCGTAGTGCATGAGATTCCAACCTACCCTGGTGCGAAGCCCGTGCGCCAACGCTTACGCCCGGTGCATCCTCGCAAAGTCACCGCAATTAAGGCAGAATTTGAAAAACTTCTGAACGCGGGCTTTATTTATCCCATCCCCCTCACAGAATGGGTTTCAAACATTGTCCCTGTCGATAAAAAGCAGGGTACTATTAGGGTCTGTGTTGATTACCGTGATATTAATCGCGCCTGTCCGAAGGATAACTATCCCACTCTGTTCATAGACCAAATCATCGATGAATGTGCCGGAAGTGAGATTTATTCCTTGATGGACGGATTTTCCAGGTACAATCAGATAAACATTCTACCTGTTGATCAGCACAAGACTGCATTCATCTGTTCGTGGGGTACTTTCGCTTATAAAAAGCTCCCGTTCGGCTTGAAGAATGCTGGAGCCACTTTCCAGCGGGCGATGTCTTACGCTTTTCATGACATACGCCATATCGTTCAGCCTTATCTGGACGACTTGTCATCTCACTCAGCTAGGCGAGAGGACCACCCTGAACACCTCCGCCAGATTTTCCTTCGCTGTAGGCGCTACAATATTAGGCTTAATCCTCATAAATGCGTCTTTTGCGTGGCTTCTAGCAGTATTTTGGGATTCATAGTCTCCAAAGACGGAATTCGCCTTGACCCTTTAAAGGTCGAGGCTATCATCAATCTCCCATCACCCTCCTCATTATATCAGTTGCAGAGTCTGCAGGGAAAAGCTAACTTCCTTCGATGCTTTATCCCGAACTACGCGGAGGTGGCCAAAGGATTCACGCGTCTTATAAAGCAGAACGTTCCCTTCCATTGGGAAGACATTGCCCAAGAATCCTTTGAGAAGCTTAAGACATTACTGGTTAATGCTCCTTTGCTTCGTCCTCCTGATTATCACCGCGATTTCACTTTGTATCTCGCCGCCGCGTTTAGCACCATAGCTATGGTTCTGGTGCAGGATGATGATGATGGAAATGAACATGTCGTTTATTATCTGTCACGGAACCTTCTCGACACAGAAAAACGTTATGCTCATGTCGAGAAGCTGGTGTTAGCCGCAGTACACGCCGTGCAACGTTTTCGCCACTACATCATGCAGCGTACGATAACAGTGGTTTCGGATTGCAACCCCATGACATATATTCTCTCTCGAAAATTACTGGGGGGAAAATAATCCAAATGGATTGTTATCCTCTAGGATTTTGAATTAGAGTTCACTACTGCTAAGTCAACCAAATCACTGGTTTTCGTGGATCTTATATGATCACTCCCAACAGACTCCACTCCTTCACACTCCGAGGATCATATCCCGGACGAAACTCTTTTCCTTATCAGTACTCGTGACCCTTGGTACGAAGACATAATTGTGTATCTTCAGACCTCCACATTTCGGTCTGAGTTGACTAAAGATGCCCGACGTCGGATTCAGCATTAGTCTCAACCCTACCGCATCGTAGGAGATACCTTATACCGCATTGGAGTATATTCGGTGCTCCGTCGGTGCCTAACCTTGGAAGAGGCTGAAAAGGTCCTAAATGACTGCCACAGTGGCGCCTGTGGCGGTCATATCTCCGGATATGCCACTGCCCAGAAAATTCTGCGAGCAGGATACTTCTGGCCATCAATATTCAAAGACTGTATTGTCGCAGTCCGTAAATTTCACGCGTGCCAGGTCTTTCAGTGCAAGATGCACGCGCCACCTCTCCCTTTGCATCCTGTTATTACCATCAACCCTTTTGCGAAATGGGGCATAGATTTTATGACGTGTAACCCTCATTCGGCCGGGGGGCATGCGTATATAATTGTCGCCGTAGACTACTTTACGAAGTGGGCCAAAGCGATGCCTACACTAGCTGCCGACGGTAAGACAGCTGCCCAATTCATCTTCAACCACATCATTGCATGTTTCGGGGTCCCTTAGGCCATCGTTACCGACCATGGTACTCATTTTCGAGATTATATGATGGCCGAGCTGACTTCAAGATTGGGCTTACGCCACGATAGCTCAACGCCATATTACCCTCAGGCAAATGGCCAGGTTGAGGCTGTGAACAAGGTTTTGGTCACTATGCTTCAACAAACAGTTGGTATTCATAAATCCAATTGGCATCTCCAACTGTTCTAAGCTCTATGGGCCTACCGGACGTCTGCAAAGAGTGCAACTGGATTCACACCATTTCAATTGGTGTATGGTCTGGAAGCAACTCTTCCAGTTGAATGCGAGATTCCTTCTTTGAAATTAGCTGTGGAACTTCTACCTGACACTTCTACTGAGGAAGAGAAAATTTTGTATCTGGAACGGTTAGATGAAACCCGCCGTTTGGCTGCTTTAGTCATTGAAGCACAAAAGAAGCAGGTCAAAGCTCACTTTGATCAATCAGTTTCTCCACGTTCCTTTGTCGAAGGGGACCTCGTCCTCTTATACGATCAAGTGCATGAAAAGCTTGGGGTCGGAAAGTTCCAACCTATGTGGCATGGGCCCTACATAGTAAAACACGTTTTGAAGAATGGGGCTTATGAGCTTATAGATTATGAAGGAGTTCCGCTGGTGCAGCCCAGAAATGGGCTGTACCTGAAAAAATACTACGTTTGAAGTGATTTTTGGTGTGGCGTGTGTACATAGGTGTGTTATTTCATTTGTGTGCATGTGTGGTGTGGTGTGCGTTGTAAACATCTTTCTGTTGATCGGGTCTTCCTGATTGTGCAGATGTCCATCAATCCGTTTGTTGGTTTCGCGGATGGTGCCTCCCGCAGTACTAGGAATCTGTCTTTGGCAGCCTGGGTAATCTACGATCCTATTGGTGAGTTGGTCAACTTGCAAGGTGTGTGTCTGGGACGTACTACAAATAACATCGCGGAATATAGTGATGTGTTAGAATTATTAACCGAGGCTATAAACCTTGGTATCCATGAATTACTTGTGTATCTAGACTCACAACTTGTAGTATTACAACTCAATGGTCACTATTCAGTCAGAAATCCATCCATTTTACGTCTGTATCTGCGTATTCGTCTGCTGGAAAGAAACTTTGACTATATTACATATCAAGATATACCTAGACATATGAATACATTAACGGATGCAGTAGCTAATTTGGTTTTAGATAGACATTTGCGCAATCTGTAAACAAAACATCATCACATGTGAAGAGATCCATCCAGAAATAGGTATGTATATACATATATATCGAAATGTTTACATAGTGTGCATTACATAAATAAAAAAATATACATGTTTGTCTTAATACATCCGGAGACGACATGTCTCTCAAAAAATATGCATGAAATAAAGCCCTAGGTGTCTAATTTGCGTGGTGCTCATGATAACAAGCCACAGCACGCACTAAGTGTCTCAGAAGACGGTGGAGGCGACTAGGCACTCCCACTTTATGTCTATGGTATGCTAGTGGGACATCTGCCAGTCGGGCATAGTCTGGAATCCCCCGGGCGATTCCCTCGAGGTTCTGGACCAACTCTCCTCCCTCGGCACCCTCCGCCTGAGGGTCAGCTGTGGGATGAGTTCTCCGTGAAATGGGAGACATACTGGCTGGTCTCTCTGGGCCAACATCTGCATATGCATATAACTGCTGTCAGAACGGACATGTATTAACAAAAAAATCATAAAACACAAAAATCAATAGATGATCTTACCCAACTCCTCGTCCCAGTCATCTCCCTCCGGGAGTGGAAGATCTAGATCACCAGTGAAATTGGTCCCTGCATATGGCCAGTCTTCGACTACGATCAACTGACGCCGTAGCCACCCAAAAAACTCCGGCCTCCAGGACGTCTGTTGCCCCCCTCCTGCTCTGGGCATCAGTGCTACCCAGCGAGCCATTCTCGGCTCTCGTGGTACCAGCTCAGCTACTATGGCCCCTTGGCCCTGGAAGATTGGTAGTCGTTCCAGAATGAACGATACCAGGATAGAACCATAGCCAAACTGCTTCAGTTTGGCTTGCTTGCACTTCGTGAGCTGTCTCTTCATGTTGACTGTCACCGCTGTAGCCCAGTCAAACAGTGTAGGACTCATACACTCTGAGGCTAGTATGAGTTGGGCCTTAGTCGCCTCATGTGGAGCTTGCGATCCTACAGCTCGTGTAATGGTGTGTAGCACTACTCTGAGTGCTAGATCCTCAACGGTGTGAATGTCTACCTTTCCGCTTCCTGATCCGGTTCATGCCCTTGGGCACACCCTCGCCATTACCTGCTCCATATTTTCACCAGATGGTCTGCTCCCTGTCAATATGGGCACTGGACCTCTGCGCGATAGTCCGGTTATGAAGTATATTTCAGAAACCTCCAGTTCTAATACTTGATCCCGCAGCTTGAACACTTGTTCATTTTCATCCCAAATACTAATCAGGTATTGTAGAAGCTCAGGTTGAGCTCGTAAGCAAGGTGTCAGGAAGAACTTTTTAAGCCCACAATTCTTGAGAGCGTTCATACAAGTTTCGTTCTCCATGGCTAGTTCATCCTCTTCCCCATGCTCTCTCTCTTTCCATTCGATCACCATTGTACTCGGTTGCCTGCATTAACATGGTAAAAAACTATTGATTAGACCTCTGCTATGCTTGGAAATCCATTCAAATCACTAGCTATTTGGAAATTTTAAATAGAAATCCGCGCTGCGCCATTGGCGCGGCTGTTTCCTTAACAGTCACGCCAGTTGGCGTGGGCCCTTTGTATCAAAAAGGCCATTGGCGTGGGTCCGTGCCCGATACCCACGCCAATGGGTAGAGCCCTAAAATTACAAAAATCTTCCACAAAAATCTAATGAGTAATGGAAAAATATGAAAAAATGGATTAAAATGGAGTACAGGGAAGCGCCTCTTACCTGGAATGAATGGGAATCTGAATGGTAGCCTGGATCTGTCGCAATCGCCGTCAGAAGGTTTGCACAAAATGGACCACTCCTGCTCTCCAAATGAGGTAAATAGTAAAAGTAATTTTGTTTTTACCATTTGGGACTATTTATAACTTTTTGGAATCTAAAATAGGTTTTAAAAGGCATTTTCATTAATATTTTGATAAATTTTGTCAAAAATGGATTTACACTTGCCTCTGTGTGCAGCGACAGGTTTTTACGCGACTTCAACGGTGAAACGAGTTGTATTTTATACTTTTTCGGACTCGGTAAACACGAAAAATTCATTTTGGAGTCATCTTTCAGCTCTTTTCTGACTCTCTAAACATGAAAAGATTGCCGAGGCCCTTGTCGTTTCGATCTCGTTAAAGTGGCTGTAAACAACATCTACCCAGTATACGTTTACCCCTTTTTCGAGCTGGGATAGATTATTTACGAAAAAGGAATACCCTAGCCTATCGCGACTAGGAGGTTTTCTCAGACATAGTTTTCTACCTTTTCAGATCTGAGGAACTATTTACGAAAATGGACTGTTGGAGTTTACTTTTCATCTATATTTTCAAACTCTCTAAACATGAAAAGATGTCGAGTTCTTCCTTTTTCAGACTCGTTAAAACCTGATGACATCGGATTCAATCATGATGATGCTCTTTGAGTCGCTCCTTCCTAGGGCTCATTAAATGTACTAGGATGGATTCCTCCGAAGGACGGACTTATAGTACAAGCATATGCTATCCCCTTCAAGCTTGTTATAAAAAATAATTGGGGTACTCGCCAGAAATGGTGGGGAAAAAATGGAACCAGCATCATTGTCGTGTCAGTAGTATGTCGCTCTTGAACATGGCACTTGTCTGCATTCGTGTCGGGTTGGGGACATCTCATCTCATTTTTCTCTTGCCTCCGTGGGTTTGAGTAATCCATTTTGACCTCTCATCTTCTCTTTTCCTCGTCACTATGACCTCTGATCTTTTGAGGTCAAATACTGCCAAGTCCACTGTCGTGCCGTTCATATGTTCAAGAGAAGTTGACCTCTGCAAAGTACCAACCTTCCTTTGATTCTCATCTGATCGTGATTCACAAAAACACTATGTTCCTCTGTCGCACATCGATGATGTGGGAAACATTATGGCCCACCTTCGATCAAGGTCACTTCCTGTCGAATTCAGCTCATTATCCAGGAAGCTGATCTAGAGACTCCCTTCTGGTGCCTTGGAGCCTGCATTCCTCAATGGCAGGTTCTTCGCATTCGACGCGAGGTTTTCATCATTGGCCTCCGATCGAGTGATTCTACGGGTGTTCGACACTAGATCATTGATTCACATGCCATAGATTATACCTGTAGTACCTTGAGGGCCATTGTCATTATTGGTGGTACCTCTCACGTCTGTTAACAGCTGTCATCATTGGCTGGTAATGAGACGATGTTCTTGCATGTTCGACTTCAACCCATTTATTCACATGCTTGGACTTGTACTGTGTTCAGGTCGAGATGGAGCGCAAGACCCTGGATTGTGTCTGTTATAATCCAGGCTGCGAGTTTGTGGATTATTAGGATTATTTACATGACTCACTTACTGGATGGCTGCGACCGTACCTGATTCTATTCATCGATCCTCACTGGATGGCTGTGTCCATGCCTTGGATCTGGATTATTGTATACTCTATTATGGATGGCTGTGCCCATACCACATATATATCATGTATTTGAGACATCAGTTGTACTTCTTCACGCAGGTTTTCCGACGGCAGAGTTCTCAGTTGGACACGTTCTCGTAAAGCATTTCACCCCTCTCTCTCTCTCGGGCCTCATGCTTTAGGGGGCATCTGTTACATAGAAATTTGTCACCATCCCTGCAATCCCCGTATCGTACATTGGAGGGCTCATGTTGTGACCTGTGAGAAGTGACATAACTTGAAAATACTTTCATGGCATTCCCCTGAACATGTACTTTCATCCCCCTGAAGACATCTCCTGCTGAAAAACCCTAAAAACACCCCCTTTTGCATTGGCGCAGGCAGCCAGTTCATCAACTGCGCCAATGGGGAAAATCATTCAAAGAGGTCACGCCAATTGGCGCTCTGTCCCAGAGTCGCACTCACGCCAGCCAATTTGAGGAGTGTTTTTTAAAAATAAATGGCGGAAGTTTCATCCTAACAAATTCCTGGACTGCTATCTATCTTGAGTTGGGAGGTTTGGCTACAGATTTCCATAGAGAGGAAGTGGTTTGCCACCTCTCATGGAAGCTTCCTTAATGATAGGGCCAATCCCATGATTATAGGGATCCCAACTCCCCTTCCTCCATCTATAAAAGCTTGCCCATCTCCATGGCAAGCTAGTCTTCAAGTTCCCAAATTCCCAAGAGGCTTATGCTGCAAGAGCCTCCATAATTCCCTTAAGGCTGAATCTAAGCAAGGAGAATATTGTCAAGATCCGAAGAGAGAGAGTTTGTCCCATCCTTGATAGGCTTTTCAAGACGTGTTCTGCTGGCGACCCTCCGAAGGAGAATTCAGCGTCAGAACTATGGTTGTATTCTTCTTTTGATTGATTAATGATAAATGACTATCAGTTATGGTTCCACTCTTGTTGTTGTTTATAATGATGAGTTATGTCCTTTCTGACTGACATATAGTTGCATCTACTGGATTTTACGCTTGCATTTGTTTTGTTTCTTGCATGTGCAGGTGTCCATCACGAAGATCGTGGGTATCGTGATCTGCCAGGGCTAAGGAACGGGAGCGCTACCTCTTCTACAAGCAACAGCGTTGGATTCCAGGTAAGCCTTCATCGCTAGTTAGTTTATTTGCAATTAGGAACTTGCGCTATAGCATGAATGATTGTTGCTAGACCCGGTCTGGGCTAGTAGGGATCTCCTCTGTCCACAGAGGGGATTTACCTCCACAATAGACCATCCATATTGTTTACACCCACACCCTCTCTTTCGACAACCTTGAGCCTCCGCGCATGAGAATTCAACACTTTGAAATTCATTTTGGAGTTGGTTATTAATTGTTCACCAGTCTCTGCCATGAATAAATTAAGTCGGAGTCTAATTCAATTTCAATAAAATTCACCAGCACTGTGTTTGGCCTACAAAAAACTGAAACCGGATTTCGAAGGGGGGCATATCTGGTTAGTGGTATTTTTGATGGGGGGTATGAACTAGCACGAATTCACCATGTTTCATTCTCATTGGAATTAAATACTGCCCATTTCAGACCCCCCCCCCCATGCTGTTAAAGTTTGGAGGCTCGGGGGGGGGGTCGAAAAGAGATGATGACCGTCGGATGTGGGGCAATGTGCGGGGATGGCAGATAAGGTGGAGGTAATTTAGAACATATGGGACATGAGATGCGATGTGTGATGGGATGGTGGGGTTGGGAAATATTAATGTCATGGGGTTTAATATGGGCAAGGAGATGATGGTGCTCTCTATGATGTGATGAGATAATGAATGGAAAGAATAAGGTTTATATCATAAACATATGGAAACTGATAATATAACTTATGAAAAACTTATATTAGGGTCTTGAAGGCTTAATGAGATGGATAAGTGCTGAATAATATATTTAGGCTTAGCTTGGTCTATATGATGAATGAAGTAGTTAGCCATGTATTAGAGATAGGATAAGTTCTTAAGTTTTTTTCAAAGTATTTCCTCCACATGCCTATAAAGGGATTTCCAAACCTAAGAGAAGCCATTCCTTGTCTTTCTGACTAGCAGTGCCTATTAGGAAATAAATGACAGTAATTTAACATTATTTTCAATGTGAAAAATCTGAAGAAAAATAATTAGTCCCCTTGAGATCCTATAGATTATAGGATACTAACAGTGGCTCTAATTGGGGATGGAAGCTTTGGAGGAGGTGTCAAGAACACCGTAGGTCAGTGGCCTTATCCATTGGGCTAATCTCAAACATGAAACCTGGTCTATTACAAAACCTGTGTGGCTAAAAATATTTAATCATTTTTTATAAACCTCAGACAAGAATCTAATCTATGTACTGCAATATGAAATGAAACTACAGCTAAACTTATGCACTGCATACCATCAAACTGAAATCATTGCTGCACCTAGAAAATCTGAATGCTGAAATATGAACTATGTTGAAACTGAAAAATGAAATAAGTCTTAAACTAAAACTGAAAAGATTCTCAAAGTAATGAGCTTATTTTCACACCTACCTACATCTAGTCCGATAAAAAAATTACCCCATCAAATAATAATCAGACTTCCAATGTAACTAGTCAAGAAAATGAGTGCTAAACTGAAACTGACCTTCCATTTCCTTAGGTGGAAAAATGGATTCAAAACATGGAAAATTAACTCTTCCACTGAATTCAATAACTCAGTTGATCCACTTGGTATATTATTCCTTCACTGATAACTATAATAAACTGCTCCAAGGATCTAAGTAGACATGTAACATGAGATCTTTCAGATGCTTGGTGACATACAAACATAACTCATCCCAGACTGCTCCTTTTCTTTTGTGTTGGCATTAACTATCTTCACATGGCAAAGAAGAAACTTGTTTTTCTTCTCTATCCATGATAATCATCTCTTCTATGTGCTCTTCATCATTCCCTTTATCATTCAGAAACTTGCAAGAAACTTGCAAACTCCTAATCATCCAGGGAAAAGTATCATTAACTATAACAATATGATGTGCAACTTAGTCAATATCCCAAGAAGAAAATAATGATGGACAAATTTTGTGATCTCCTTCAAGGTTTTCAGCCTCAGGAAGAGAATTAGAGTGGCCTTTAATTAGAAAGCCTGAATGGTATTCTTTTGGAAAAATTTGTTGGTGTTCAATCTATGAACAAAACATTGTTGGCTGAAGATGCTCTTGTGAATCTGGGCCATCAAACTCTACTTCTTTTTCTTCTAGATTGCTAGATTTCTAGAGGTTTTCACGACTGCCCTTTGTTGTATCTGGTTCAAGGAGCTGAAATTATTCTTTAACCATCTACTGATCAGATGTTCCTTGTGCTGCTAGGGATATTTCCTGTGATGAAACTTCACAAAATTTTGGACATCATATATCATTTCTTTTTTCATGATGATAAGACATTTCATACAAAGCTTCCACTTTATTAAATGGTATTTCTTCTAAAAATTCTAATATTTCATCATTCATAAACTGATCATCATCATAGTAATCCTCCAGATATTCAATAAAACTTTTAAAGTTATCACAATAGTCTTTAACTAGTGACAAAGAGGGATAATATTCTTTATACCAGTCACAAAACACTTTAAAGAACTTATACTTGCAGCTGGTAGATCTTCATACCAAATCCTAGATTTCTCTTATAAACTGGCCACAAACATTTTCATAAGACAATCCTCTAGAAATTAGATTTTAAATCTTTGGAAATTCATATGAAATCTTAACAAATGTATAGTAGCATCATCTCCTTTCTTATCTCTAAACACCGGAAGATATTTTAACCACTCAATGTTTGGCATGGGATTTGGAAAACCTGGGATCTTAGATCTGTCCAAAGGAGCATACGTGCGTTGTATTATTGAATTCATCTTGTCAATCAATGAGAGAATGGAGTCACCATATGTTCACAAAAATTCTGGATTCTTCTACCAGTGGAGCCTTTAGGTCAACTGAAAATTGTGGGGTCGCCAGACGGATGATTTCAACCTTCTTGTGTTTGGTTGTTTTTCCACCATCATCAATCATATATGAATTTGATAATTGTTACTGAGGAACAAAAAACTTGTCCTAGTATGGTTTCCATTATGTTAGCACTCTGTAATTCTGAGGTTGAAGACAGAATCCTGGAGGCAACATCAAAACCACTTCGGGCCTAGGATCTAGCCCTCCTAGGCTCAGAGAGGGATCTCTCTATTAGATATAGCTTTTTTGGTTTGGAATTTTAGGCTAGTTAATGGGTTCAAAGTTTGGATTTTTGAATTGGTTTGGTGGGGAAAGTAAGGTAAAAAGGCCATTTGGAAATGGAGTCAAAACGCTGGGGTGATCAATTTGCAGAAGTAATCAAGCATGAGTGAAATAGGGAAAGCTAGGTGTACTACTTTGGATATTTGAGAATAAAATGGAATGGGGAGGTACAAGAAGAGTGGAATTCAGTATAAATTGAGGAGCAATTAAGAATTCCTCAATTATACTAGAATGTAGTGTTCATCAGAAATCAAGGAGAAATTAAGAATTCCTTGATTTGGCATCAGTAGAAAACATAGAATATTGTAAACACAGCTAGAATAGGGTGCTTTGGTAACAAATATTATTCATCATTTTTTGTTCTACAATTAGAATTAAAAAATACTAATAAAGGAAAACAATGGATGACACATTAAACAGGAGAAAACCTCACCATTTGGTACGCCACGTGAAGCCTAAAAGCTTCTCTTGTATTACTTTGCAAACTGTCACTTAAAACACAACGAAAACTTTTCCAGAATTGAACAGTGTCTCCTTACAAATTCCCCCCCTTCCCCTTTTTCTATTACATCACAATATATAGACTTAACTACAAGATCTATTTTCTCATCCAAACATTCCATCTACTTTCTAAAAATAAAGAAATTGTTATAAAAATAATGACACATGTATAACTAATCATCAGTCTTTAAGGAAGTGATTTCAACAGGAGTGACATGTGTAAAACTTCCTCCTACTTCTCAGGATGTTGTTATTAACAAGATATTCTTTTCCATTCAAGAGATGGACAACATATATGAATAAGGATTTACATTCAGTAGTTGATCTCTGAGATATCTTGAGGTCGAGTAACTGCAGGGACAACTAGAAGATTACTGCAACAAATATTTTGAATTTTCCATTTGTCCCTCATACACTTATAATACTACTGCTTTGGTGCCTGAAACTCTGCTACCTATGCCTTTGAATTCTCGAATGCTACCACTTGGCTTCAGAATTAAAAATATTTTACAAGGATCCATTCCCTTATTTTCTTTTAACAAAACCTTCTACGCTGAGCTTGGAGAAACATACATAGCATGTTGTTAGAACCAGGAGAAGTGGTTTCCTTAACTAAATTTCCCCAGTTTATATAAGATCATGGACATCCGCACAAATAGGGGAAAAATTCTTCGTTAATGCTAGCATTTCCAATGTTATGACCGAGGCCTCCACATCAAGATCATATACACATGTAGCAATTTTCACACCAAGCTTTCGGCAGGGATTGTGGAAAGTGGACATTTTCTTCAATATGGAAAAAAATTCAGTAGCAGTTTATGCCACTGTCTCAGTTGAAAAAATCTACATCTACACGAGGCATTCCACACTGATGAAGAAGCCTTAACATTTTCTCCATTACTATGCTAATAGTGAGAACAGGGCTGACTATTAAATATTCTAATTTCCTTCTCTCATCAAGATCTTTCAACTTGGGTACAAGATTGGCAGAGTTTCGATTCCCATGAACGAATATAATTGATTGCGTAGAACATTTTTGCCCACTATGTGCATAAGCATCCTGGCTGCAAACCCTTGAAACATATTCAACCTGCTTGATATCAATGCCAAGAATATTCCAATCAGATCCTACATCTTCTAATTTCACGTGTTGCATTCATATCAACAACAAGTTTCTCAGTAACCCTTGAACTTCTGGTGAAAAGGGTCATGCGTGGATTTCCATCTAGAAAAGGTCTAGACATAATTCTACCATCATAGTCGACATGGCTTGCCATAAGTATTGCAAACCTCCTGTAGTATTGAACTCAGTACTTACTTAATCGTAACATAATAACCCCCATCGTTGTTTTTTCTCTTCACGAATTCCCTGCAATCCTGTTTCTATAGAAGGAAAACTTGATGATCTGGCGAAATCTGCTGGCACCTTTGTGTTTATTTCTTGCCATTGATCCACTCCTTGACAACGGAGGACTTGATTTCCATTTTCATATATAAGCATTCACCCCTCGTTCTATATTCCTGACAACTCCCCCATATTCCTTTGCGGAAACCAAAACCAGAAGCATGTTCATGAATTTTCTAAATTATACCTTTGTGTTGGAAGCTAATTTATGGTTTAGGCTTTCTTTGCAATCTCCCACGGGATTCCCATGTCTTTGTGATGGAATAGGATCACTTCACAGACCATTTCTCATCTCCTTTCCTTAATTCCACTGCTCGAATACACCAGCTAGATTAGTATATACGAACACTTCTAGGTTTGCTATGAATTTGAATATTTTTATGCTGAATTTTCTTCATGGTTGTAGTGACATTTTTGACAGATGGACCATCCATATTGTTTACACCCACACCCGCTCTTCCGACAACCTTGATCCTTCACACACAAGGATTCAACACTTTTTGGTTTGATTTGGAGCCAGTTCTTCATTGTTCACCACTCTCTGCCATGAAGAAATTAAGGTGAATTCCAATTCAATTTCAATAAAATTCACCAGCATTGCATTTGACCTGCAAAAAAATGAAACCAGATTTTGGAGGGGGGCATATCTGGTTAGTGTTATTTTTTATGGGCGGTGCGAACTAGCACATACATGCCATGTTTCATTCTCGGCGGAATTAAATACTGCTTATTTCGGACCCCCCCCCACCATGCTATTAAAGTTAAGAGGCTGAGGGGGGGCCAAAAAGAGATGATGATCGTCAGATGCGGGGTGATGTGCGAGGATGGCAGATAAGGTGGAGGTCATTTAGCATAGATGGGACATGAGATGTGATGTGTGATGGTATGGTGGGGTTAGGAAATATGAATTTCGGGGGGTTTAATATGGGCGAGGACATGACAGTGCTCTCTATGGTGCGATGAGATAATGAATGGAAAGAAAAAGGGTTATATCATAAACATATGGAAATTGGTAATATAAAGCCTGAAAATAATATATTAGGGTCTTGAAGGCTTAATGAGATGGATAAGCACTAAATAATATATTTAGGCTTATCTTGGTCTATATGGATAATAAAGTAGTTATCCATGTATTAGAACTAGGATAAGTTCTAGAGTCTTTTTTAAAGTATTTCCTCCACGCGCCTGTAAAGGGATTTACAAACCTAAGAGAAGCCATTCCTTGTCTTTTTTACTAGAATTTCCTACTAGGAAATAAATGACAGTCATGTAACATTATTTTCAATGTGAAAAATCGAAAGAAAAATAATTAGCCGCCTTGAGATCCTATAGATTATAGGATACTAACAGAATCCACCGATAGGGTCAAATGGAAGTCAAGGAACTGCACGAATCCTAGGTGTGGTAATGAAAACTGAATTTGAACATAAGGGAAACCACTCAACCAAATACCCATGGTGTTGATCAAATTTTGAGCACAAGGTCACCTATAAATGATGTAAATAGGGCCAGGATGCAACTCTATGTTTACTCTCAGAGCAATTTTTCGAAGTTGTTGGAACAGGGTCCTCCAAAGGTTGCGAATTTGGATAGTTTTGAGTATTTTTGTATATTTTTGGCATATTTTAGTCTAGTGCATGGGTTTTGGGGTGGGTCAAAGCCCATAAAGCATTATAATGGGTCAAAGGGTAGACCTAGAGTCTGCAAACCACGGTTTGTAGACCACAGGAAAGATTAGGCTAGATCGTTATAAATAGAAGGACATTTTGAGTCAATAGGCAGGCATGAAGTAAGATTGGTGCGAATTACAAATTAGTAGATCTATTTGGGTTATTGGGGGAAAGGAATCCTGCTGGTTGTGTGCACAGAGATCCTCAGTACTGCTATGTGAAGATCCTACTGGTGTGTGCGCAGGTTGGGTTTTGGGTTTTGTAAAAGGATTTGAAGGATTAATGAAAGTGGAAGGTTGTTGGAATATCTAAATCTGTTAATGCGAATCTACGATATCTGCTATGTTATGCGTGGTTCTATGTTAATCTACAAAATTAACTGTGTTATTTTCTTATGCTACGTTGACATCTGATCTGGATCTGTCTATACTTTATGCAAGAATATTTGTGATAATTGCGTTGTTGTTCTGTGAATTTATGATTTGTTGACTATTGTGATTATAATTGATAGTGCGCACGTGGATGCAAAGGGATATATATATTTTGGTTCTGTAATATACGTTCTGGTAATTTTCTAGTCGAACGTAGCTCTTCTTGACTTACCTACCCTCTCCCAGGGTGTGGAAACCTGGTTCTAGCACCTTCCCGTACTGCTTTGGGTCAGACTTTGGCCTGCGCAAGCAGGTCACTGCCAAAAGGGTCAGTAGTATAGGGGTTTGTTGGCAAACCTTAACCTCCAAACCTGGGTCAGGACCCCTCGAGGCAAAAAATGGTTCCGTTGTAGGGACTAGGAGAATTTTGAGAGAGGGATCGGGTAATGCCAAGGCCATATTGGAAACCTGAAAGAAAAGAAATTGATGAATGGTTTGAACATCAAGTTCAGTAATTCGCAGTAAAATAAAACCGTAGTAAGAGGTTGAACACCGAAGAGTGGAAGAATAAGTATATTTTCACGGAGATCTATGAGATCTTCTTTGTAACAATTGCGATCGAGCTCCAGGAGTGGCTCGCAAGGTTGGTTGAATTCCAGAAGTGTTGGAAGGACGAGCGGGTCACACAATGAACCCCATAATTGATCCAGCAGTTATAGAAGACTAATAACACCATCACACGCATGGTGGACCACTGGGTGGATAGTGTGTTAAGAGGGTTTGTGACAGAATTTTCCATCAATCAGTTCGTTTCCTACTTTGAAGAAAATCGAATATTCTTCAAGGGTTTCCAGGGCAAGTTTCTGAAGACCTTACCATTGTTGATTAAGATATTACTGTGTGAAAAGAGTATTCTGTGTAGCCACACTGAATGAATGACCTCTGATCAGGATGGGAGTACGACACGAAGTGGAAAATACTATCGGACCAACCAAGAAGGAGATATATCTGTCTACAGTCTAGTAATAGAAGCAGCTACGCAGAGCCCTCCAGCCACACCACTTTAAAACTAGCATAGGGTTAGGAATTCACCTACACCTCCGCCACCACTCGAAGATGACATGGTTGTGCACATGAAATTTCCCACATTTAAGGGCATAGGAGATGAAAACATGGACCAGTTCTGGTTTGTCGCAGGATTGGTACGGACTGCGCAGAACGTAGCTAGTGATACGGTGAAGAGGGCACAATTTTCCCTTGCCTTTGAAGGAATAGCTTTGGTTTGGTACATGGGATACATTGGCCAACATGTGAACACAACCATTGAAGAGATTAATAATGCCTTGAAACAATAGTTCAAGAAGCCTAAGTCCTACTCTCAAATAGTGGTTGATCTAAAGGATTTCAAGCAAGGGCCTTCTGAGTCAATGTGGGAGGCCAATCAATGACTGAAGAAGGTGATTATAGAAGGAGGATTCTAGTATGATGACAGAAAGCACACAGAATGGTTCATTTCTATGCTGCTGCCTCACCTATGCGTACCTATGGGTCCCCAAACATTCGAATCGCGGGAAAAAGCCTTGGAGGTTGCTATGAAGTTAGAAAATGCGGCCAGAGATGATACCCAGCTGGGCATCCAATAGTTCCAAGGAAAACTTGAGGCAATTCACATAGATATCTAGAATCTGCGAAAGGAGCGAGAAGCAGAGGCTAGCCCTGAAAGATGGTGCATATGATGCAGGACGAATGGTCACACCAAGGATAACTACCCTCTGTTAGCATACTATATGTAGGCCGGGGGACCTAGTCCACTGCACCCTAGGGAAGTTGCAGGATCAAGTGGTCCGGCGCTATGGCGCGATGATTGTCGCATTGTGGGGCTACATGACACAAACCACTGCCCCCGCCTGGCTGCGTATGTCCCAGAAGTAAAGTAGCAATGGTGCAGGTTCTGCAGGTCAGTAGGAGATGATGAAAAAAACTGCTGGATTTATGATTTAATGATTGATCGAGGGAACCTACATAGGGCACAGTCGGATCCATCCTCGCCAAGATCCCTCTTGAGCACAGGTGGCTCCCCAGCCAGGGGCAGGGGAGGAAGGAGAGGTGGAAGCACAGGACGAGGATGAGGGCAACTAATCTGTTATAACTGTGGAGAAGTGGGACACTTTTCCAGGGACTGTCCAAATCCTACAAGGCAGTCCTACCGGTATTGCAGATAGTTGGACCATGTGATTGAAGATTTTCCAATATTGATAGCAAAGATGCAGTAGAAGCAGCCAACACCTACGCAAAATGTGCAAAGGGTTAAGGCTGAATTGTGAGACAAAGATCCAAGCGTGAACGTCGTAACACGTAGTGGGATGGCCACCGGGGGGCTAGGGGAGAAGACTATGACCGAACCTCTGATCTGACAAGAAGTTATCAAGCAGGAATATTTGTATCTCAAAAAGGAAAAAGAAACATTTGTCACATCTTGCAAAGACTTCGCTGAGGCAGAGGCGTCTACTTCGTACCCGCCGGGAGACCTCAAGGTAGATGAGGAAGTCAAACCCTTTTTACAGGCATGTATGACGCTGCTGCACAACCCAAAGGTTGTGGAAAATCTTCAGGCATTAATAGATAGTTGTGCATCATGACCTAGCCTCCCTCCGGAAATTAAGGACGTGCACAAACTATACAGATATAAGAAATGGACCGGTAGGGGGATGCAAATGACTATGCAGATTGTTGATTATGAGATGGATCAGGTTATTTTGGACCTAGGGTCAGATGTGAATGTACTACCTAGACAAAATTGGAAATGAATAGGGGAACCTAAGTTGGAATGGTCCACTATCTAGCTGTGTATGGCCAATTAGCAGAAGATCATACCCTTGGGGAGACTATTGAAGATCATGGTGGATATTGCAGGGGTCAAGGTCCAGGCTGATTTTGAGGTCATTCAAATTGTAGAAGATGCGGAACCCTACCCTGTGCTTCTAGGGTTAGACTGGGCCGTAGATATGGGAGGTATCATTAACTTGAAGAAGAGAAGCATGGTGTTTGAGAATAACGGTACAAGGGTTATATTACCATTACATCATGCGGAAGGCGAATGATACACAAAGCCGATGCGCAATGAAGAGGATGTGGATCACATCTATAAGTTGACTGTGCGGGATGAAGATTGGATCAACCCCACGGCAGATGGGGTAATCTGCTGGGAAAAGGACAGTGAATGCTTCTCCAAATCTGATGGGGAGATAGAGAATTGGTAGAACCAGTTACATGATGTCTCTTCACTGCGATGTCTTCATGTCACAAAGAAATTCCATTGCGTTTCCTCAGAAGTAAGAGACCTACCTTATTTTGATGGTTCCGGTAATATTAAGGAATTTTTACGAGCGTTCGAAGCTGAGGTTCCAAGGGAACGAAGGCTATTGGCCCATAAGCCAGCCATGCATGGAACACCTGCTCAATGGTGGGAGCGCATGAGGAGGCATTCCAAGATTGGGAAGAGTGTCGAGATATGATGATCCTACAATTTGAGGCCCCAGCTGAGGTACGAGTCAAGACGTTCCTTGGGCCAGAAGACCCACATGAATATCTATTCGCTTGGATAGAATAGTGGTGTGACAGGACTGCCAAAGAGTGGGTTCATATGTTTATTCATGCCTTGAGACCACTTCCCATTGCATGGTACTTATATGTGGAGCTACATTTGTGCACCAACCACTGGGAGACTTTGAAGGATGAATTTCTGGGAACATTTGGGTTAGTAGGCGGGACAACAACGCTTGATGCAGCTCTGTAGGACATTGACACTGTAGCATGGGGTGAATCGCACCTGTATATAGCACCTGAAGTGCCCACATGGGAAACGCGGGTACTAAGCATGGTCAACTACCGTAGCCTAGAAGAAGGTAAGGGTGATCCGCAAGTTGTTTTAGACTCACAATTGGACGGGATGCACACAGTTACTAGACCTCTCAAGCTATGCATGGGTAGCATTGAGACGCACCCCACGTTGGCTAATATTGGGGATGCGGATATAGGAGGCAGAGTTACCATATACCCAGAAAATACTACAACAAGGGAAAAACTGTGTTCAACTCTCAGCCACGCAGGTTATTACAGAAAGTTTGTTCGGGGATATGCACTGATTACAGCACCTCTGAAAGACTTGCTTACGAAGGAGGTCCGGTTCAGTTGGGATGACACATGCTAGGAAAACATGTCTTTGGTTTTGAAGTACCTAGGGATCAAGCCTGTGTTGGGGGAGGATGTGTAGGAGGCGTAGGTGTTTAACCCAAGCATAGAAAGTATGCCAAGCACACAGGAGGTGCAAAAACTAGTCGTTGGCACAATAACATCTGATAAAAAGCAAAAGTTACTGTTGAAAGGAGCGGCCCGCTGGCATTTAATGGGCTCAATCTTGGGGATTTTTTATCGTTTACCTGATGGTAAGTTCTGGGTGAAGTTTACCCTACCATTGGACGACCACAGGAATTATAAAAAGGGAAGGATGGCCTAGACAAGGGTTCCGTCTCACTTGCATAACTTGTACTTATCGACTTTGTCTCGAGCGAACTTGAGCTGCAAGATTTTTTTGGGTCTACACTGTCCCTTTCATGTCTGATCAACTTAATCCTTTTGACAGTAGCCACCTAAAGTTTGGATTCATTTTCCATGCTAGGATGACGGCCACTAAACCTATTGAACCCTCGGCACCTACAGCCCTAGAAATTGAGGAAGTAATGGAGATTGGGTATGAGGATGAAGAAGTGCTCTCAATGCTAGTCAAAAGGAAGGGAAAAGAGCAAGCATAGGGCTCAGGGAAGCCCTTGAAAGCTGCAAAATGGGCTGCGGAGAAGCCTAGGACTTCCCAAAGGCATGCCAAGTCCCCGCAAGCAACGCCTCAACCTCAGGCTGTGCAGGAGGAAGGCCAGCTCGCCAATTCGATCAACTGGTTACCTCCCTTCATCCGACCGCACAGGCCCTCAACGCTCACACCAAAGAACCTCGATGGCCTAATTACCTATCTGCAAATGCCACTAACCTTGGGAGAGGTCCCTGTCCTTCATTACCCTTGCGGAAAGCTTGATGAGGTCAAATTTGACGATCACGACTTGGTGAATTATGAAGCCTTCCCTGAGCTAGCCCCTGCATCGTACTTCGACATGATTTATGCGAATGATGGGGTTAGAGTCATTCCTTAGCACTGGGTAAGTGGACTGGCCAGATCCGGGCTCTTGAACTTACTGTGGATGCCCCACTTTGGCCACTACAACGTCACCGATCGGCTGGCCTGACCGCTGCTCGCCTTAATTCACGATGGTTGCCTATGGATTTGGGACAGATTCCCCATTGACGTTGCGTTGGTTCATATAATTACGGGCCTTCCCATGAATGGGCCACACCCTCCAGAGCATGTGGGCAAGAAATATGAGGGGGTAATTGCTGAATATGTGTGTCATACCTACAATGTGGAAAGGAATACGTGGGGATTCGTCATCAAATCTATCAGTGACCTTGCTACGCAAATGGGCACCATGTTATTAGCATGCAAGCTAATGTGAAAGTGCCAGATCGCAACCATCCCTGCATATGTCATTTGGTTAGTAGGTCAGTGTGCGAATGGGGTCTGCCTCAATTGGGCCCAATACTTATGCGATGAGTTCTTGACCAACGTCCACGAATCTCAGGAGCAGGGAAAAGCATTTTTCTATGCCTAGATATTATTTATAGCCCTAGTTTCTTGGGAGGCCCCTGCAGAGTCGGTCGTCCCCGAGCTCACCCCAGATATGTGCGAAGGAGCTCGATATGCCCATTTGTGGGATTTTAAGGACGCGTAGCGCATAGAGGATAACCAAGTCTTCTGGGTCCTCTTCCAGAGTAGCGTGGAAGAAACCATCAATTCTCGACCTCGGATCTCACCAACAATATATGAAATATACAAAAGTATTGCAGCATTCCAAGTTACCATGCACAACATTCAGATCTGTGGCCACAAGGGTAAAACATGGACGTCACTTCCTTATATGGTAGCAGACAAGGAAATTGACAGGGTGATTGCGTTATGGCCTCCTGCCTGGAAGATAGGCTTCAAAACTAGTGCAAGGGGCACCGCAGGTCCTAACATGACGCAGGTGTTCCCACCTATTATCATCAAGGATAATGGAGGCCCAAGCAAGAGTACAGGGAAGGATTCAGGTGCAGCCGTGAAAAAGGACACCGAGGCCAAAACCCAGGTCGATTCGCAGCCAAATCTGGGCTCGGAGGAAGTAAACATCGGAGGTACCACCTCCCCTAGGGTGCCAAGTGAACAGGTGAGCCTATCAAGGGGCCCCGAAATAAGCAGCGCACCTAGCAGAAGGAACGAGATGAGATGGTTATGTTGACTGAGGGAGATCTCGAACAAATTGCAGATGCAATCACACTAGCCGCAAAAGACAAATGGGTAGCATTAGAGGAGCAAAAAAAGGCTGTGATCAATGCCATCCAGGCTGAGCTTCGCACCCTGTAGTTAAAGACAGACACACTACAAACCAGTGTGGTTCAGGGAGGAACTCCCTTGCAATCTAGCAATACAACGCTAGTTACAGAGGAAAGCCATCTTTGTTCCTTACCTAGCACCACCCTTGTGATCAGTCCACCTACCTAGGGAATACAACTACAAGTAGGAGCAGGGGTGCAGTTGAATCTATCCAAGCTACCCCACGAAAACTTGCAGGGTCTCCACATCACTGTGTTTCAGGAGATTCACTTTTGAGACTAGCAAGTACACCAAAAACTCGGTGTGTCTGAGCAGACCATCACACATCAGAACACGGAAGTGCTCCTCACTATCGCGCAGCAAGAAAATCTCGAAACATTGATCCACCAGCTATGCACGGAGGTTATAGAAAAGATCCCGGCCGCAGCCACCCCTTGGGCTAAATTTGAAGGATTGGTCGCAGCATTGAAGGCTTCCAGGATGGAAATGCACCTCGTTAAGACGCAACTGGAGCAACAAATCACTGACTTACAGGCCAAATTGTAGCTTGAAACACCTCCGGAAGTTCGAGCCCATCGTGCTGCACTGGTGACCGCAACTACCAAAACCATTATAAGGCAGATTGCTTAAGGTGCCCAGTTACTAGAGGCAGCCATGCAGTTATGGACCAAGGTCCAGCGCGATCCGATCCTCAGGAAAATCAATTAGGATTTGTGGCAGAAGGAGGAATATTTCGAGCATATCGAGGCTACATTACCCACCTTGGTTCTTGCACAAAAATTGGCATGATTGAGGACCAAAAACACCCTCCTAAATGAGATTGAGGAGCTCCAGCATAAGAAGCACATCATCAGAGAATGCTTGAAGCCTTTGTCTATTTCCGCCCTCCAGCTCTCACAGGATGTTGATGTTGTTGTTAAGCGACTAAATCAAACATTAGAGAGCATCACCGCTACGATAGAAGGAATGACATCATGAAAGCTCATGGATATTGCACAGAGCACTACCTCTCAGAGTCAAGAAGTGCTACCCCCGCTGGTCGTAGCCATCAATGAAATACATGCAAGTGGAGACCCCACCACCACAGTGACTCAGGATGAGTCACAAGATTGTGTTGGGGGATTTTTGGAACAGGGTCCTCCAAAGGCTGCGAATTGGGAGAGTTTTGAGTATTTTTCTATATTTTTGGCATATTTTAGTCTAGCGCAGGGGTTTTGGGGTGGGTCAAAGCCCCGAAAGCATTGTAATGGGTCAAAGGGTAGACCTAGAGTCCGCAAACCACTGTTTGCAGACCATAGGAAAGATTAGGCCAGATCGTTATAAGTAGAAGGACATTTTGAGTCAATAGGTAGGCATGAAGTAAGATTGGTGTGAATTACGAATTAGTAGATCTGTTTGGGTTATTGGGGGAAAGGAATCTTGTTGGCTGTGTGCACGGAGATCCTCAGTCCTACTGTGTGCAGACCTTGTTGCTGTGTGCGCAGGTTGGGTTTTGGGTATTGTAAAAGGATCTGAAGGATTAATGAAAGAAGAAGGTTGCTGGAATATCTGAATCTGTTAATGTGAATCTATGATATCTGCTATGTTATGCATGTTTCCATGTTAAGCTAAGAAAGTAACTGTGTTATTTTCTTATGCTGCGTTGACATCTGATCTGGATCTCTCTATACTTTATGCAAGAATATCTATGATAATTGCGTTATTGTTTTGTGAATTTATGATCTGTTGACTACTGTGATTATAATTGGTAGTGTGCACGTGGATGCGAAGGGATCTATAGATTTGGTTTCTGTAATATATGATCTGGTAATTGTGCAGTCGAATGCAGCTCTTCTTGACTTACCTACCCTCTCCCAGGGTGCGAAAACCTGGTTCCAGCACCCTCCCATATTGCTTCGAGTGAGACTTTGGCCTACGCAAGCAGGTCACTGCCGAAAGGGCCAGTAGTATAGGGGTTTGTTGGCAAACCTTAACCTCTGAACCTGGGTCAGGACCCCTTGAGCCAAAAGAAGTCAATAAAAGACAAACCGTTGGCAATAAGTCAATGGAGACCTTCTCAAACCTGCATGAGAAAAGGACCAGATATTTGATGTGATAGAATAATACTTTGATATATCGGGGATGGTCGACTGAAAAATTAGTCAAGAGACACCGCAAAAAGGCCAACTCAGGTTCACTTCCCTTGAACAAAATTATGACTCATTTTGACTATGTCTACATATGATAACTTTGTATAAGTTTGTCATGTAGGAGGCATGAACAAACTGTCCATATGATTGGAAGAGATAACCAACTGAGGGAGTACTGACTCGATAAAAAGGTTATGGCTTCTCCTAATTCAAACTAAATCCATCCCAAAATGGAGAAAAGACTTAGGTTTTTTATGCTTTGTTCAAGGGCGACACAACTGACTCTTTAGATACTTTCAAATGTGGAAGTAATGTCTCAATCCTACTCTTTTTGGGATATTTAATTTTGTTGTCTTTTTCATATTGAAAGCCTGAAAAAATAATAAAAGAATTCATATAGTACAATTGATAGAATGAGTGTTGATAAACATATGCACTAGTTCGTGGGATGGGAACAATCCTATGCTCAATACAAGGTGGCGAAAATAGTAGTTGACACTCAGAGGAATTTTCCATCCATGGGAAAAGGTTTCGAGTCACAAAAGCTAAGTGATTGCATTGCTGAATTTTTAGAAAGACAGGGTCAAAATATGGCTTATAAATGAGTCCAAGTGAAGCCAACTTAAGGCCAAGATATAAAAATGGTCAATATGTAATGCAACAAAACAACTCAATAACAAAATGGGAGCCTCTAGGGTATAAAGCCAGAAACAATATAGTGAAGAAGAAGAAGAATGAAGCTTCAATGCATAAGCCATGGCAGGACTAAAGAGGACTCCCGAGCCTACACGATTTGTAGCATGGGCGACATATGCTAGCGACGATCTAACTAAGAAGCGCATGTAAAGGATGGCTCTACGATCATATCATGATTTATAATTCAGCGAGTGAAAATGATTTAATAATCATAAAATGATGGGGTCGACCCTATGGAAATATTTCTGTTTGGAGCCTAGTATGCATAAGTGAAATGGAAAGTGAATTCCCTAACCTATATGCTAGTTTTGAACAAAATACCTGCCATGACAGGTCAGCGGTCATGGAACTAGAGCAGAAATGGAAATGTCTCAAAATCACTAGAATGCACTGGAAAACAACCTATCCCAACACTTACAAGCTAAAAGGTTAAAAATTCGTGAACAAATTCAAAAAATAAACACAAAATTAATTTGCAAAAAAAATTAAATGCATAAATAGGTCCTTTAGACTCACATTTGGTCATTTTTGTTTTGAAGAAGTTGTGAAAGAGATCCGGAGAAAAAAATCCCCCTCTTGGAAACTGAGCAATTATCAACCAAATCAACCCAAATCTTTCAGGTAAGCTTCTCAATCATCTTAGTCATTAATTTTTTATCAATTCAAGCTATTTTTTTAGGAATTTTACCATAGAATTTATGTTTTTTTTCTGAAACTCTCTACGTATACACGAGTTCATAATTCTAAACTCGTGTATAGATGTGACTGTGTCTAAAACAACTTGCGTATGCACAAAGCGAAATTTAAAATTAAATTCAAAATGGATTTTGAATGAAATGATGCAGGGAAGGAAAGAGAGAATAACACTATTGATAATGAGGTCATGGAGGACTAGCTATCCTTGGATATACTCCGGGGATGTGGAATGTTGAAGTTCTTTAAAATGCCAAATATGAAAACGAACACAAGATTGCTCAAAATTCTTGTAAGTTATTGGGACCCAGAAGAGGATTATCGTATGAATGATCAAATGCCACTAAGGATCAAAATTGAGGACATTTATTTCATAACTAGACTCTATCGGATAGGGGAACCAATAAATTTGCAGGGCAAGCCCACAGGAGGGATAAATGTTAAATATTATATTCGAGTGTACTGTGTTGAAGGTACTCAAAAGATTGAGACACAGATCCCAGTCAGAGGTGTGCAAGGGTTGCACATGAAAATACTTATTTTCACCATTGTTAGAGTGGCCGGATCGGCTTCCTTGCACCAAGCTTCGCAAAGAAACATGATTTTTTCAATGGATTGACTAACCACACTATATTATTGGTGCACAACCTTATTGACAAACTTGGAGAAACAATTGATCTCGATTTAGAAGAATAAAATAAAACATTTTGGTTATGGGACCATTCTATGCACATTCTTCTTCGAGAGGATTCCAGGGCTTCACCCCAAGGTTATCTCTACCATCAGCAGCCCTCGTGATCCACGGATAGCTAGATGGGAAGATATGATGAAGAGGCTGGGGTTGGCGAGGTCCCCAGGACTACTTGGGATGATGAGTTATTCCTATGGTGGGGAGAAAAAGTCATCGTAGTAGAGGATTATCCCTATGCTGGCATGGATTTCAAGGGAGATCCAGATTTACCCTACCACCTGGTGTAGCATGGGGGGCGATTGGTAAGATCGCACAATGATTTTTGATTATATGATTTTTTTTATTTTCAAATTATATGAAAATGAAAAATATTTTGTTATGACAATTTGAATTACTAATTTATGGATCATGTCACAGATATTGGACTAGTGAGACTTGAGGGCTTCCCAAGGCACAAGCATCGTAGACGAGAAGTTGAGGATGCTGCAAAAGACCTAGGGAGGGTACTCCATGCTATACAGAGAAAATTGGAGAGCTTGACTCGCCAAGTCCCTATGGTTGCTATAGAGGACCTTCCCGAGGCTATACAGAGACGTGTGGTTGGAGTACCATGTGATTGGGTGTGGTTGTTCCACCGTGTGGCGACAACTATAGTGTTCCTCCGTAACACCTACCCAGGGCAGGGCCCACATGGATAGATTTTTATTGATCGGATGAATGTAATATTTTTTGATGATGGATATGATCGGGCATAAGCCCTAATTTTGTAGGACAAGATTGTCTGGTTTTTATATATTTTGAACACAAATCTGATATATATATGATGTGATAGTCTCATATCTACAATGATTATTGATGTTTTTGATATTTTAATGTATTGAATGATTAATATGCTAATCAATTGCTTGATAGCTAATGAATCTGCAAATGAATTTTATGAACGTGGAATGTGAATGAATGTAACATAATTAAATGAATGTTGAAACAAACACACTCTATAAAATAATCGATGTAAATATGGATCTCTGACACGATAGACGTTGTTTAATTGTGAAACCACCAGTTGTGAATCCATGTACACTACTAACGAATCAATACCAAGAGACATTGCCTCCGAAAGTAGATTGACCACAGCTGTATACTCTACCACATTATTTGAAGCAAGACCAATTCATACATCCCTTGAGACTAGCAACTGACCAGATGGAGAGTAAATTACCCAAGTCACGGAAGCAAGATTCCGGGTATGTCGACTAGCATCATCGGCAAAGCCAAAATGAATCATCTCATCCATAAACACCTGCCAAAGCATATCAAAATCATCAAAGTCACACCAAAAATAGATAGACGGATATGCACAAAAAATACAATATATACAGACAAAGAAAATGCTAGGCAACGACCTAGGCATAATACTTCTTCAGTTAGAGCCCATTTCTTGGCTCCGCCAGCTCGTTTCCGTCGAAATCAAATAAGGCATAAGCTCCCTTCTTCAGGACCTTTTTAACAATGAAAGGGACATACAACATGGATTTTAATTTTCCTACCCCCAAGGCGTCCTTGTCTTGAGCATAAACCAAAACAAGGTTACCTTCAGAGAAAACCTTAGGTTTGATCGCCTTACTATAATGAAACTTCACTTGTTTCTTATGAGCCTCGTTCGTCATAGTTGCATCTTAGCGCTGCTCATAGAGATGTTCTAGATAAACAAGGTGTTCTTCGAGACTTGAAGTGTCAGGAAGAAACTCGAAAACCAGCTTAAGGGAAGGAATCTCACAATAAATATGAAAGATTGATTCCAAACCATAAACCAGTTGGTAAGGAGTGAACCTAGTTGCAGTCTTAACAGATGTTCGGTATGCCCAAAGTACAAGATACAACTTGACATGCCAATTGGACCTGGCTTTATCGATTTTCCATTGAAGGATAGCCTTTAAGGACTTGTTTAAGGCTTCAACCTACCCATTGGCCTAAGGATAATATGGAGATGAATGCTCCTGTCGAAAACTCAACTTAAGAGCCAATTAAACCATCATGGTGTTCTGAAAATGACTTCCATGGTCAACGAAAATACCTTTGGGAATACCAAAGTGAGAAATGACTTGGTTGAACAGAAACAGAGCTATTGTTTCACCATCGTTCGCAAAAGTAGGCATAATCTCATCCCACTTAGTAAAGTATTCTACTCTACGATAATATACTTGTGACCCTTTTTTGAAGGCAGGTTACAGGAATTAAAATCGATACCCCACTTTTTGAACGGACTAACAGTGACAACAGGAAAGAGTGGAGCTAGACGAGGGTGCATCTTCCAAGTATAAACCTAAAAAGGATGAAAAATTTTGACCGCCTCAACACAATCTTTAAAAATCAAGGGCCAAAAATATCTTGCATGCAAACTCTTTTGGGTCGTATCAAGCTCGGATAAATGACCACCACAAGCTCCATTGTGGCAATAATTCAGCACAACCTTAGCATATTTGAGAGTCAAGCAACTTCTAAGGATCGAATCAACCCGTGACGATATAGAGTGTCACCAATAATTTCGTAAATTTCGACTCTCATCTTTCGAAAAATATAAGGGAAACTTCAAAGTCTGGAGATAAACAATGAGATCTTCATACCAAGGATATTGTGAAGAAATTAGGAAAATATGTTCATCAGGGAATGACTCCTCATAAATAATATCATCTCCACAAGGCAACTCAAATATCAACTCTGCAAATACCAAATATTTCTTGGATTTGACAGACATAAATCCGAGATCAAACTCTTGAAAAATGGAAATCCATCAATTGTATTTTCCCCCAATCACTCGCCTACTGAGAACAAATTGAAATGGATTAACTGCTGCCAAAACATAAGTTTTGTGAAGAAGAATATAATGCCTGAGTCATTGGACAGCATGGAAAACTACCAAAGCTAATTTATTAATGGGAGAATATTGCAACTTAGGACCTACCAAGCCTCGACTTAGGTAATAAATGACATGCTCACAAAAATAATCATCCTCTTGAACCAGAACCATACCTATAGTATATTTTTTTGCAGCGAGATACAAAAAAAAGTCTCTACAATAATCAGGTGGACTCAATGATGGAGAAGAGGTCAATTCCTTTTTCAAAGCATTGAATGAGCGTTGAGAAAAGTAATCCCAGAAGAATGGAACTCCTTTCTTCAACAATCTCATAAATCCTTTCGTCACCTAGGCATAATTAATGATAAATCTCCTTAAGAAATTCATTTTTCCTTGTAGACTTTGAAGTTGATGAATAGAAGACAGGGGAGCCAAATGGAGTATTTCCTCAATCTTGAAGGGATCTACCCAATTCCCTTCAGTAGACACGATGAATCCCAACAACTGACCGGATGTGAAAGTGAAAACACACTTATTAGGGTTCAACCGAATTTTATAATAATTACATAGTTCAAAAACTTGTCAAAGATGAGAGGGATGATCAATTATCTTTCGATAACAAGCACTAAATCATCCATATAAGCTTTGATTATATGCTTGATGTCGTGCAAAGCATAATACATGGCTCGCTAGAAAGTAGCCCCGACATTTTTAAGGCCAAAAGGCATATTTTTGTATGCAAATTTACCCTAGGGGCAAATAAAAGCAGTCTTGTGTTGATCTTCAAGACGAATGGTGATCTAATTATATCCCAAGAAACCGTCCATTAAGGAGAAAATCTCATTCCTCGCAAACTCGTCAATAATATAATAAATAAATGGTGTGGGGTAATTATCCTTTGGACATGCCTTATTCAAATCCCTAAAATCAATTCAAACACAGATCATTCCTTGTTTCTTGTCCATGGGCACTGGATTCGAAACACACTCAGTTAACAGAATGGCATATATGAAACCCGCCTTAAGCAACTTCTCAACCTCGGCCTTGATAGTTGCTGCTTTCCTACGGTTGACCGCACAAATATTCTACCTTAAAGGATTATCATTTTCGTAAATCTTGATCTCATGATGGAAAATAGATGGATCAATTCCAGGCATTTCCTCATAATATGAAGCGAACACATCTCAAAACTCTCTAAATATATCGGTATAAGTCTAAATCTCTTCAGGGGAACATTCAACTCCGAGGAAGACATTCTTAATAATGTTGGGATCTCTGGAAATGTTCACCAGTATAGTGTCAGAAATGACAACCATGTTCCCTTCAGCAAAAACCTGTGCTGGAGGTAAAGGGTTCAAGACCAAGTGAACAGGACCATAATAAACAAGTCCATACAATCTCGATTCAACTTCCCGCAAGTCTGGTATAAAATAGGATCGATGATGCAAATCATCCCACGATATTTCCACGCTAGTCATTGCTTCAAGGATAGCATCTTCAGATGGAAGAATAGTGTCAAGGAAATCCTGAGCAGAAGATGAACCAAGTGTCCAAGCCGGAGCCACATCTCCATCCAACTCCTTTGGTGAAAGATAAAATAGAAGTGAGTCTGCAGAGTCAACAATAGATTGATAGGCAATCTCTATTTCATACATAGGAAATTTCATTCCACCCACTTGACCTTCCTTTAATGTGGAGACAGGAGAAGGTAAGGTCTAAGGATCCAAAAAATAATGAGGTCAAAATAACTCTCTTCGAGTAGGAACCCTGGAGGATGAGATAACATTAGTATGAACGGAAGGAGGCAGAAGATCAAAGGTACCCATCAAAGAGGTATACATTTCAACCCCCAAATTCTCCACAGGTTTCTTGGAATCATTCACCAAGGGCACATTTGAGTAAGACTATGCATTCAAATCTATCATAGAATAGTCCATATAATCAACAGTGACAATCTTCCCTTCATGGGGAAAACACAAGATGTGAAATAAATATGAAGCAATAGCATCCATTTCATAAATCCAATTCCACCCCAATAGAAGATTGTAGTCCAAATTGGCATCGACTATCTTGACTTCAATATTTACAACTTTACCCCCAACACAGATGGGAAAAACCAGAACAATTCCATGTGGCCTGTGAGAATGACCATCAAATGCAGTGAGAAGAGTAGGTGAAGGCACAACTGAAGGGGATCCAATGGCTTTCCAACATGACATAAATATGACACATGTGGAAGCACCCCCATTGACTAATTTTCGAAAAATATTGGTCTTCTGATATGTATACTTAATCTGAAAGGCCATGTGATGAGGAAGTCTCTTCTTAAGATTTTACATATCAAATTTGATCATAAGAGAGTTATTTGGATCAACTACCTTGATCGCAGTGATAAATTCACTCCTTTGTGTTGGGCACAACTGGAGTACCTCTAATGCAGACATAACATAAGGACTCTGAGCCAAATCTTCTACAATGGAGTAGTTCTGGGTAGCCTTGGCATTAGGGTTGATATTCATATGCTTAGTAGAACCTTTCGACAATGAGGTATAGGCTCAAATACAGGCCTATCTATATGGGGGGGCTCAGAATTACTGGGAGCACCCTTATATTTTGAAGACTCAACTTCACTATAAGCACAAGATCTCGTAGCGATATCAGCATGAGCATTCATCATATATATATTTGAGGATTTTCCCCTTCCTGGTTGCCCCCAATGGGAGCTCCAGTATTAGCATTTGTGCAAGCAAGCAACTGCTACCCTTGGGGAAAAGGGTTGTCAGGATAGCTTGGGAACTAGAAGAACCCTGTTGAGCTAACAATCGTTGAGCATCCTGAATTTTGGGGTAGAGACGAGTAAGATGTTATTGTTGGAAATATGATGCAGAGTGTTGTCCTTGATGGCAACCCACTGAATGAAGATGAAGACATGTGACAGTTGACATGTGTTGTCCTTGATGGCAATACACCTGATGAAGTTATGCTTGACTTGATGGACTTGGTAAACGATGTAAATCTGATGTGATATGATGTTAGTTAGCAATATGATGCTAAGTGTTGTCATTGAATGGCAACTCACTTGATGAAGAAGATGGCAACTTACTTGATGAAGTTGTGCTTGATAGAATATGTTCTTGATAAAGTAAATCTGATGTATCCGCAGTGTGTACAGAAGGCAGTGAAGAAAAGAAGTCAGCAAGTGCTAAATCTATGATGAAAAAGAGTATGTCTCTTTGTATACGCGGATTGGCCTAGGGGAAGTCGCGTATGCACGCGGAAAAGAACATGCCAAGTCGCGTATGGGCTAAAGCGCTCAAAAAGTGCAAAACCAAGGGTAACCACCATGGTATTGACCCATTGTATTGGGTAATGATCCGCCTAATTGACCCCGTCGAGGTAGTTTTGGGCTCATGGTATTGTTTTGGCCCATGGTATTGAAAAAGGGGCTCATGGTATTGAAAAAGGAAAACCTATATAAGGAGAAGAAATTCATTGTGCAAATCATGAGTGAGGGTGCAAGATGTCTGAGCTTGAATGAATACTTCTCTCTGAAGTATATCTGAATGGAAAGGGTTACACTTGAATGATAAATCTGAATGTATGATGCACCAATGATGAAGAAGGGGATCTAGATCTCAATTGCTCTTGTATTTGCTAGATCTGATTATGGAAGGCTTAGATCTGTGATGAGGCGAGCATCTAGGCGAACATCTGTCTGAAGCAAAAGGGTAAATCTGAACTGAATATCTGATCTGAAGAAGTATGCTGCTCTGTAATGATTGAAGATCTATACGCTACTTTGCCGCGGAGGAAGCGCGTATGTACGCGGCTTAGCTGAAGTGAAAGCGCGTATGCGCAACGAAATATACACTGAGGTATACGCTGGTTTGTGTGGACGGAAGCGCGTATATACGCGACATCAGTGAAGAGAAAGCGCGTATGAAAACTAGGGTTTGCTGAAGCAAGGGGTATGAAACATCTGATCTGTTCTGCTGTATTACTGCTATCTGATCTGGGTTGTCTGAATCGGTATGTATCTGTTGATGATGTATGTTTGTGCTTAAAAGTATGAAAAGGGTTCAGTCCGGAAATATGATGAATTGTGGCCTGCAAGTTGTGTTCTATTGAAGTTGTTGGATCCAGTGTGAAAATTGATGAAACGTGGTCCAAGGTGGTGCTGAGGGTTGTAGCCTTCAGTCAGGGGGTTGTAGCTCCCTTCCAGGTGAGGTTGGTAAACGAGATCGGGGGGTCGTAGCTCCCTTCCAGGAGAGGCTGGTAAACGAGTCAGGGGGTTGGAGCTCCCTTCCAGGAGAGGCCGGTAAACGAGCGCAGGTGGGTGCCTGCGTGCTGGTCAAGTATGCGCCAGCACATATGTTGTAAGATGTTTTCTCTATAATAAAATATTGAAGGCTGAGCAACTGCAGCGGTGGTTTTCTCCCGATTTGGGTTTCCACCTAAAAATCCCGGTGTTCATGTGTGATGCTTTGTGTGATGGTTTATTCTGTTCTTACTGCACATGTTTACTGTTTATTGAAAATCTGATGAATGAATGATGGAATAATATAAGTGAAGATTTAATGACAGATCTAGATCTCTGTGTATACGCTAGTTTCATAAAGGGGATCCGCGTATATACGCTAGTTTACTGAAGGAAAGTAGCGTATGGGTTTTAAGGAATGAAAAAGTAAAAAGATTTGATTATGTAGTAAATACTGATTCACCCCCCCCTCTCAGTATTTTTCCCAACAATTGGTATCGGAGCAAGGTCCTTGTGCAGAAGCTTGATCGCTTAAAGGAGATCCGTCGCAATGGGAAGTCAAGAAGGAGTAATGTCTATAAAGCCACCTCTATTCAATGGAAGCAATCTGATATTCTGGAAAGTACGTACAAAATCATATCTGCAAAGTCTTGGTGCAGATGTATGGGCAATAGTGGAAGAAGGTTATCAATACCCGACAAGTATTCCTACTGATGCAGCTGAAAGAAAGAAGTATGAAATCAATGCCAAAGCAGTGAATGTCTTATTGGGAAGCATGTCTGAATCAGAATTTGCTAAAGTGATGCAACTACATTCGGCAAAAGACATATGGGACAAAATGATTCTAAGCTATGAAGGAGACACAAAGGTAAAAAGTGCAAAACTCCAAACTCTTAGAATTGAATATGAAAATTTGAAGATGCATAGTGATGAAAGTGTTGCCAGTTTCTTTCTTCGTCTAGATGATATTGTAAATCGGATGAGAAATTTGGGTGAAACCATGGCTGATACTACTCTGGTAGAAAAGGTCTTAAGATCTTTGACTTCAAAATTTGACTCTAAAGTTTCAGCTATTGAAGAAAGGCAAGATCTCCAATCGCTTACTATTGTTCAATTACATGGTACTCTGACTGCTTTTGAAATGAGACAAGGAGGTCCTTCTCAAGTAAGAGAAGCTGCTTTTAAGGCATCTACAAAAGGAAAGGAAAAGGAAGTTGTCAAAGAATCCAACTATATATCCAATGAAGAAGAAGCAAATTTCGTGAGAAAGCTCCAACTAGGTACTGGAAGATTCAAAGGTAAGCTTCCCTTCAAATGTTTTGAGTGTGGAAAAGTTGGTCATTATGCTGCCAAATGTCCTTATAGAGAAAAGCATGGTAAAGGGAAACAATTTGAGAAGAGAAAGAGTTATTATGCAAAAGAAGATGATGATGAAGTGTCCAGTGAAGATGAAGAAGATTCTGACCAAGATCTAAAAGTGCTCATGGCTAAGAAGCAAAAGAAGAAGGTTACTCGATGAAAGGAGATATCTCAGAAATCATGTATAGCAAAAATTGAAGAAGATGAAACAGATTCTGACGAAGATCTACAAGCACTCATGGCAAAGAAGAAAAAGGAGAAGGCCACTTGTAATACTTTTCTTTGTGCAAACAATAGTAAAGATAGTGAAAGTAAAGTTGTGGATCTAGAAGAAGCTCTCAAGATTAAAGAAGAAGAACTACAAAGTTCATACAATAAGCAAGAAACTATCTATAAAGAGATGATCTCACAAATGAAAGATCAAATAGAAATGCTGAATGAACATATGGACAAGTATCAAAGGTTTCATACTTATGCATCCAATCGAATTAAAGATCTAGAAGCAGATCTTGAAAAATCAAGCAAGAAGAATGAAGGACTTGAAGCTGCTATCATCTTTCTGCAAACAGAGCTAGAAGCATCAAGTAAGGAGAATGAGGAACCTCTACAATCCTTTGAAAAAGAAGGCCTTGAAGCAAAAATTATCTCTCTCAAAGAAGATCTGGAAAAATCAAATAAGAAGAATGAAGAGCTGGAACAAACATGTGAAGAAAACGAAAATTGGCTGAAAGAAGAAATCTTAAATCTGAAGGATCAAGTTGAAGATGGAAGAAGAAAAGAAGAAAGCATGACAAAGCAATGTCAAGCCTTGGAGGTTGAGGTAAACATTCTCAAAGGTAAATTGGAAGAAAAGGTAAAACTGTTGAGGTTTCATGATAGTACTAATATCCTGGACAATATTCTGAGTAATCAAAGGTCTCCGGCTATCAAACATGGTCTTGGTTTCCATGAAACTGTTAAAGGAGAATCTAGCTCACAAGGAATTGCCAAAAATTCAGAAGATCTCAATGCAAAACCTGATGTGTTGAAAGAAACAAAAGATCAACCAACAATCATGAATTCTCATAGGAATTCATTCAAGAACGTTGAATGTTTTAAATGTCATAATTATGGGCATGATGCAGTAAATTGCAGGAGCAGATCATTTCAGCCACAAACAAACAAGTTCTACTCAGAAAGGTACTCTAGCTTCTTCAGGGGATATTGTTTTTCATGTAACAAGTATGAACATAAAGCAGCTGATTGTAAAAGGAGGAAAAATAGAAATACTCATTATGATTCTTATGTTTATTTCTCTGGCCACATGAGATGTTATGTTTGTAATAAGTATGGACATGTAGAAAAAGAATGCAGGATGAACAGATCTGGGAAAGTGGACAATTTTCAGCACACTGTTGGAGAGCTCAAGCAAATTTGGAAAAAGAAGGAGGACCGATCAGAAACGTAGGGAATTCAGACCCTACTGCAGTCATCTGCTTCTGAAGCTTACTTCTCTGATTGACTGCAGGAATGATGTGAGAGACATTATGAGAATTAGTAATGTATCGTCACAGGGGGAGCAATGTATGATGTCTCTCATGTTTGATTTGATTATTCTGGTTATATGTATTTCTGACAGTGCATCTGGTGTGAAGAAAAGACAGGAACAAAAGGTAAAATTGCAGAAGAAATGAAGGAAGATGGAAATTTTATATGCTTCACTTTCCATACGCATGTTCCATTAACTAAAGTCGCGTATACACGCGAGTTCCAGAAGACGCAGTCGCGTATGCATTGATGATAAGAAAATTTATCTGATAGCTGAAGATCTGAAGCAGAGGTCCAGGGGGAGCATCAGTCTGACTGCTGAAGATTGCACTGTTAGCATCATTCTAGTTATACTCATGATAATGAAATGATGCATGGGTTCTTGTGTTGAAGATTATGGATGAAGTCTGGTTGCTTTATGATGAAGAGCATTCATTGTTGAGATGAAAGTCTTATAGTTCAGAGATGAGGACAGATCATGCAGAGATTGTTGTTGATGACTTGCTGTTGAAGGTGTCTCAGATTGCACAAGTTAAGGAAGAAGCACTGGTTTAGGGGGAGTAGCAGGTTGAATTCTAATGATTGTATTGTTGGAAATATGACTGCTTGTTCTTTGGTTTTTGTGATACTCATGCTCAAATGATGATGTCTTGGTACATGATTTATTATGATGAGTTTTTGAGCCCTGGTTGCTGATAAATCATGGTGATGTTGGACCACATGGATGATTGCTTGACACCTATGTGAAGATGTTGTTCTGATATGAGAATCTCTCTTGGAAAGATTGTATTGATGCTGCAAAGAATCTGAAGGCTTGGTTACTATTGTACTGATGCCACAACTGTTGGATGACGCTTGAAGACACAACTACATCGTTCTATCTATCTGTAGTACAGGGAAGCATTCAAATGTCTCAGAAAGAAGCTGAACTCTGTCTTTGCCTCACAGAAAATCAGATCTGGTTGAAATTTAGAAGATGTCTTTGGATACGCGGGTTTCCTGAAACACAGTCGCGTATATACGCGAATTCCTGCAAATAAAACCGCGTATGACTGATTGCTGACAATTTTTGGTTGGTTCAGCTCTCTTCAGCACGGCTGCAAATGCTGTTTGGTATCTCTGATACTGTTTGGTATCTCTGGTGGTGTTCCAGCTCTCATAATTTTGTTTCTAATGTTTTTATGAAGATGCCTTGATGATTTGATGGTGGAAGTTTTCAGGATGCACAAACTAAGGGGGAGCCTTAGTCATTTGGAAAGATTGCTTGGTTGCACAGATTCAGGGGGAGCATTAGCATTGCTGAGTATAATGCAGTGTTGGCATTATGATGGTTCTGTTATATGATCTCTCTTGAGGTCTTCTTGGTATTGGTCATGAAAAGTCATATTTGTATTTTTGATGAAAAGGTCATGATGAGACCCTTGATGTAAAATCTGTAATATTCAGTCATGTATGAACTTGTCAAATTTGTAAACCCACTTGGTTGGGTAGCTGAATTGAAATGTGTAAACCCACTTGGTTGGGTACTTGAGTCTCATATGTAAATCCACTTGGTTGGATATTTGATGTAAGTATGAGTCTTTGGTGATAGGAAGTGTCATGTACTTCATTGAAAAATATTCAGCATGAACTCAGGGGGAGCTTGGTCACTTCAGTATACATCATATCTGCAGAACGCTTCTTCTACATGAGGAGAAAAGGGGGAGAGTATGTTGTTGTTGATCCGCCCGTTTCCCTTGATGTCAAAGGGGGAGAGTGACATAGTGTTTGAATGAAGATAATGATGTGCCTTTTGCCCTTGATGTCAAAGGGGGAGAGTAACATGGTGTTTGCATGATGCCAAAAATGGAGAGAGTGACATGGCAAATAGGAAGAATGACATGGTGTCATTGTACTCTTAATGTATCTATCTGTTGTGGTAACCAAACACCATCATGGTTGCCATCAAGTCCAAAGGGGGAGATTGTTGGAAATATGATGCAGAGTGTTGTCCTTGATGGCAACCCACTGAATGAAGATGAAGACTTGTGACAGTTGACATGTGTTGTCCTTGATGGAAATACACCTGGTGAAGTTATGCTTGACTTGATGGACTTGGTAAACGATGTAAATCTGATGTGATATGATGTTAGTTAGCAATATGATGCTAAGTGTTGTCATTGAATGGCAACTCACTTGATGAAGAAGATGGAAACTTACTTGATGAAGTTGTGATTGATAGAATATGTTCTTGATGAAGTAAATCTGATGTATCAGCAGTGTGTACAGAAGGCAGTGAAGAAAAGAAGTCAGCAAGTGCTAAATCTATGATGAAAAAGAGTATGTCTCTTGGTATACGCGGATTGGCCTAGGGGAAGTCGCGTATGCACGCGGAAAAGAACGTGCCAAGTCACGTATGGGCTAAAGCGCTCAAAAAGTGCAAAACCAAGGGTAACCACCATGGTATTGACCCATGGTATTGGGTAATGATCCGCCTAATTGACCCCGTCCAGGTTGTTTTGGGCTCATAGTATTGTTTTGGCCCATGGTATTGAAAAAGGGGCTCATGGTATTGAAAAAGGATAAACATATATAAGGAGAAGAATTTCATTGTGCAAATCATGAGTGTGGGTGCAAGATGTCTGAGCTTGAATGAATACTTCTCTCTGAAGTATATCTGAATGGAAAGGGTTACACTTGAATGATAAATCTGAATGCATGATGCACCAGTGATGAAGAAGGGGATCTAGATCTGAATTGCTCTTGTATTTGCTAGATCTGATTATGGAAGGCTTAGATCTGTGATGAGGCGAGCATCTAGGCGAACATCTGTCTGAAGCAAAAGGGTAAATCTGAACTAAATATCTGATCTGAAGAAGTATGCTGCTCTGTAATGATTGAAGATCTATACGCTACTTTGCCGCGGAGGAAGCGCGTATGTACGCGGCTTTGCTGAAGTGAAAGCGCGTATGCGCAATGAAATATACACTGAGGTATACGCTGGTTTGTGTGGACGGAAGCGCGTATATACGCGACATCAGTGAAGGGAAAGCGCGTATGCAAACTAGGGTTTGCTGAAGCAAGGGGTATGAAACATCTGATCTGTTCTGCTGTATTACTGCTATCTGATCTGGGTTGTCTGAATTGGTATGTATCTGTTGATGATGTATGGTTGTGCTTAAAAGTATGGAAAGGGTTCGGTCTGGAAATATGATGAATTGTGGCCTGCAAGTTGTGTTCTATTAAAGTGGTTGGATCCAGTGTGAAAATTGATGAAACGTGGTCCAAGGTGGTGCCGAGGGTTGTAGCCTTCAGTCAGGGGGCGTAGCTCCCTTCCAGGAAAGGCTGGTAAACGAGATCGGGGGGTCGTAGCTCCCTTCCAGGAGAGGCTGGTAAACGAGTCAGGGGGTTGGAGCTCCCTTCCAGGAGAGGCTGGTAAACGAGCGCAGGTGGGTGCCTGCGTGCTGGTCAAGTCTGCGCCAGCACATATGTTGTAAGATGTTTTCTATATAATAAAATATTGAAGGCTAAGCAACTGCAGCGGTGGTTTTCTCCCGACTTGGGTTTCCACCTAAAAATCCTGGTGTTCATGTGTGATGCTTTGTGTGATGGTTTATTCTGTTCTTACTGCACATGTTTACTGCTTATTGAATATCTGATGAATAAATGATGGAATGATTTAAGAGAAGTTTAATGACATATCTAGATTTCTGTGTATACGCAAGTTTCATAAAAGGGATCCGCGTATATACGCTAGTTTACTGAAGTAAAGTAGCGTATGGGTTTTAAGGAATGAAAAAGTAAAAAGATTTGATTATGCAGTAAATACTAATTCACCCCCCCCTCTCAGTATTTTTCCCAACAGGTCTCCGGTGCACAAATTGCATGGAACTTAAATTTCTTCTTATTATCGCTCTTACCCTTTCCAACATTATCATTGGATCAATTCACATTACCTTTCCCATCCTTTTCTTTCTTCTTATTATTCCATCCATTCTTCTTACCATCAAATTTTTGATCTCCTTTGGGGTTAGAAGTTTGAACAACATTAATAGTTAAGGGTTGGGAAGGAGCAGACACTGACGACACAACCTTAATAAAAGGAGAATATTGTAAATACAATTGCTGCAATTGATTCAAAAGGTTAGGCGTGCCACTATCAATCAAACCTACAAGCTTGTTAGCATGAGGACTTGGCTTTTATTTGGCCAAATCTACTTTGGAATGAGGAGCATCTGAAAAAATCTTATTAAGGACTCCAAACTGAGAATAGATAAGCTCTAACTGTTGGGCCCTAAAGATAGCCTGTTCCTTAGATAATACCCCTGAAAGGGATACATATTTTGAGATTTATGGCTATAGGGATTCAAGAAACCATTCGAGAAGGAATTCAATAGGAATTTGGGCTTTCATGGGCCTCTTCCTTCTCCTCCATTCAATATGATCAAAAATGTGTGTCACCTTATCTTGCTGAAAATTGGCCAGGAGATTAGTCCCAGCATCATAATGAACAGAAAATTGGAAATGGTTCAAAAACATGGTAGCCAACTCGCTAAATGAAGTAAAACTACCCCCAGTAAGCTCAATGTTCCATTTTGCAACGTTTCTAGTTAGGGTATGCTGAAATAGTCTCAAAATAATCGAATCATCGATGAGGGAGTTTGAGGAGCACCATAAATGGAAAGTGGTAACATGGAGATTCAGATCCTCACCCGTCTTCCCTTCAAATTTTGGAATATTTGAGGGAAGTTTAGTAGGGACAGAAGGCCATTAACCCAGCCAATATCGAATCGAATCATTCCTCAATCTTGATAAATCTGGCAAATTCAAAGTTGCCAGGAACAGTAAGCACGGAGGAGCTTGATAATTCCATCCACCAACGGAAGGGTTCCCAACATTATGAAAATAATACCCTGGATTTTTAGAGGCACCAGGTTTCTATTGATTTTTCATAGAAAAAGATGAGCCATAAGAGAAACCTTGTGGCCCAGAAGCATTAAGATTAGGACCCCCTCCCATTGTCAGATTACCATAAATAGGGATATTTCTACCAATAGAAGTTTTGAATGAAGATGAAACCCCTTGGTAAGGGTTCCAAGCATTGGTGAATGGAGAGAAACCTTTAGAAGCACCCACAGAAGAGAAAGGTACATTCCCTTGCTAACGATAGAAAAAATGATTCCTAGTTCCCAACCCTGTAAAAGCAGGGTTATAGCCTTGAAAATAATTAGAGCTTTGGCCTCCAAGAAAAGGAATGAAACCTTGACTTTTAGCAGAGAAAGGAAAATCCTAAGGAAGGGTTCGAATGAGGAATATGAAAAATTCCAAAGGGGAAACCCTAAAATGAAGATGATCCACTAGCCATAGAAGATATGGGTGTGGAGACAGCAGAAGCAATAGTGAAGGAAACATAAGGAATTGCACTAGACGGAATTCCAAAAGAAAAGGGACCAAAATGTGCAGCAAATGCTTGGGTGCCCCCACTCATAGATGGAATGGAGGTAGAGCCAAAATTTTCTGCACTGCAAGTGATAGTGGAAATGGTACCTCCTCCTTCAACTAAAAGAGGATTATGCACAATAAAAGTGCTCATAGCCGAAGCTGTGTTCCCAGTCATGGCCATCGAAAGAAAAGGAAAGATATGAGGGCTAGCCAGTCTTTGAGACAGAGGCCCAACATAAAAAAGAACGTCTGAAAAACTAGCAGGAAGAGGAGAGGAAGGAGTACCTGAAGGTTCAGGAATATCTTCTACCTCAACTTATTCTATCGGAAAAAGGACTCGAGAGATGAGTGGATTACTCCTCTCTATTTCATCACTAGTACTAGGACCACCCATAGAAATAATAGCCCCAAGTGGAGGATCACTCTCGGATGCATTTTCAACTACTGGATGAAAATCACCAGCAGAATTTTCCCTACGCATTCTTGAAGAAGGCTCGACACTTGCATGAGAAAGCCCATGAAGCCTCCTTAAACGACTAAATGATTAGTTAGCCACTTTTAATAATTATGATAGTTTAAGCTGGACTTAAAAAAATATGAAACTATGGCAATCTAGGAGAGGAGCGCACTCTCTAAAAAATGTCCCTGAGATACATCAATCAAGCAACCTTCCGGTATTTCCACTCCGGGTTATTAGGATCGAACACCAAAATACAAGAAAGCAAATAAGAGGACCTTCTGAGAATAGTCTAGGGTAATTACGCCCTAGGCATACTAGCGAAGGTAACAAAAATAGTTATGCTGACCTCCTAACAAAAGCCTTTTCCGGTGCAAGTACTTGAGCTTCGTAAGGGAACCACTCTAGAAGTACTAATGAGAGTGATACAAAGTCTACTTCAGATCCCACAGGTATTCCCCCCCATATTCACCTATGTGATACATAGGAAAAACAACTATGGACACCAGTTTGTATTAGTAGCCTGGTGGAACAGTCTTAGGTCAGGATCCATAATATAGGAGAGGGGTATCTCTCTTCTTTTCCTTCAATAGCCCTCATGCTTAACTCTATGGAGGTAGAGATTTTCCGGTCCACTTAACGAGGTTGGATTTCACTCATTAATCAACTTCTATGTTTGAAATTTGAGTGGCCTTGGAGAGTTAACTATTCACTCACCTATTCCAAGGCCCTATGACCTAGACTAGTTGGTGTATATTAATGACAACTCAAAAAATTCTAGTTCATTTTAGATTAATCACTTGATTTTAATGGTTGTTATTTTTAAGTCAAGGGTAGATGGAGAATGCAACTTATGATGTTTTGATGTAAACGAGAAATCAATAGAAACCTGCTACGTGATATGCAACTTTTTCTTCGATGAAAGAGATTTATACTTGGGCTCTATGAAACAACTAAAAAGCAATATTTTTTTCTTTTCATTTCAATATCACACTCACACACTCAAAATATATCAAAAATACTACAATGCTTAACGATGCGACTAATGCAAACAACCAATGCAAATGTAAATTCTAGGACTACTCACAAAGGGAAGCAAATGATTTTATGAATAAGATGATCTGATCACTTTGACATAAAAAAAAACAAGCCCAAACAAGAACTTCTTTGCACAAATAAATGCCAAAACAACTTGATATGAAAGAGACAAACCCAACACAAGGCTTCTCTCAAAACCAAGCAACCAGACCAAAATGAGAAACTAGTAAATTTCTCCAAAAGAGATGAAAACCATAAAATGAAAACTGAAAGAAAAAGCAACGGAAAACAATAATTTTTTTTGAGCCTTTAACTTTTTAAGGAGAAAACAAAAAATATGAGACAAGCACAAAACTACCAAAGGTCCTAAATCAAGAAAATGAGCCAACAAGAAACTTGAAATTCCATAAGCCAACTATGTCATTTTCATGACTGGACTCAATAAGCGGAATAAAGTAGTTAACTCAATAAAAATACTTGAAACAATAGTATAAAACTTCTAGAAAACAATGTTGAGATTCAACAAGATGATGAGCTTAGTGAAAATTAAGCACCTTCACTAAGTGGGTCCCGCAAGCTATTTTTAGGTGTATGTCTATTTTTAGACATGGTGAGCATATTCTATAAGTTGCATGATGCTATTTGTAGATGGTTGGTCAAATGTGAAAAATAGATGACATTCTATTTTTAGAATATTGGGTGAAGTCTATTTATAGATCGTCAATCTAAAAATAGATGCATGTCGGTTATTATTAGCCCTTAATAATAATCCAACAATAAATATCAACTTATTCTCTTGGAGCACTTTATTTCAGTGAACAGATTTGGCAAATCAGTGGGTTTAAGGAATTACGCAATTCCTAGGGTGGTTGGTGACTCATGCATGAAGGACTCAGTTAGAACTGAAGTGGCAAAGTTGTGACAGAGTTGGAAGAGTAGTTATGGGAGTTGTTATTCAGTTTAACTCAGTTAAGTGAGTTAAACTTAGTTGTGCTAGTTGTATCTAGTTCTAAATGAAGATACACTAGTGAGAGTTTAGTGAATTAATTATTTAATTAATTCATAACTAGAGACTCACTTGCAACTGAACAAATACATAAGTTAACTACTTGCATGTCAGTTCCAGTGGAGACCCAGTGGAGAGATAGGTGAAAGGTTGAGATGGACTATCTGTTGTGCCTATAGTGATGCATTCAATGCATCTGACACACGTTGGAGATGCCAATGAGGATTGCACAGTCAAGGCAAGGCCAATTCGAATTCATTCAGAGGTCTTCTTGAGCAGGGATTGTGCAGTGGAGGTAGGTTGTCAGGAGGCGAGAAATTGGTGCATAGATATGCAAACTTCTGCATGACAATGTCTAATGATTGTTGATTGTACTGAGAGGTTGATGTACTAAGCTTTGTATGAGATTATTACATGATCCATTGATATACATAATATATGATAGTTGGGTTTTTTAGCTTTAAGCTTTCCCATTAAACAATTGTGTTTATGTGCAATTGATTTTGCTTCATATGTGTTTTGCAATTGGCGATGTAATTTCCACAAAGAATTAAGTGGAAGGATTTTGTATTTAACATAAGATTAATTTGTTAGATCAGGAGAATCTGGTAATACTATCAGTATTAATAAATTTCTCCATGGTATCGAAGTAGTGTTAATCACTCGAGATTGCAAACTTGAAGCGATGTTGAATTTTGTGCTAGTGGACAATTCAAATTTTCTATAGAAATTTCTTGGTGTGATAGTTGAGTATTCATTGAAATGGCTTTCAATGGGTTGCGGTTGGAGTATGCCCTTGAGGGTAGCTCGAAATACATAGCTTGGAAGGACATGATGGAGGCGGTGCTTGAAGATAATGGACTGAAGGAGTTCATTGATAGCAATGTTCCTAAGCCTACTTCTAGCGATGCTGCATTACTTGACGCATGGCAAAAGAAGGTAGCGAAGATGAGAATAATTCTGTTGGAAGGTGTGAAAGACCATATTGTGTCAAGCCTTCATGGGAAAGCCACTCCATTTGCAATGTGGAAGGCCTTGACAAATATTTTCCAAAGCAGCAGCGACCATAGCAAGTTGGCATTGAAAGATAAGCTCAAAAAAATCAAAATGGAGAAGGGCGACAGTATTCCAAAATATCTCACAAAGTTTTTCCAATGTAGGGATGAGCTGGGGAGTGTAGGGATTATAGTTGCAGATTGTAATATTCCAAATTTTTAGCCTTCAAGCTAAATGGAATATTAGATTTGTTTCATCACTAGGTAGGTGAATAAATGGGTAGAGAGTCCCATTAACCTCTTTATAAGGATCAATAACACTCCTAATTTGAAAGAAGTAATAATAAGCAGTTTATTTTAGCACCCTTGGGTGTGAACAAGGATGGGGACATGTTGATTCAGTCAACTTTGACCAAGTCAACAAAGTTGTCTAGATACATTGAACCACCTTGATGGACAGCGCAGTTTTGGTGGAGGACAACTTGCATGAGCTTGATGGCACATGTGGATGGGACCCAATGAGGAGAGGTTCACTTTACATATATGGAGAGGATGGAGGCCTTTTTTATTCATTATTTTTTATTTCGATCTTTTGATCTTGTCTATTTAGACTTGGCTTCCCCTTGCTGTTTAGCAGGGTAGCACTGGGTGTTCTCGAGTAGGAATCCCACCTCTTCCATTGAGAGGCCTCTTGGGAGAGCTTGTCCAGTATTGCTCCACATCCAGGCTCAATGCCAAGCATCATTCTTCAGTCCTAGCGTTAATTTCTGTAGTAGGATATTGCTGAGTTGCTGGGTGTTGCAGTGGAGGATTCTTACACCACTTTCGGGTCTGTTTCTCAGTAGAGGGTGCCTTCCTTCTCTTGAAAAATCATCTAGGGAGATTTCTGAGCACATTTCATATATTGGCAGTAGGCCAAAGTTTTTTCTCATCTCCTACAATGCAGTCCCTTTCAGGAACTGCGTCATTTTGCACAAATTTGTTGTAGCAGGGTTAAGACCCTTGTTTCTGAGCTATTTTCCTAGGGAAAGGGCCAACCCTTCTCCCGGAAAGCTAGAGGAAGGGATTCTCAACCCTCTTTTGTATTATTCAGCTATATTTCTATAATTTTGCAGTAAGACTGCATTTTCTGAGCTGAATATTCAGATCTGCTCTTTCTTGTACATGTGTTTTATGAAACCCTTATTGGGTTAGCTTTATAATTCAATAAGGATATCAGATCTCTATTTTCTTGGCATATTGTTCCATAAAGTTCCAGATCCATGTTATTTTATGATTTTACTACAGAAACCCTCATAAAATAATGTTGTACATGCTTCAGTATTTTTTTGCATAACTCAAGTCATGGGATTTGTCTATTTTTCAGCTATTAGGTAGACGAGAGGTCTGTTTAACATATCAAAATGGATTTCTTTCTGATCCCCTTTTGTATGTGAGGGCCTAAAATAATATGCTAAGGAAACCCAACATTATTTCACCCAGTAAAAATGCAGATCTTCAGAAATAATGTTTCCAGGGTCTAATTCCTTCATTTTCCCCACTTGGGAATGTGTAGGCATTCTTCCTTTGCTGCTGTTTCACTCAATTGAAGGGTATGTGTTTCTGGACACATCATATGACTCTATCTGCTGGATCTCCACTTCTGGAATATTTTAAGATATTCCTAATAGTGTAGAATTTCCCCATTTTGGGATATTACAGTGGTATCAAAGCTTCAATCTTGGCTCAGCCTGTGGAACTCAGCCATGCAGCTATCCAGAGAAGGAGAGATGAAAAAAAATAAGACTCCATTATGTGGAGGAAAAAGGGAAGATAGGCTTACAAAGCTTCTTCCAAAATCTATGCAGTGCATCAAGGAAAATCTTAAGAAGATGAGAGGAGAGATGGAATCTCCTGAGGAGTTTGGATCTATAGCTATATCTATATTGGTACATAATAGGTGTGAGCATGAAGCTACACCCTATTATGCATATCACAGTAAAATGCCCAAGTTTTCTATGAGAGAGATGAAAGAAGAGGAAATTCCGGAGAAGGGAACTCTTAGTAATTTTCTGCAAGAGTATGAGTCTCAAACAGAGAAGTTTAGAGATCATATTACTTTCAAAGAGTTCTGCAAGATCAAGGTGGAGAGAAGCCAGTTGCATAACATGGATATATTTTCTCTATCTACCTTTGATGGATCCCCAACTTTCTCAGCCAAAGCTTGGGTGGAGGAGTTGTGTACTTATCTGCAGCAGCACCTAGTTTCTGAAGAAGAAGCCATTAGAGTTGCAGCGCTGCACTTTGAAGGTAAGACCTATGCTTGGTGGATGTTTGAGTCATTTTCATTGAAAAATGTTAATACTTCTTCTTTTGGAAATTTCACTAAAATATTGGTAGAAATATTTGATACAAAACATGAAACAATCAAACCAATGAAACCTTTGCATAAGTTGGGAGGATCTGCAAACTCAAACCCACTTCAGAAACCTATTGGAGGAGATCATATCTTGCATGATTCCTTGTTGGAGGCAAGATATTTATTTCATAACCTTGGAAAAGAGGGCATGAAAGGTCCTTTTTCAAAGAAGGAACCTCTTATTGAGAAGTTACCTCCTATTCATATTGAAGATGGAGAAAAGGATGGGGGTTACAACGCTGTCACATCTAGAGCACATCTAGTGCCTCATGTAGAGGAAGGAGGAGCACATGCTCCAACGGGAGGATTTCTTATGTCATTAAAATAATTTTCCCAAGATCTCACATATGGGAAGCAAAGTAAAATCAATGAGCAACATGATTTTGAGATGATATTTATGGGAGGAGAAGATAGGGAGGAAGGACATCATCACTTGATGAAGAGCACACACCCCTATCTCTTTCAGAGAGCTGGTGCAAGGAGGAGGAAGATTGTTTTGCACTGTGAGGGCAAGGGCAAGGTTTCCCAACCATATGAACAGTCTTCTCTTGCCATGGATGTCTCACTACATGGAGGCATTCCACCGGGGAGGCCACCAGACTTGGAGTTGGTAAGAAAAATCTTGCCATTTGGTTCACCACTCTTGGACTTCGAAGAGGTGAAGAGTTTTAGAGGAGAATTTTTCATGGGGGATGTCAAAGTAGCAAGCCACAGCATGAAGAAATCTTCACATGCCAGATCACCAACACTGTCCCTTAGGAGGATTGATCCATACTGGAGGTCTCAACTCTTGGTAGAGTACTCCAAGGATCTTGGTGCTTGCATGATTCTTGATGACACTGATGGAGATGACAGATATATGGTGGATGATATGGTCATCTATTCTGATGGCAGAGTCTTCTTGACTAGAGCTTCTAAGCTCAAGGAGGAGCTACTACATGCAACACATGAGGACTTCTTTTCCATGCATTTTGATGCATATCTTTCCTTGGCAGAGGAGTTCATTTGAGAGGGCATTCAACATGAAATATTTCAGCATATGGAGAGATGCATAGCCCAAATGGTGATAGAGAGGATGTCACAGCCATCTTCCTACTCATTGGGAGTAAGGGAGCATTTTCAGTTGAGCCATTTCAGCTCAAGACCTCAAGTGCATGATAGAGAATGTACAGTTTCACCTTATGTTTTGTACTTCTTGTATTTTTATGAGCAGCATATTGTACCAAGGAGGATTATTCCTTCTTTCATATTGAATAATGATGTACTTGAAGCCATTTGTATCATTGAGATTGGCTATCTCATTGGTGGATTGTGGGGGAAGCCACATGATTTTCGGTGTGCACCATTGACACCCTTTTGTACTTTCATGTTTATATCTTGTAAGATTATTGTGGTAGCAAACAAGTGGCTGGAAAAGCACTTTTTTTTGTTTGATTTGATGCAGGCAAGGAATGCACTGTGCTAGTTCCTTGTGTGGGACCTTGATCCACTTTCCGGTTGTCATGTGACAACTTGTTTCTATTGGTTTTTGCTTCCATGTATTGTTGATTTCATGGGGAGCTTTGTTTGGAGAGTGGGATATGATTTGAAGATGCCCATTGGGGGTATGATTCTCCCTACTTTGCATGATGTATGTTTCTAGAGGAGAAATGGGTAGCCCATGATTTCCAAATTACATCTCTCTTCTTCATGTGGGAGGAGCCATTCAGAGAACTTGAGTTTTTGGAGGAGGCACTTCATGGTTTATTTGTTTGATGGGGTAGCTTGGGCCACTCTTTGAGGTTATGAAATTTCAGCCCAAGATCAGCAGCAGCCCCATACTTATCATAAATGGGGAGAGAAACCACTTGGTTGGGAGGATCCAATCTCTCCATGCAGCCCTAACACATTGCATGAACCGGGGGTTGAGGATCTTTTCAAGCTAACTAGATTGGCTCATTTCATCTGGATGATAGCATGGGTGTGGGATTCATTCATTGGGGATAATATTTCCCATTTTCATCATCACTCCTACCTTAAGGAGGTTGTTGGACAGCAGGGAATTTTCCACTTACATCTTCCACCTTTCTATGATGTGATCCATATGATTTTGCATGCTTGGGAGGAAACATTGGAGGACAGATTTGTAGCAAATAATATTGAGCAGTGGTGGAGACTTTGGATGAGGAGGCCATAGGAGGGGAAGATTTTTCTCTCCTTATACAGTTTCTTGAGGACAAGCAACATTTTGGAGGGGAGGACTGTAATATTCCAAATTTTTAGCCTTCAAGCTAAATGGAATATTAGAGTTGTTTCATCACTAGGTAGGTGAATAAATGGGTAGGGAGGCCCATTAACCTCTTTAGAAGGATAAATAAAACTCCTAATGGGAAAGGAGTAAGAATAAGCATATTATTTTAGCACCCTTGGGTGTGAACAGGGATGGGGACATGTTGATTCACTCAACTTTGACCAAGTCAACAAAGTTGTCTAGATACATTGAACCACCTTGATGGACAGCGTAGTTTTGGTGGAGAAAACCTTGCATGAGCTTGATGACACATGTTGATGGGACCCAATGAGGAGAGGTTCACTTGCTATATATGAAGAGGATGGAGTCCTTTTTTATTCATGCTTTTTTATTTCAATCTTTTGATCTTCTCTGTTTATACTCGACTTCCCCTTGATGTTTAGCAGGGTAGCACTGGGTGTTCCTGAGCGGGAATCCCACCTCCTCCCTTGAGAGGCCTCTTAGGAGAGCTTGTCTAGTATTTCTCCACATCCAGGCTCAAGGCCAAGTATCATTCTTCAGTCCTAGCGTTATTTCTGTAGCAGGATATTGCTGAGTTGCTGGGTGTTGCAGTGGAGGATTCTTACACCACTTCCGGGTCTGTTTCTCAATAGAGGGTGCCTTCCTTCTATTGAGAAATCATCTAGGGAGATTCCTGAGCACATTTCATATCTTGGCAGTAGGCCAAAGTGTTTTTTCATCTCCTACAGCGCAGTCCCTTGCAAGAACTGCGTCATTTTGCACAGAGTTGCTGCAGCAGGGTTAAGACCCTTGTTTCTGAGCTAGTTTCCTAGGGAAAGGGCCAACCCTTCTCTCGGAAAGCTAGAGGAAGGGATTCTCATCCCTCTTTTGTATTATTCAGCTATATTTCTATAATTTTTTAGTAAGACTGCATTTTCTGAGCTGAATATTCAGATCTGATCTTTCTTGTACATGTGTTTCATGAAACCCTTGCCGGGTTAGCTTTATACTGCAATAAGGAGATCAAATCTCTGTTTTCTTGGAATATTGTTCAATAAAGTTATAGATCCATGTTATTTTATGATTTTACTACAGAAACCCTCATAAAGTAATGTTTTACATGCTTCAGTCTTTTTCTACATAACTCAAGTCATGGGATTTGGCTATTTTTCAGCTATTAGGTAGCCGGGAGGTCTGTTTAACATATAAAAATGGATTCCTTTCTGATCCCCTTTTGTATGTGAGGGAATAACATCATATGCTAATGGAACCCAATGTTATTTCACCCAGTAAAAATGTAGATCTTTAGAAATAATGTTTCCAGGGTGTAATTCCTGCATTTTCCCCACTTGGGAATGTGTAGGCATTCTTCCTTTGCTGTTGTTTCACTCAATTGAAGGCTATGTGTTTCTGGACACATCATATGAGTCTATCTGCTAGATATCCACATCTGGAATATTTTAAGATATTCTCGATAGTGTAGAATTTCCCTATTTTGGGATATTACACGGATGATGAATTGATGAGCTTGGCTCTCCTTGGGCTTCTGAAGAGTTGGTACAGCTACGAAGACTCTATCAATGGATGGGAGAAACTTCCGGATTGGGAGTTACTTTGGTCGGATCTTGTGCAAGAGGAGATAAGGCGGAATACTAGGGATGGCTCTTCATCAAGGAATGATGATGAAGAGAATTGCGCTTTGGCTGCCAAAGCAAGGAAAGGGAAGGGGAAGAAATCCCATCCAAAATCTGAGGCTAAAGGCAAGAAGCTAGATTTTTCCAAGGTGAATTTTTTTCACTATCATGAACATGGGCATCTTGCCACTAACTGCCCACAGAAAAAGAAGAACAAGAAGGTTGTTGGAGTTGCAGCAGGTGAGGCCTTAGCCTTGAAATTTGAACTTGATTTCTCTTTGATCACATGCTTGGTTTCAAGCACAATGGGATCGGTGTGGTATCTTGATAGCGGTGCTTCCTTCCATATGCTAGGAGACAAGGAGTTGTTTAGTGACTTGGAGGAGAAGGATCTCCAAATGCATATAGAGATGGGCGACGATGGTAGATACAGTGCGACCGGCATTGGAACCATTACCTTTGAGAGGGATTTAGGTAAACCATTTTTGTTGAAAGATGTTATGCATGTTCCAGGTCTGAAGAAGAACTTGGTCTCGGTCGCTATGTTGGAGGACAAAGGTTATGACGTTGTTTTCAGCGAGGGAAAAGCTTTCTTGTGACATAAAACAACAGGTCAAACCAAGAGGATAGGGATTTGAGTTAAGAATATCTACAAGCTAGAGGTATATGGTTGCACTGCAGTTATGGGCAAAGCAGAAGAAGTGGTGACCTGGGATGAGGGCGTATTTTGGCACAGGAGATTGGGCCATCTTCACCATGGTGCCTTGAAGATTTTGTAGCATATTTCTACTGGACTTCCCAAGGGTACTCTTGCGTAGTTAGATCAGTGCAAGGGATGTACTATGGGTAAGTTTGTGAAGACCACCTTTCATGATAAGGAGAACCGTGCTTCGGTGATCCTGGAGAGAATTCACACAGACGTGTGTGGACCTTTCTCGGTTGCTTCAACAACAAAATACAGGTATTATGTTATATTTGTTGATGACTATTATCGTAGATGCTGGATCTTCTTCATGTAGAAGAAGAGCGAAACATTCTCAAAGTTGTGTGAGGTTAAAGAATTGGTGGAGAAGGAGTCGGGGAAGCAAGTGACAGCTTTGTAGAGCGATAATGGTGGTGAATATATCTCGAACGAGTTCAAATAATTCTATAGCAAAGAATGATTTCGAAGAGAACTCATAGCGCCTCATAAACCACAGCAGAATGGGGTCGTAAACAGGAAGAATAGAATGATAATGGGTGCTACACGAGCTATGATGCATGACCAAGGCCTACCAATGCACTTGTGGGTGGAAGAATGCAACACTGTGGTTTATGTGCAAAATCGTTGTCCTCATAGAGTAATTGGAATGAGTACACCTGAAGAAGATTTTACTGGTAAGAAGCCTGATATTTCTCATTTGAATATTTTTGGATCATTTTTTTACATTCATGTGACAAAGGAAGCCAGGAAGAAGCTGGAGCCGACTGCAGAAGTTGGGATATTTGTGGGGTACACAGAAACACCCCATAATTATCGTGTGTATTTTCCAAACAGTCAAATGATTGTGGTGCGACGGGATATAAAATTCATTGAGGTGAAAGCCATGAATTTGTTTCTTGAGAGGGAGCTACACATGCATGTAGAGGAGGAACTTCTTGTTCCCAAAGATGAGCCTCTAGATGTGGATCAGCCACAGGAGGAGATTCATGGAGTGAAGGAGTCCACTCATGCAGAACCAAACATCAGAACAGGCAAAAAGCGTACCACAGAAGCTGAGAGACTGAAGCTTGATGCAACATAGAATCTAGGAGTCCCTACATCATAGCACAGACAGAGACAGTCACCTTACCGATTCATTAGATACATGGCTCTCATGAGCAAGTGTATCGTGACAGAGCCATATTCTTTTGAAGAAGCAGTGCAGGAGCCCACATGGGTAGATGCCATGGTGGAGGAGTATGACTCCATTGTCAGAAACAATGCTTGGGAGATTGTTCCAAGGCCAATTGGTAAATCAGTGGTAGGTTCAAGATGGATGTACAAGGTAAAGCAAGCTGCTGATGGGAGTGTCGAGAAGCATAAGGCAAGATTTGTTGCCCGAGGCCTCTCATAGATCTAGGGGATTGATTATGAAGAAACATTTGCAACTGTCACACAGTATTCTTCCATAAGGACCATCCTTTCTCTCTCAGCGTAGATGGGTTGGCACATTCATCAAATGGATGTGAAGACTGCGTTCCTTAATGGGATCATTGAGGAAGAAGTGTACATTGAGCAGCCTAAAGGATTTGAGATCTTCAGTGGCGAGTTGCATGTGTGCAGACTCAAAAGAGCGTTGTATGGGCTAAAGCAAGAACCTCATGCTTGGTACACACGCATCGACAGCTATTTCATTGGACTTAGCTTCACCAAGAGTGAGGCAGATGAAAACTTGTACCAAATTGTTATGGAGGGTAAGATTTTAATCATTGTTATTTATGTTGATGATTTAATACTAACGGGTGATGAGGAGTTGATACACTCATGCAAGGCAGATCTTGCAAAGGAGTTTGAGATGAAGGATTTGGGCCTCCTTCATTATTTCCTTGGATTGGAAATATTTCATTGAGAAGGTGAAATGTTTGCGTCTCAAGGAAAGTATGCTCGGGAGATACTTGGTAAGTTTCACATGGAGGACTGCAAGCCCATGGATACTCCTCTTCCAGGAAACTTAGTTGTGCTAGTTGTATCTAGTTCTAACTGAAGATATACTAGTGAGATTTTAGTGAATTAATTATTTAATTAATTCATAACTAGAGACTCACTTGCAACTAAACAAATACAACAATTAACTACTTGCATGTCAGTTCTAGTAGAGACCCAGTGGAGAGATAGGTGAAAAGGTGACATGGACTATATGTTGTGACTATCGTGATGCAGTCAATGCATTTGAAACACATTGGAGATGAAAATGAGGATTGAATATTCAAGGCAAGGCCAATTCAATTTCATTCAGAGGTCTTCCTGAGCAGGGATTGCGCAGTGGAGGCAGGCTGTCAGGAAGAAAGAAATTGGTGCATAGATATGCAAATTTCTGCATGACAGTGTGTAATGATTGTTGATTGTACTAAGAGCTTGATGCACTAAGCTTTGTATGAGATTATTACATGATCCATTGATATACATAATATATGATATTTGAGGTTTTTATCTTTAAGCTTTCTCGTTAAACAACTTTGTTTATGTGTGATTGATTTTGCTTCATATGTGTTTTGCAATTGGTGATTTAATTTCTACAAAGAATTAAGTGGAAGGATTATGTATTTAACATAAGATTAATTTGTTAGATCAAGAGAATCTGGTAATACTATCAGTATTAATAAATTTATACAAACAAAACTTTCAAGAAATCAAGAAAGAAAACTTCAAGATTCACCGGAAAATCTGATCTCAAGAAACAAGAAAACCAAGAAAGCCAACAAGTCAAAAACCAAAAGTTGAAGTAATGGACAAGGAAAGCATGAGAAAAATGACAAAGAATCACTTTTCTAAAATGTTATAACAAGCAAGAACTTCATAAATAAGTCTCGGTGCAACAACCACAACTAAAACTTCACTGGAAAAGAAAAACTATAGGTTGGCTAGGTTTCCAATTAAGAAAGAGATATACTGACACTTAGCAAGAAGAAACACTATCCAGAAATACAGGAGGTTCTACAGGAGTGACCAAAAGCATGCAATAAAGACTTACAGGACCTCAAAAATGAAAATTTCAAATTTTATTAGCCACACGGATCCACTGTGTGCAACACGCGTGTATAAGCGACTGTATCGGATCGCATATTACGCGGGTTCCTTTGGACATAACCAGATGTATATGAGACTATGTACAAAAAAAGTAGCATATAGACATGACAACAAAGAAAAACAAGAAATCCAAGCTTGGTCTAGATGATCAGGGCTTCTGCCTAGATGGAAAAAGAACCAACTAGACTGGGAAAGTGTTCAGATCAGTCAGGGAACCCAAAATCCATAGAAAAAAACCCAAACTAGGAATTACACGGATGCAATCCCCAATGGGGTCACCAATTATTTTATGGGAAAATATACCCTAAGGTCTAGTTTGAGGGACCTAACAGAGCGGAAGGCATACAATCACAAGAAGCATTCAAATTACAAGTCCTAATGCATAAAATAGAAAACTTGGAATAGGTGACCTTACCCGTATGTCCTACGTTTGAGGTCAATCCCACAGGGTGAAAACCCTTTGCTACTCTTTGTGCTTCAAGACCTACAACTCACTCAAGACAAAGCATAAAGACTAGTTGTACAACATACGTATCCTAAATTTCAATATGTTACATATAAACTCATAAAAGATTCATGAAATAACGATTACAAGATCATTAACATGTATATGAAACATATAAGAACATGGCATCAGGAATGAGACAAAGATTATTTTATTGATATTTGTAGAAATAAAGTGGATATATCACCTGAAATTAGCCACAGCTCCAAGCGAAACCGTCCTCTGGATCCATCCAACCCAAGCCTCAACAATGTTCTTCCATAAGAGGTGCACAAAGGATGTCACATAAGGAGGGTGAACATCACATGGAAACAAGGGTTTCCTGAACCTAGGAAGTGCAGGAGGCATAGGGATAATTAGACTTGATTTGGGCTATAACAAGCTATAATATCAATAGCATTCTCTCTCCTCCCTTAGGCATTCCCAATGAGGTGTATTTATACTTCCTCAAATCAGTTTTTTAGTTGGGAAACGTTTGGCCATGGGCTGGTGTAGGTGGTTCTCAGGTAAAACCTGTAAAGCCTACCCAAATAATAGGGAGTTTATTATTTTTTTAATTTTTTAAATTGTATAAGCAGGTTAGATATGAGTGGACCCGCATCTGCACGTGTAAAAATCTAGGCAGATTCGCGTATGGAATTCAAAATAATGTTTTTTAAGGAGTTGACCAAGTCTGAAAGGAAAAGGCTGCCCAAGTCCAATGCATAAGTCATCAAGTATATAAAGGTGATAAATGATGCTATAATAGTAGTGGCTCCAATGATCCACTATTGGAGCTAGTGGTGTTCATTGTACACATGCGTCTAGGAAATTTTACTTAATATATGAAGTTTGATGGCCAACACGTTCTTCATGCATGGATTATGAATGTTTGTAACACTATTTTGTGAATGTTTGTAATTATGTTTATTTTCACTTGTGCTAAAGTAGTTGAACTATTTCAGTTATTTTATTGCTTATCATATTGAGAATGTCCTGTAATGGTTACAATGACCATCAAATCCTTCTAGACTATTCCACTAGATGTTAGATGGATATTTTTTGTTTCTATTTGTCTCTACTAGGGTGGTATATTACCTCTCTCCTAGAGTCTCACTTTATTTTCCCTTCGTAGTAAAATAACCTTGACACACTTACAATCGAACACTCACCAGGCACACTCACTTGCTTTTCGAAGGTACATGTGCATTCCTCTCTCTTACTAATAGTTAGAGCAAAGGAAAATATTTAAAAAATGGTAATTGGGTCATATTCCAGATGGGGTTCCTATCCCAAATGGTGTGAGGTTTAATTGGGACCACATATCGAGGAGACCTCATGAATGTTGGCAGGTCCAGAATTGTCAACATTTCTGGTGCTAGAAGGAGGGAAACCAAACTTTAATGGCTCATAAGCTCACCCACCCTAATCCTACTTCTTCCAGTCATGGAAAAATTATACCTAGCACCTCCCCTGCTCATATTCATGAAGCTGGCAGATCTTCTCAACCTGATCCTAAACAGATCTACAAATATTTTATGTTTAGATCTAGGTCATTCGCCCTATAACCCACAAGTTTTCAAGAGTTATTGGATTGATGCCTGGAGTACACAATTTTCCATATTTTTGAAAGAAGAACGTAACCAATCCTACTGGGATAGTGGTTTCCATAATTGAAGATTTAGTTCTCGCCACCCTTTAAGAGTTAGCAGAGTCTGTACAAAACGTAGAGAAACCCGTGAAAATTCCATATTTTAACGGTGGTGACGCAGACAACATTGTACTCTTAGATGACACCTTTTGTGGGTTAGGTGATGACGAAGAGGAGGAAGAAGATCCATCATATTCCTATGAATATGGGGAATACAAATACGGATATATGGAAAACAAATATTTGTATTGGATGTCTCGAGGTCCACTTTCATTTCCAACTATGTTGCACAAGATGTCGAGGCACTCGGAGAAGCTGCTGACAAAGTATAACCCTGACATAGCAATGAAAGTGGAAGAGAATTTGGAAAATTTATACCTACGTCTATAAATGCTAGAGGTACATTACGATGATGTTTCATGTAGAATTTTTCCATATACCTTAGATGGTAGAGCAACTATATGGTACCACAGTCTTCCTCGAAACTCAACCTAGAATTGGAGGGGTTTAAAAAAATTGTTCCTTGAGAATTTTGTTGATGATAAAAACCCCACCATGTTGTTGAGAGAGGTGGGAAATATTAAGATGGAGTAGAAAGAGAAAGTGAAATATTTTAATCAGAGGTATAATCCCATTTTGAATAAATTTTCAGAAAACATGAAACCTCACGACTCCATCACTATTGACTATTATATGTCTGCCTTAGCGACAAGCATCACGTGGTTCGTGATAATAACTGCAAAGAAAACCTTGGAAGAAAATTATGAAGAAGCAATCACAGTTGAAAAAAAATTGCATGCGATTGGAGTCATCACAGATGATGAGCCATCAAAGGACTCCAAAGATACAGGCATAAGGTCTCAGGCATCTGTGAGTAAGTCCAAGGCCCAAGGAAGCTGCAAATCTCGAGATTTTGACTCTCACCATCAATTATTTTTCCAATGAGTTGGAAAATTTAGAACAAAAGTCAAGTGAGACTATCGTGACCAACAAGCCTCCTAAATTCAACTTTCTAAGAAGGGATGCCAACATCAGTAGTAGCAGCAACCAACCAGCCAAGTCTGCATAAAGCTCAAATGTTGTGGTCAATGTTGAGAGTATGGGAATGGATCAATATTGTTCATTTCATCAAGAGTATCATTCAGAAAAAAAAAATGCCCGCAATGGAACCACAACATGAACACTCTTGTTGCACATATTATTGATATAATGCTTTCTGATGAACATACCGATCTGACGGAAGATAAAGAAGAAATTGTTGCTTCCGAAGAAACTTTGAGTGTTGGACATGCAGTGAATACATTCATTTGTGTTTATGCAATTGAGAAGAAAAGTTTTGAAGAAAAACTATTGAGTGAGGCCCCAAACCAACAAAAAAACATTCAGTAATTTAACAAGCCAAGTGTCGGTGTCCAAACCAAATTTGAGAAGGCATAAATTGAAAGAGAATTTGTTAAGAAAGATTGCACCACATGTCAACTCTTACCGTGAACACTCATGGAAATTCTGGAAACAATGCTACAATGAAAAGTACTTTTTTGAACAACAAAAGCAAGTCCACTATCCCAGAATTAGCAGATCAAGTTACTTCTCGAGACACTTCAGCAATGTCTCTTGCACTAGATTATAACATAGTTGAATATAAGAAGAAATATCACGCAAAAATTTTGTTCTTCAAACTTACAAGGATTGCGAGCCAACGAGAATTTCTAGTTCGCACTATTGAACAATCCACCTCAGGTAACAATGCTTCTTCGCAGAAGGGATCTGGTAAGTCCTCTAGTCCCTTGGAATCTGTTGTCAATGCTTCAAAATTAGATGCAAATACACTCTGCCCTCTATTTTTGTTAACATTTGAAATTTTTAATTAAAATGTACACAATTCCTTAGTGGATTTTGGTGCATCTGTAAATGTAATTCCTTTATCTATAGCAAATAAAATCAATACAAAATGGGATAAATTAGATGCATAGATCATTTAATTAGATGAGATTCTTATACATGCTATAGGTGAACTTAAAAATGTGTTTATCCTCTTATCATCCAACCAACGAGTTCACCAGTGTATAAATATAGTAATTGTAGACATCCCAGAAGCATAAGATGTATTGTTGAGGAGAGAATGGTCCAACAAATTACAGGGGTATTTTGCTACAGACTGGTCACATTTATGGCTTTCATACAAGGGAAGAAACAACTAGATCTTGGTAAACTCATAGCCTTACATGAAACATATTGTCACTCACTTCGAGGGAAAAATTGAACTAGTTGCTTTTGTAGATCTTATCCTTGGAAATTGGTTTTTAGAAACTGATATGGGGTGTTATATTTCTCATCCATCCCTAGTCCTACCTTACACATAGTTATAATTCCTTCCTAATCCAACTAGCGAAAATGACATTTGAATAGTAGATATTAGTAGTATTATTACTACTACTACTACTGTAATGCATACTCCTTGTACAGTTGATGCTTGGAAATTGTATTTTGACGATTCGAAGACATAGGAGGGATATGGAGCTGCTTGTGTTTTAGTATACCCATGACAGAGAAAACATATAAATTCAAGCCGCTTTGAATTTGAGTGCACAAATAACACCGCAGAATACGAAGCACTCATCCTGGACTTACAAAGGGCCATTGACCTCAATGTTGGAATTCTCAAAGTAGTAGGTGATCAGAAATTATTTTACGAGAGGTAAGTGATACTATAGATTGTGGGTCACCTCATCTAAAAATTTATCAACAAGAGGTATGGTGTTTTATTTCTCATTTCTAATATTTTAATATTGTATATGTTCCTATAATGCATAACACAGTTGCAGATGCATTAGAAAATTCTAATGCTAGGTTGTCACACTTAGGGAATTTTTTTGTGTTGAAATTATTTATAATACATCTGGTCCTAATAATATTACTAATTTTTGTGTTTTCAATAATGACCAGCAAATACTGCACTTTATGGTGAAAAATGATGTATTCAATTATGTAGTTATCGATGAAGACGAGCACGAGAGAGCGTTTCAATATGAAACCTGCACAAAAAAAGGAAAATTCCATGCCAAAAGACATGGTATCATTGGAAAAATTGCATGACTTGCAGAATCACTTCCGAGGGCCATTCAATGCAAAAACCCAGTTCAATGTTGTCACATGAATAGATAAATATTGGAAAGGAGAAAGATCTAAAGTTTTTCAATCTCAGTACTTGTTTCATACCATAAGGGCGGCAAGCCTTCGTCCACTTATTCAAGTAATATCGAGATGTGTTCATGTGGACATATGACGAGCTCAAAACTTATGACACGTGAATAATCTGGCACGTTATTCTGATCAAGGAAGGGGCCAAGCCTTTCCAAAAAAAATTACGAGAGGTACATTCGACTCTTGATCCTTTGATTCAAATAGAGTTACGGAAGTTTCTTGATGCTCAGATCATCTGCAAAGTGCGACATTCAACCTGGGTATCAAATCTAGTCCAAGTGAGGAATAAGTAAGGGGAAATCCACTTGTGTGTTGATCTATGTAACTTGAATCACACCTTGGACAAAGACAACTACCCTGTGTCATCTATGGAATAGATACTGCAGATAGTATCGAGGTTTCAGATGTTCTCTTTGCTAGATGGTTATTCAGGTTACATCGAGGTTCTGGTCTCAGAGCCTAACACAGTAAAAACTTTGTTTCATTGGAAGTGGGTCACATTCACATTCAAAAGGATGTCGTTTGGGCTAGTCAATGTCGGTATGACATTTCAACATGCAATGGACATTGCATTTCAGGAAATGGTTGGGTAGAGTGTAGTGGTCTATCTTGACGATGTTATGATGTTTTCCAAGAAGATATGTGACCACTTACTCCATTTGAAGAAATTTTTGAGTAATATCAGAAATATGAGATATCCCTTAATACCAAGAATTATATTTTTGTAGTGTCTGAGGGAAATCTCTTGGGCCATATTTATTGAAAATGGAAATAAGAAATATTGAAAATGACACCCATTAGGTTTCTGATTTAATTTTCCCTTAATTAAATTAGAAGTAAATTGTAATTCAACATCACAATACAGCTTTTATGTGTTAATTGAGTCAGGAAGACTTAGTTATATTAGTTAATTCGAGTTGAGGGTCAAATTAGCTTAGTTAATTAGTTAATTTTAGTTATTTGTGAGTTTTAATTAGTTAACTCAAGTATTTGAGTTAAAATCATTTTAGCTAGTTCTAACTGAGAGATGAGCTAGTGATAGGTCCAGTGAATTAGACCTAACTTAATTCACAAGTAGTGATCAATTAGTTAACTGATAATTCACTATAAATAGTTGTTACATGTCAGTTTTAAGGAAGTCCCAGTTGAGATTGGAGTTAAAGGAAAGAGAAATATCAATTGTATAATTAGAAAATTGTACAGATCATGCATGATGTCATCAGAAATCCTTGGATGTATCGCACAATCATTAATTGGGAATTTCCTAATTAATAGGGGCTCAATTAGCCAAGGAATTCATAAGAAAGGCTGGTCAGACAAAGGTTGAGAATTGGTTAAGTATTTGACTGATTTTTCCTATATTAGAGTGAGACAGTCAGTAGAGTGCAAAGGTTTCTCAGTGAGGGAAATAACATTGTATTGCTTCATGCTCTTGAATTATGAAATATATAGATAGTGGGGTTTCAATTATTTTATTTCCCCAGATACATCTTGCGTTGTGTGATTTATAATTCTTTCTCTTACTTGTTATGTGATTATGAGATCGTAATTGGTTTCTGCAAATTGTAGAAGGATTAAGTATTTTTTTTAGTACATTGCAAGATAATATTGAATCCATTTCTATAAATTTCTACATGGTATCAGAGTGCTAGGAACCACAATAGAAGAGAGGAACCAGAGTTTGTTTTGAATAGGTACATCAAATTTGCAGATTTATTCTTCAGGATCAACATCAGTTCAAGATGTCTTTCAATGGCTTGAGAGTCAAATATTCTATTGAGGGAAATTTGAATTACATAACATGGAAGGAAAGGATGGAGGTCGTGTTCGAGGACAACGGACTGAAGGAATTCATAGACAGTGATATTACTCAGCTCGCAACATCATATGCTCAACTTATTGATGCATGGAGGATGAATGTAGCAAAGGCGAGAAGGATCTTGTTAGAGGGAGTTCAATATAATATTGTCTCGAGTATCCATGGAAAGTCAAATCCATATGCTATATGGAAGGCCTTGACATATTTGTTTTAGAATAGCAGCAACCACAGGAGGCTGGCGCTAAAAGAAAAGCTCAGAAATATCAAGATGGAGGAGGGTGAGACGATACCAAAATACTTGATGAAGTTCACTCAGTGTCGAGATGATTTTGGAAGTGTTGGTGTGACAGTAGCCCAGGATGATTTGGTGAGCCTATGACTTCTAGGCCTTCCCAAGAGCTGGCATAGCTACCAAGACTCTATGAATAGGAGGGAGAAGCTACCAGACTGGGAGTGATTGTGTTTTGACTTGGTACAAGAAGAGATCAGGCGGAGCACCAGAAACGGTACCTCCGGCACAAGAAAAAAAGAATATTTTGCAATAATTGGAAAAGGAAAGAAAGAAAAGGAAAATAATTCCCAAGGCGAAGAGGGAAAGAGAGACTTGTCCAATGTCAAGTGCTTTCATTGTCATGAAATTTCCACAGAAGGCAAGTAAGAAGGAGCCTACAGTTACAGCAGCAGGTGAAGCTTTAGCTACACAGTTCGAGCTTGATTTTACTCTCATTGCATGCATGGCCAACGTTGTAATGGGATGCATGTGGTATATCGACAACAGTGCCTCATTCCATATTATGGGGAATAGAGATCCCTTCAATGACTTGGAGGAGAAGGACCTCCAGTAGAGCATAGAGTTTTGAGACGACGAGAGGTGTAGCATGATCAACATAGGTACGGTAACCTTTCAGAGGGAGTCTCTCTCCCCTCTTATACTGACAGATGTTTTTTTTGTTCCAGGACTAAAGAAGAATCTTGTCTCTATAAAGGTATTGGAATACTATGGTTATGATGTGATATTTAGAAAAGGAAGGTGTTCCTTAGACACATCGCTATTGGACAGGTGAAACAAATCAGTGTGCGAGTCAAGAACCTGTATGCTCTTGAGGTCAAAGATGCATGAAAATATTTGAGGAGAAAAGAAAAGGTTAAAGACTTGGTGGTTGAGAGGCAGAATAAATTACCTCTCAACATGCAGCCTCAGAAGGTTGTGCAACAAACATAACTGGAGAAGAAAAGACCTCTAATAGGGGGGAATTTCGAGCTAGGTGGGTAGATGAAGCACATGCAACCATACCTCCAGGTGAGAGGTAGGGAAATGTGAAGTCATAATCCCAAGAGAAGAAATTTGGGTAGGATCCCTTGATATTTCTTGTCTCATGGATTAGTACCTAGCTTTGGGGGGGGGCACAGTACACAGTAGCGGGATGGATTAGTAGCGATTATCAGGGTCAGATGTTAGAGTGATACATGTCAAATACTGGAGCACAGATCAAAGTTGGAAGCAGTGCAGATGGAACATATGCAGATTCAAAAATAGCCCAAAGTTTTTAGTAGACATTGCAGTAAATAGTAGCAGTCAGAGACTCTAATGACATATGCATGATACTGATTCAGTTTTGATGCTTTTCAGTTCCAGAATTTGTAGGAGAAAAAACAATAGAGAGAAGTGTTTCATGCAGAACATTCTAAAGGTAACAGATCGGGATAGATTGAATTACTTTCCTTTTGAGAGGGAGTGTTGAAAATGGCACCCATGAGGCTTCAGATTTAATTTTCCCTTATTTAAATGAGAAGTAAATTGTACTTCAACATCACATGAAAACTTTTATGTGTTAACCTAGTCGGGAAGGCTTAGTTAGCTCAGTTAATTCGAGTTGAGGGTAAAACTAGAGGCATGTAGGGTGTCTCATACTTTTTAGGAGCCTTGGTTGAGTTATTTCTGAGTTGAAATTAGTTAACTTAAGTATTTTAGTTAAAATCAGTTTAACTAGTTGTAACTGAGAGATAAGGTAGTGATAGGTCTAGTGAATTAAGTCTGATTTAATTCACAAGTAGTGGTCAATCAGTTAACTGATAATTCACTATAAATAGTTGTTGCATGTCATTTCTAAGGAAGGACCAGTTGAGATTGGAGCAGGGATAATTTTAAGGATGAAAAATTATCTTGAAGTTTAAAAACGTTAGTGAATTTCACTTGTCCCTAATATGCGAACTATAAAATTTTATTGATATGTTTGTAAAATTATACAAATTTATAATGATATTATATATAGTCTCTATATAATGTTGGTTATTTTTAAGGTAAAATAATTTTATATTGTAAAATTTGTGCGAATCATTTTTACAAAAAAAATGGAAATTGACGAATATTTTTTTTAGAAAATTCATGGAAAATTAGCTCACCTGCGAATATTAGCCCCTAAAATTTTCCATGGATTGGAGTTAAAGGAAAGAGAACTATCAGTTGTATAAATAGAAAATTGTACAGGTTATGCATGAGGTCATCAGGAAGCCTTGTATGTACTACACAATCATTAATTGGGAATTTCATAATTAATAGGGGCTCAATTAGTTGAGGAATGCGTGAGAAAGGCTGGTCAGAAATAGGATGAGAATTGGTTAGTATTTGACTAATTTTTCCTAGAGAAAAGTGAGACAATCAATAGCGTGCTGATGTTTCTCAGTGAGGGAAATATTTTTTTTTTGTTTCATGGTCTTGACTTTATGCTATATACAGATAACGGGGTTTTGAGCAATTTCTTTCCCCAAATAAATTTTGTGTTGTGTGATTGATAATTATTTCTCTTACTTGTTATGTGATTGTGCGGTCATATTTTGTTCCCGCAAATTATAGAATGACTTAGTATTTTGTTTTAGTACATTGCAATATCAAATTGAATCTAATTGGATAAATTTCTATAACATTATTGTGCAAAGTGGGATTAAAGTAGACATAGAAATGGTCAAATATATTACACAGGAGTCCCTTCCTAGTAAACAAGACAACTATGCAGTCATTTTTGGGGAAGATTAACTTTCTCCGCAATTTCATCTCCGATTATGCTCAAATCATAAAACCCATGTAGAAGATGGTAGGGAAGGACGCAATATAAAAGTGGGATAAAAGGGAAAAGGATGTGTTTTCCTGTATCGAACAAGTTATTGCAGAAGAACTTGCCTTGTTCGAACCATATTTCAACAAAGATTTTATGCTCTACACTTTCACTTCTGATACTTCTCTTGCCACTGTGCTTACACATAAACTTGATCAAAACAGCGAATGACCCATATAGTTTACGAGTGCCAACATACAAGGACCAGAAATTAACCATCCCACCATTGATAAGAAAATGTATGTAGTTTACAAGGAGGTGAAGCACTTTCGACCCTATCTTTTGAAGAATGATTGCATTGTATTTTTGTAGCACCCAACAGTTAGATCATTGTTTTTTAAACAAGATATAGGTGAGAGAAGAGAAAATTAGATGACTGGTTTGCAAGAGTGTGACTTACAGTTCCATCTAGTTCACACGATCAAGGGCCATGGTTTATGTCGTCTAGCATCAAAAGCAGTGGATGCAAAAGAAGAACATTCATTTCGATGGGAGTAGTAAATCAAAATGTAAAATTTTGAGTGAGTCTCCCCCGTTATCTTTGCAAACTCTTGGTACATTGATGTGAGGTAGTATCTTGAGCCCGACACGTTTCCATCTCACTTATCTACACGACTGAAGAGGTAACTTAGAATAAAATCATTATCTTATCATTTGGTGCATGGGATGTTTTTCAAAAATAATGATAACATAATAATGTTCAACTGATTGGAAGCACACGATTCAGAGAGATTATTGTGTGATCTCCATAGCGAACCATCTAGGGGACACTTTGTGGGTGACACAATAACGCATAAAGTTTTGCAAGACAATTTCTATTGGCCTAAATTATTTAAAGAAGTTCACACCTATGCCCAAACGTGTCTGATCTGTCAAAAGTGTGTCGACTAAGGAAAGAATTCAGTGGCCTCGTTGCAACCTATTGCAGTGTAAGAACCATTTAAACAAATGGGGCATAGATGTGATTGGTGAGATTTTTCCACATTCATCAAATTATAAATGCTACATTATTAATGTGACCAGATAATTCACACAGTGGGAAGAAGAAGTTCCACTAAAATAGGTGAATGATCAGGAAGTCATCAAATTTGTCAAGAAAAATATCATTTCCAGGTCCGACGTTCCGACTTCACTTGTTTTTGAAAATGGAACTTAATTTTCATCGTTAAAAATATATTATTTTTCATTGGAAAATGGAATTGTATTGAAACATTCAACTAATTACTATCCACATGGAAATGGTATTTTTGAGTCCACAAACAAGAACCTCATCTTTATCATCAAGAAAACCATTTTCTTTGAATAGAGGAACTAGCACTCCGCTTTGGTGAATTCCCTATGGGTTGACCGAGTCACACCAAAACCCTCTATGAATACATCTCCTTACTTCCTGGTGTATGGAAAGGAAGCCATCCTACCTTCGAACATATATTTTCTTTCCCTTCAACTTTCACAAGAATCTCAGGGCAATCCATGCTTATTGGTTCAACATAGTATAGACACCCTTTGCAAGATGCAAGAAGAAATTCATAAAGAAAAAGAAAAATTTTCACTTCACCAGAGTTGTATCAAGGGGTGGTTCGACAAGAATTCTGAAAGGAATTTTTTTTTTGGTGTGAATGACCTAGTCTTGAAGTGGGATAAATCCCATGAGTAGAAAGGAAAACACACTAAGTTCCAATCCATATGGATTGGACCAATCACAATATACAAAAATATTTTCCAACACATGTATCATCTTTAATCACTAGACAGGAAGACTAGCTCTCTTCATGTCAATGGAAAATACTTAAAACATTATTTTCAATGATGATCTAGGGTTGTGTCCTACCCTGTGTAAATATTTTATTTTCATTTCTTGTTTGTTTGGTATTTCATGCTAGTCTTGTTCATGTAAATAAGTGTTATGTGTGAACATATTTCCCAGATTATTTGTGTGTGGTTGAGTAGAAGAGAGTCTTGTGACACTTCGACATTTGGATAACCTCTAGTCCTCCTTCTTTGTACTGGTTTCATCTTTTGGTCGATGAAGTTCAGAAGTAAAATATGATATGTCCATAAGGAGAGTTTTATGTCGAACCATGATACTTGTGTCTATTATGGAAACCTTATGCCCACACTCGATTCTTATGTTTCAGTGTTTTCACACTTATCCAATTAGTAGAAGAGGAAAAGGAGACAAATATAAATGAGAAAATCCAAATCGTAGGTCTTTATATGCTTCTCTAAAGGAACAATTTTTGGGCCTTTGTTAGGTACCTATAATACTAGTGTATTCCCTTATTGTTATTGTTAGTGTAGCCCCCTTATTGTTATTTTTATGCCCATGTAGTCCCCATATTGTTATTATTGTGTCCCATAGAAGCCCATTATTGTTATTGTTGTGCTCTTACATTGTTATTTTTATGTTGGCTAGGATTATATTGTGACCCCTTGGACTCCTATATATAGAAAGGAGGTTATGTCATTTGTATCATCCAAGAATTGTTCATTTATATAATTTAAAGGAGGTTTCCCCATCGAATATGATGATTTCTAAGTCATTGATCTATCTTTTCTTCAATTTTGTGAGTTGTTTGCATAGCATTTGGTATCAAGGCTTTGGATTCTAAGGTTTCGCTACTACAAAGAGGACATATTGGAATTTTCACTATAATGTTTTTTCTATGAAGGTTCAGAAGTTGAAATTTTTACCACGAGAATCTAAATTCCTAAGGAATTTCGTGTAAAATTTTCAAACCTTGGTTTGCAATAGTTTTGGAGATATGAGCTATGGAAGTTAGGGTTTTTGTAGGATCTATAATTTCATCTCAAACAAGTGACCTAGGGAAAATATTCATAACTTTTGTTTCAAGCATCAGAATATAATTCTGTAAAAATTTGTTGAAATGTCATGGGATGTAGTTTCTTTTGTATTGATTTCAGATATAAAGGTCGAAACAGTGACACGTGGAATGTTGTACAAGTTCGCTCTACTGAACCAGTCCATAATTAAGTCATTGTGTCAGATCGGACATAACTTTGTCTTGAAGAATCCAAATTAGATCTAACCTATTGAATTGGAAATACAACTCAGAGGGATACTACAAGACCGAATGGAAGATCTTAGAGATCCAAAATTACAGAGTTACAACCGTTTCAAGATCAAGCTTCTAAAAGCAAGAAAAATGTGTGTGATTTTTTTAAATATTGCATAAGTTTTGTCTAAAAAAATTAGTTTGAAGTGATTCTAAGGGCATATTGAAGCATTGATATCAATATTGGGTTTTAAAATTCCTCCCAAAAAGAATTCCACACCCATTAAGCCCTTAGAAAACTCTACTATGATACATGAAGAGGAAGAAGTGCAAATGATATATCAAAATTACGGGACCAAGTGCAACAAATTTCACTCTCACAAAGCGCAACCAAAGAAGAACTAAAAGGTGACATGGATGATTTAAAAGGTGACATGAATGGTTTAAAATCAGACATGGATGTTTTGAAGAAAGACATGGAAGGTTTTACAAAGTTTCTACAAGAAAATCTTCCTAATGACGAAACGGTAGTAGAGGAAACTCATGATGAGAAAAAAATAAATGTTAATCATGATTTCAGAGACTCTAAAATTAGATTGAATACCCACCATATTCTAAAGATCGATATGAGGAATTTTTATGGCAATGATCCTATAACATGGATAATACAGATGGAGCAATATCTTGATCTCCATAATGTGCAAAACACACAAAAGGTACACATTGCAAATTTACATTTAGAATCGAATACATTTGTATGGTATCAATGGCTTTGCTCTCATAAATAAATTTTCACTTGGTAAATTTTTACGAAGGAAATGATAGAACATTATGAGGATACAAAGAGTATCACCTTCTTTGGCCAATTGATAAATCTAAAAAAAAAGGGTTCAATGGTGGAGCACATTGAGGACTTCCAAAAAATGAATTTAAGGGTAATTGATATTCCAAAGGAATACAGGATTGATGTATTCATAGGGACTTTAAAGGATAACATCCAACATGGGGTTTGCCTTTGGGAACCTGTTTCATTGGAGAAGACATTCATGTTGGAAAGAAAAATTGAAAGAAAAATTATGGCGACAAGGAGGCCTACCACTCACAACTATAAATATGGAAGCGTTTTTACTCCTAGACTTCAACAACCTACAAGTTTGACACCACAACAATCGGAAAAAAAAAAAAAAAAAAAAAAAGCGAAAAATGGATTTTCTATAGTTGTGATAGAAAATACACTAAAGGGAATAAGTGTGCTGAGAATAAATTATTTTACATAGATTGTGAAGAGAAGGAAGAAAATGAACAAGAAACTTCAAAAGAAAAGGATATACACCATAAACCAACCCTAGAGAAAGAAGAAATGAATCCAACCATATCTTGTAATGCATTGGCAGGAATTACGACTCCTCAAACTCTCCAGATAGAAGGACATCTCAAGAAGAAAAATGTAATAGTGTTGATTTATTCGGGTAGTACCCATAACTTTATTCATTTTTAAGGTAGCCAAGGAATTGAATTGTTTCCTGTACCCAACACCTGAGTGTTAAGTGATGGTTGCAAATGGAGGAACTATAAATTTCTCTGGAAAGTGCCACAATATCAAGATAACCATGGGGTAATATGTATTGAATAGTAAAATGATCTCCATTCCAATGGGTGGTGCTTATGTTGTACTAGGAGTCCAATGGTTACAATATTTGGGGACGATAGCTTTTAATTTTCAAGAACTTTTCTTGATTTTTTTTGGGAAGGAAAGGAAGTTGAATTATGGGGTATCGCAAGGAAGCTGGGAAATATAATCATCACTAATTTCATGAAAAATATTATGATGAAAGAAAAAAGAGGAATAATGTTGCAATTATGCTCACTAGAGGTTCAAACATCAAAATCATCTATCTCTCCATATATCCAAAAAGTCTTGGACAATCATTCCAAATTGTTTGAGACTCCCAAAGGACTCCCACCTATTCACGATCATAATCATGCTATTCATTTGATTCCAAGAATTTTTCCTCCAAACATCAAGCCTTATAGATATCCTTATGCCCAAAAGAGTGAGATTGAACATATGGTTGTAGGAATGCTAGAGGCTAGTATAATTCAACCTTGTCAAATTTATTTCTCTACTCTAGTAGTATTGATGTGAAAGAAGGATGGATCATGGCATATGTGTTTGGATTATAGGGAGCTCAACAAGCTCATTATTAAAGATAAATTTCCCATTTCCATCATTGATGAATTATTGGATTAATTACATGGATAAATTTACTTGACCAAGCTGGATCTTCATTCTAGATATCATCAAATTAGAATGAACACTGAATACATTCTGAAAACAACATTCAGAACTCATGAGGGTGATTATGATTTTTTGGTCATGCCTTTTTCCTTACTAATGCACCTTCCACATTTCAAGGTTTGATGAATTCCATTTTCAAACCCTTCCTTAGAAAATTTTTGTTAGTATTTTTTAATGATATACTAATATACAACAAGTCTTGGAAGGATCCTATTGAACATGTTGACATGGTGCCCAAACTATTGGAGGAGAAAAAATTATATGCAAAAACCTCCGAATGTTTCTTTGGAGTACAGGAGGTGGAATATTTTGGCATATTGTATCTCCTGAGGGTGTTAAGGTAGACCCTAACAAAATTAAATCCATTAAGGAATGGAAAATCCCCACACTCGTAAAGCATATTTGAGGATTTCTACGGTTAACAAGGTATTATCGCAAGTTTGTTAAGAATTATGGGAGAATATCGGCACCTCTAACATCATTTCTGAAGAAAGATGTATTTTCATGGACTTCAGAAACAACTAATGCCTTTGAACATCTTAAAGAGGAATATTCCAAGCACTAGTCTTAGCTACGCCAGACTTCACAAAAACATTTATTGTGGAATGTGATACGTCAAGAAATGGAATTCGTGTGGCTTTAATACAAGAAGGAAGACCCATTTCTTTTTAAAGTCGTCCAATCAAAGGAAAGTATTTACATAAACTTATTGATGAGAAGGAAATGTTGGGAATACTACATGCACTAAAGAAATGGAGACCTTAGCTAATGGGAAGACACTTCAAGTTAAAAAAATATCACGATAGTCTTAAATAATTTTTAGAACAAATATTATCTTTAGAAGAATAGCAAAAATGGGTCAAAAAGATGTTAGGTTATAAATTGAAATCATATACAAAAAATGGAAGAAAAATGTTGTTGCAGATGCACCCTCAAGAAAGGATGAGGATGTGGAAGCATTGCTTTGTGCCATTTCTATTATCCAACCTGAGTGGATAACTAAGTCAGGGGATGAATGGAAGAATAATGAAGAGGTGTGGAAACTCATTCAAAAGTTGCATAAATATCCTAGTACATCTGAAACATTTAGCTGGAAAAATGATTCGTTATGGTATAAATATTGCTTATATCTTTGTAAGAATTCCCAACTCAAAAAAAATACTCTTTTGGAATTGCACACCTCTCCATTAGTTGGGAACTCAGGATTTTTAAAAACTTACCATAGGGTTAAGAAGGAATTATTTTGGGATGTACTTAAAAATAATATTAAAAAGTTTTTGGAATAATGCTTGGTTTGCGAACAAAATAAAGTTGAGACAATTAAGATCCCAGGTCTGTTACAACCTTTATCCGTTCCAAGTCAACATTGGGAGGAGGTTTCAATGGATTTTATCACAAGTTTACCCAAGTCCGAAGGGAAAACTATAATCATGGTGGTAGTTGATAGAATGACCAAGTATGCACAATTTTGTGCATTATATCATCCATGTAAAGCCAGTACAATTGCTACTGCATTTATGGAAAAAATTCAAAAGCTACCTGAAAACACAAAGATTATTGTAAGCGACAGAGATCCCATTTTACAAGAAATTTTTGCATGGAATTATTTCCTTGTTTGGGTACTCAATTAGCTCATAGCTCATTATATCATCCTCAATCTGATGGGAAAACTAAGATAGTGAACAAATGTTGGAATGATATCTTTGTTGCTTTGTATCTAATAAACAGACACAATGGGTCAAGTGGTTACCTCTGGCTGAATGGTGGTATAACACTTCCTTCCATAATGCAGCAAAAATGACCCCAGTTACGGCACTTTATGGATATCATCCATTGTCCATCACATCATATTTAAGAGAAAATTATAAGTTTCAAGAAATGGAAGATCACATCGGGCATCAACAAGTTCTCCAACTCTTAAATGATAAGCTCACTTTGGTACAAAATCGAATGAAACAATAGGCAGATCAACATTGCAGCGAAAGAAGTTTTGATGTAGGTAACTAGGTATTTTTCAGCTAAAACCTTACAAACAAATGTCCCTCAAGCAAGCTAAGAAGGATAATAAATTATCAAGGATAATAAATTATTATGGTCCTTACAAGGTGTTGCAAAATATTGGTACTATGCCATACAAATTGGAGCTTCATGCATCTTCCTGAGTGCACCTAGTTTCATGGAAAATTTTAGGGGCTAATATTCGCAGATGGGCTAATTTTCCATGGTTTTTCAAAAAAAAAAAGATTCGCCAATTTCTAATTTTTTATAAAAACGATTCACCCAAATTTTACAATATAAAATTATTTTATGTTAAAAATCGCCCAACATTATATAGACAATATATATAATATCATTATAAATTTGAATAATTTTACAAATACATCAATAAAAATTTTATAGTTTGCATATTAGGGACTAGTGAGATTTGCCAATTTTTTAAACTTCAAGATAATTTCCCATCCTTAAAGTTTTCCCTGCCCAGTTTTCCATGTTTCATGCTTAAAGAAGGCTATAGGTGACAAGATCCCAGTTCAAACAATATTGCCATAAATTGATGAGGAAGGAAAAATCATATTGGACCTTGAAGCAGTCATAGAAACAAGAACTCGATAGCTACAAAATTTATCAATGTCAGAGTATCTCATCAAATGGAAGAACGTACCCTGTGAAGATTCGACACGTGAGGATGAGAATTTTATATAGAAACATCCAGAACTACTCAAGCATTGAGGAAAACAATTTTTTGAAGGAGAGGGGCATGTTAGGTCCCTATAATACTAGTGTATTCCCTTATTTTTATTTTTAGTTTAGCCCCCTTATTATTATTGTTGTGCCCATGTAGTCCCCATATTGTTATTATTATGCCCCATAGAAGCCCACTATTGTTATTGTTGTGCCCTTACATTTTTATTGTGACCCCTTAGACTCCTATATATAGAAAGGAGGTTTTTTCATTTGTATCATCCAAGAATTGTTCATTTATGTAATGTAATGGAGGTTTCCCCCTTGAAGAGGATGATTTCTAAGTCGTTGATCTATCTTTTCTTCTATTTTGTGAGCTAGTTGCATAACAACCTTGGAATCGGTATAATTCTTCATGTTATTTCCTTAGTTGATAGTTAGATTTTCAAGATTTTTGAGATTATATTATAATAATTTGAACGCAAAGGAGTTCTAGAAAGGAGTTAATAATTGTTTTGATATTTTACTTCATTAATGAATCAATTTGAGTATCAAATATGTTATTAACTCATGATTTGGGTTAATATGTGGGCAAGAAATATTTGACGTTGATTTTTGTTCTCTGAATCATAGAGGAAACCTGAGCCATAAGAAAACTATTTGTACTATTTGTGATGTGTTGAACAAGGATTCACACCTCATATTCACGAGGCAGTCAGAGAAGGGGCATAATCTGTTATTTTGGAAGGGATGTTGAAGATTTTATAGCTTGAATCAATCATCTTGAGAATATTTCGATTCTCGGGATAGCTTTAATATTTTGAATTATGTTGTAATATAAAAGCACGATTAAACTCTAGTAAGATATTTAGTTATTCTTGTCAAATTGTAAAAGGTGACTGAGGAAACATACTATCTTAAGTTTTCACAGACTTTCTTGTAACTTATTGTTGCATATTAATGAATATTTTTGTGATCTTGTTTTAATATAGTATATTGAGTTAACTTCAAGACGGTTAGATTCCAGATATCGTGGGCCTAGTCCTAGAACAAATACTATATTTTTTGTATCATTATTTCTTCTTGCTCTCAACGTTCGAACGATTTACTATTCCTTAGGGTGAATTATCTTTTGTTATATTTACTGTCAACATTTGCAAGTAATTGTAGTGAATAGAAATTAGGAAAAGATTCTTTTACAACATTGTATTTCGTTATTATTTCCCGTAGGGAAGAAATGATTTCTAGCTTAAGAGAATTTAATGCTTTTTCGATATATGCATTTCAATTCGTTTATCATAGTTATCATTTCCTAAGAAACAACATAGATTGCTTTATGATTTATGAATAGGAATGCAACGATTTGTATATGTTATTAGTTTGGTTATGATTTAAAGATAGGAGTGATTATTATTTTAGTGGAGATTTTGTTGTTCCCTTTATCTTTCAATCTTTGCTTCCTATTATTTTTATTTATATACAAAGTAATTTTAACACTATCCTTTCACCAATTGTGCCAAAAACCTTGCAATAAAAAGATGAAATCCCAGGTTGACAATTTACTGTATAGAGGTTTGAGTTGATTCTTTAAGGACAACTTAGCGCCCAACATTTTGGCATTATTTCTAGGGAGGTTGTTAAAGGGTTTTTGTTGTGTCTATGAAGGGTTGGGTTTTGAATATGGAAGGTAAGAACCTACACACGCATAAAGTAAAAGACTTGTGCCAGTGCTTACCCTTAGTCAACGCATTTAGATTATATAGGTATATATGACTAAGAAGAAGCTTAGGAACCAAGTAGTTGTAGATCAAAAAATTACACCAAAAACCACCAAATCCCAAGGTTATGTTGGCCTTGGAAGAATTACCTTCATCGACTAAATCATTTGAAGATCTAAATCTCAAGCATTGATAGGTCCCCAAACAATATCCGGGAAGGGTTCTACTATTTCCCCTCGAGTGGCAAGATCATCTGCTACAACTCATGCTGAGATTCATGACAATACTAAAGGATTTGAACAAATCTTTCAAGATACGCCCATTAAACACCTCAGTCCTTCTAATAAATATGAGGGGAATTATTGTAAATTAAAAAATGGGGAAGGTGAAACGAGTGGAATAGATCCACAATATCCAGAAGAAAAAAAACCCACAATATGTTGAACTTGAAACTCTTGCAACTCCTGTTGTAGGGAAAGCACCCAAAATCCCATATTTGAATAGTGTTGTGAGACTCATTCCTAGGTCAAACACTAGCTAAAGCCTTGGGCCAAACACTGGCCAAAGTCCTCCTGCTCAAATAGTGCCTCTTGATCGTGAAATCCCTGAAGGATACTGGCATGTTTTTTACTAGATGATGAACACAGTAACACAAATGCATACCTCAACCATAGAATATCCTATAGTCGACCCAATAGCCAATGCACCAATGAAATTGATTCCATTACAGCACATACCAAATTTTCATGTAATGACTTCCGAAGGCCCTAATGCATTCTTGTTTGAGTTTGATGTCCTAAGACGAGGTTATAATTAGACTACTGATCCACAAAAAATGAAACTATTTACTTCTTCCTTGAAGGGAACATATTTATGTTGGTTTATGGGACTAGGAGGCGGTACTATAAATTCATGGGATGAAATGAAAATTTCTTTCCTTACCAACTATTAGGATTATTTCCGATCTATGGACTTAAGAGAAGAAGTTTTTAAAATTATGGCTAAAGATGGTGAGACTTTAGAGGAATGCATTGAAATATTTCAGTATAACTTACAGAGAACACCTTACACCACTTCACCTAAAGAAGTGTTGAAAACCACTTTAATTAAGATCATTAAAGATGAGTGGGTAGAAACATTTAATTTAATGGGGTAAGGTGATATTTCCAAAGAAGAGTATGATGATATTATTAAAATTTTTATCAAGTGCTCTCAAGGATGTACACGAACCAGTTCTAGAATTTGATATCCTCTCAATAGGACCAGCAAGACTACAGGAGGATGAGTAACTTGAGCAGAGATCGATAATCTTTTAGAATATTTCAAAACTAAAATTTCGAGCACACTAGCTACACAGTTGGATTTTTTATAAGTAAAACAAAAACAAGATGAGGAAGAGTGAGATTTGGTTATTTTATGTCCTCGTTGTCAGAAGAAGCACAACCGGAGACAATACCCATTGGATAAGATCGAGATATGCGCCATTTGCACTAAAGATCATCCGACATAGCAGTGTCCCTCATTCCCTGAATTAAAATATAAATTCAAATAATATGAGAAAGATCCAGAGCCAATGTATCTTATGACACAACGCCGATAGTGGTAAAGTCGCCCTTCAGGTATGATGCATGACCCTTCTCTGTTTTATTATGGAAAATATGCTTAACAATAGATTCTTGGATCAACATGGCAGGGTCAGTAATATTTTAATCCCACATGGAAATATCAACCATATTCCACACCACCCTAGCCAAACCAGCCATTTACCAAGCCTGTATGGCAAACTCAACAGTATTCTACCCATTCATGCAAAAATCCAACAAACAATATATACCCTTCACAGTGGACAAATTCATCTGCACATGGATCAATGTGGCCTCAAAATTGGCATCGTCTTGCAGGACCTGTCAACCAATCTATCGTAATAATACCCCAGTCACAACCATCATTGCAAGATCCATTCCAATTCCCCCCAAATTCTCAACCCATTTAGCCAAATCCAAATCCGAACAGTAGGTTTGTCCAATGTTTTGAGATCGTTTAAATTTCATATCAAGAATATAATTTTCTCGAATATAATGAATTGTTGTTGAGATCTGGATGAGTTATATTTATAGAAGATAGTAAATTAAATCAAGAACATGACAATAATGAAAACTCCATTGAATATCATCCCTTAGCAGAACGTATTTCTATGACTATATTCATTTTTGAAACTAAGGCATATGATGTGTCGACCAAAAAAAAAGACCTTGTCAAAATTACATTTTCTACTCCCCTATTTTTTGAAAGACTCACAATGATCAAATTGACACTACATTCTGATTTTTCTCTTATAGAGGAATTAAAAAATTTATGCATAAAAATCTCTCTTCTCTGGGCTATACATGACATTATGATTTATGCTAAAACAATTAAAGACCTGTGTGGTAAAAATCCTGGGAGGAAACCCAAAGACCCTCCTATAGCCCATGTCTTAGGGATACTTTATGACATTATATTAGGGAAACAGATACTTATCAAGTATGATGAACTTGGGAATCCAATAATCGTTGTTCAAATTCAGGGTCGCAATTTCCCAAATACACCGGTGGACTTAGGAGCTACTATAAACATCTTAACTGTGGAAACCTATGGTATCCTAGGGATCACATCCTTGAATTTCAATTCCACTTTATTAGATCTAGCTGATAGATTAGTAGTCAAGCCAAAGGGAACTCTGAAATATGTTATCGTTTATGTGGATTCTTGGGAATACCCAGTGGAATTTCTAGCTATTAATCCTAGGAATAGACTACATGGGAATCCTATGATATTAGGGAGGCCATGGTTGGAAACAACATACACATACATAGCATGTCGGATAGATAATATGACGATTAAAAAATGATTTTTTGTAAAAAATCTTGTCTTATACCACCTGCTAAACCCAACCTACCTATTGAAAATTATTAGTTATTCTCATACAAATATCAGGAGAAAAACCTGCGTTCTCCTCTTACCATGGATGAATCTCTTTCATTTAAAATTCTGACCAAGGATGACTTAAGTTAGTGGCTTTCTTAAAAAAATGTCTACATTTGTGAATCCAACATGTCAAATGCTAAAAACCATACTTGATAATGAGGCCCAGGAAGATCCACTAGAGGTTCCGAGTGATAATCATATACCTACGATTGTTTTCCATAACAACATTCCTATTGAAATCGAACTAGGTAAAACCATGAATGTTAATGCCAATCTAGATTATTAGTAATGTACAAAGCTAACTCAGATTCTCCGGAAATATAAACATGATTTTTCTTGGGAATACTCTGACATGAAGGGCATTGATCCATAATTATGAACTCGCCACATTTATATAGAAAAATATGTCAGTCCTATTTGACAGCCTCAAAGAAGATTAAATGAACTCCTTAGGGATGTAGTAAAACAAGAAATACAAAAGCTCTTGGATGTCAGCTTTCTATATATTATTTCAACTTCAGCTAGTTGGTTTCACCATTAGTTTTCGTCCCTAAGAAAAACAAGAAATGGAGAATTTGTGTGGATTATAGGGAATTGAATAAGGCTACGCAGAAATATCATTTTCCCCTTCCATTTATAGGTCAGGTCCTTGACACTCTTGCTGGGAAGAAATTTTTCTCCTTTCTAGATGGTTTTAGTGGTTATATCAAATTCAAATCGCTCACGAAGACCAGAACAAAACCACATTTACCTATTGTTAGTCATCAGTATTTTTCACTTGTTGGTGATGACTAGTTCTAACAGCCAAGTTTTCCAACAGCTGATCCAAAATTTGTCATATTTTCCAGCTAGGAAAACACCCATAAGATTTTTTCCTTCTTACCTCTCAGTCCGCCCATGACGATCTGAAACCCCATTATCAGATCCTACCTAGCCTCAGCCATACTAGTATGCCCATAAGCTCTAAAGAGACAATCCAAATCTGTTCAAAGGACCTCCCCTAAGTTAGGAAGTGGCGCTTTAAGGCATTTCTCCCTTGGAAAACTATCCAAGAGCCAAAAACCTCCATCTGCTATTTGACCAGTCATAACAGACCTTCCTACTCTGCAAATAAAGTTGGTTACAACCCTAGGTCGCACCACTAATACACCCTTAAGTCTCAGCAACACATAGACCATAAGTCAAGCTGATTTTAGGTGTTTTTACAGTGTTTTTATGGATCTTTCAGGGACAGAGGCATACCAGCATCCCAGAAGACAATATTTCGCTCCACACGAGAAGACAGCTGCTTCTCAATGTGATCTCGAGCCTAGGATGCAGCTACAAACCAAAGAGTTTTTCATCAAGCTCTTGCGACCTCATTCAAAGCCTGAAAGGATAGTGAAAGAAAAACAACACTGTTAAGAGACTGATGATGCAACATGACTAAGAACCTCCTTCATTTATAAGTAGAGGGTTTGATGACCAAAGCGCCTCCTTCATTCATAAGCAGAGGGCCAAATCAGGGACTGATTTCAGGTTTTGACTAACCAAGAGACAAATGGTAAGAGCAACAAAAGATACTGAAAGCTTCTGAAAAGGGAAAAACATGTCAAAGTTACAAAAAACTCACCTCCTTGAAAAACTTTGGTGTTGGTTAAAAGACAGGTCATGACACAGGCCAATGATGTCAAATATATTTCAAAAGGTTATGGCAATAAGTTTCACAGCTCTAGAGCAGCATTCAAAGCCAATAAGGCACCTCACTGTTATATTCCAAGTGAAAAGAGAGTTGTAAAAGGAATCCCCTTTTCAGTGGACAGAGGATGGAAAAGCATGACTAAATACAACTGAATTTTTGCACCCACAGGCAGAAAAGGAAACTTAAAGGACACCTAACAGTCAAGTCATTTTCATAGTAGGGCATCTTTTCCTCCAAAGCAGCTAGAGCAGACACTTTAAATTCAAAGGTCAAAAGAGGAAAATCTATCTCCTTGCAGAATGGAAAAGGATGCTTCATCAAACTTTGGGTGTTGTTGAGTGGATTCTCCATGCTGAAAATATCATTAAAGACATCATTGGCAGAGTTTCTTGTTTTAGAAAGCACAGTGAAAATGCAGTAGGAGATTTTTGGAAAGTCCTAAACAAAACCTTTTCCATCTAGACAAAGGTCCTTACTGTGTTCCTTCTTCAAATATCCAACTCCACTCTGTCGAAAGATTTGTGCAAAGAGGGCATGAAAGTATTTCATGGGCCTCCAAAAAACCCTCACAAAGAAAATGTTGAAGGGAGTTTGTTTTTTCGGCTATAAAAGAGTTATTAACCATAGGCAAAACGTCATTTGCATTTAAAAACACAAGTAACATTCGCGCCTAGCCATCCACTGAAGAAACAAGAAAATTTCAAGAAAAATAGCAGAGTTTTGGAGGCTTTAAGCCTGCGCGGCGCGCCTGGAACGAAATTTACAAAGGGCTATAACTATGGCGCGGCGCGCCTGTGGTGGCGCGTGGCGCGCCTGTGTGCGTTAGTCTTGTTGGCCTGACAGTGACCCGACACCAACTCCTGCGTGGCGCTCTTTCACACAAGCGCACCGCGCACATGCCAAAGCACTCAAAAGCCTCCAAACCACTTGTAAAAGCTGCTCAAACTCCTCAAGAAACCTTTCATCAAATTTTATAGTGTTGTGCCTTTCAGTTCCATAAGGAAGAATTAGTAAGAAGGCTATCATTTACAGTTGGAGGTTGTGTGGGTCAAACTAGTGTGAGGAGCAGTAAAGCAAAGGGAGGGCAATATTTTTTTTAAAGAGGAGTTTGTTGTGATTGAATACTACAGGATTTTTGTGACTACATCAAAAACAAAATAAACTCTATCCTCTTATCCTATCACACAGTGACTTTGGACTGTGTAGATGCCTTTGCAACTGACTGTCTTCATACTGTTGAATCTATTGTTTAAGTGGCCTACAAAGAAGAAAAGGGTCTTGAACTAAAAATACTGTGTTTTGCCTTCATCTAAAAAGACAAGGGTGTCTTATGTCTTCAAAACATCAAAGGACAGGGTACCCTTACAACAAAACACACAAAAGAATCATTTTGATTATGTATCCTAATTAGTTGTGTTTTTTTTCTTGAAGTTTATTTGTTAAGTTGCATGCCAAGAGGAAAGGAAGTTTCTAAAGGAACAAGGGTCTTATACCAAAGGAGGGCATTTCACACAAGCATTTGAAAACCAATTATACCTTGATCAAACAGTGATTGACAGTGAATGTGAGACAGAGTAGCAGGAGCAGCATAACAGTGATGAACAAAGGCGGGAAAAGGGGTAGCCTTATGAAACAGAACAGCAACATAAAGATCATGAAGGGAATTCTCCAAAGCATGTGCTAGCTGCCTCTCCTAAGCAAGGGGCCATGACTTCCTCACCAAATCCAGAATGCCAAAACAACAGAGAAGAAAAACCGAGAAAAGCTCCAAACTACCCAAACAGGGCGCCCGGTGAGAAAAAGGGAAAAATACAGCTCTAGGCTTAGAATTTTGGCCCAAGCTTCTAGAAATGTTTCTAAAAATCCTTGAGGGACTTGCTCACCAAAATTGAGCAAATTTTGACACAATCTTGTTTTTTGACATTTTTGGGTTTTTGGCCAAAACTCAGGGGCTTCGCCATTTCAGTTTAGGAGATCGTCATGGGATGAGAATGGTATCATTGGATGCCATAATTTCAGGGGCACATACTCAGTGATTTTCAGAACATTTGAAGATCACTTTCTTCCCCAAAATGGCGAAAAACACTCACTTTTTCAACATTCTGCCCCGTCTATCAGCAAGGTTTATTTTCTGGTTCTTTACACACAGTCCTATTTTTGGAGGACTTCCAGGCATCATATTGGGAAAATTTCAGTTGTTCCAAAAATTAGACACTTAGAGCTTTCCAACGAGCTATCATGAGCCTCATTTCAACATCGGGAAGGCTGCCAAATGTTGCCAGCAAGTCAGGAGACCTTTTGCTGATGTAAATTTTGGATATTTTTGTAATTTTTGAACCTCTAAAATCTGCTTTTTCCAAATGTGCGTTTAGCTATTTTTGCACATGGAGAATGATGAAAAGTCAATATATTTCCCACTTTTAGCATTTTTTAGATATTTTATGAAATATTTTTGTGCCTTGGGCTTTGCAAAGCCTCAAGGACAAGATTAGATATTTTGATTAGGCCAATAGGATGGCAAGTTGAACCATGAGGTTTTCCTCACTTGAGCCTATATATTCCAAAGGATTTCATTGTAAAACAAGGCTGAACTTGAGAAGAGAAGCAATATATGGTCATATAAGCTTTGGAAGAAATACTTGCCTTATGCTTTTGGATTGCCTCTTGGATGCTCTTGGATGAATGAAGAAGGATTGTTGTTGGATTCCATGACTTGGTAGAATGGTATAGTGTCTCTTGCTTTGTTTTTTTCTTCTAGTTTTCATTCATGAATACATGTTTCTTGCTTGCTATAGATCAGTAGAGAACAAATTTGAGATATGCCCATGGAGGCACCTCAAATTTCCTGTTTCTTCATAGCTTCTTTGTTTTCTTCTTCCTAAGTAACATTAAAGAATTCTTGACTGCTCTTTAATACTTAGGATATTGTTGCTTGTTTCATTCATGGTTTTATACATGCTAAGTATGACTTACGGCACACCCTGCTTACCTATGGCTAGCTATAGTTCCATCCATGAAATTTCTCTTTGACTGATTAGATTATCATTTTGTTGAACTAAGGAGGCCTAGTTTCGATCTAGCCCTTTGCCTAAAACTATGCAAATCTCGTTGTTCAAAGTGCCCAATAACTTGAAGTACTGTGTTTAGGCATTCCGGCATAGTAAGTTAAGTTGTTTGTCCGTCTTAAGTGTTTTCCCCAAAGTCTGATAGTCATTTCCCAAAGTTAGAGGGTCTTATACTTCTATGCATGGCTTGAATGTTTATTTCTATGTATTGATTAGCTTGTAGTTAAATTTTTCATGATTAATGGTTTTCCCTACCATGTTTATGCTATCTATTGAACTAGTTATGCTTGAAACTCTTTGTTGTTCACAAACTTGATGTCCATTTACTCCATTTTGCCCAAAGATCCTTTCTACCTTGAATCAAATCGGCCCTTCAACAGCCTTGTATCACCGTCTTATAGCTTTCTTGACCTTTTCGACCCCATAGCCCAGTTGATCTAACATCTTTTTACCTATCTCGTATCTTTGATCAGTTTCATCCCTCACAACTTAAAAAACCAAAACCAAAAAACTTACTTCATAACTAGCCTAAAATCAGAACCCAATAAGCAAACACACAGATATCCCTTACACATATAGAGAGAGCCCTCTCTGAGTCTAGGAAGGCTAGGTCCTTGGGCTCCAAAGCTTGGTTTGATGTTACACTGTCATTTGTCTTGCCAATCAGCCAAATCATGGGACACTAACATAATGGCAATCACGGTGGGACTCTGAGTATTAAACAAACTTAGATTCCCTAGACCTTAAGCAGCCTTAAGAATACTATCTGATTGACTTATCCCACCGCTCACTAACATAATGGCGATCACGGTGGGACTCTGAGTGTTAAACAACTTAGTTCCCTAAAATCTTTAGAGACCTTTAAGAATACTATCTGATTGACTTATCCCACCGCTCACTAACATAATGGCGATCACGATGGGACTTACTGAGTACATGACAGTCTATAAAACTCTTATAGACTCTTTAGTCCTTCAACACTAAACTCAGACCATCAGCCTTTAGAATCATTTAGAGTAAACTCTCTGTTTCACCATCTTAGCAAAGTGATGAATCAGGTTTATAACACTCTTACATACTAAGCTACACATAAAACTCATAAAAAACCACAAAAACTCCCTTAGATTGGTTTTTGACAGTATTGGTGGTGGACCATACACATATACCTCAAAACAACTAAAAATCCACCTGGCGACTCCACTAGCCTCCAGTAGGCCTTACTACTTTACTAAACTCTAGGCTACTATCTGATTAAGCCACCTCTTTCTCACTAGCATAGCAGGAGATGGTGGGACATTGAGTACATGACAGTCTAGCAAACTCTTATAGACTCTTTAGTCCTTTAGATACTTAAACAAGCAAGCATTCCATAAGATCATTTAGAGTAAACTCTTTTTTTTATCGCCACCCTAGCAAAGTGTCGAAACAAGTTTAGAATACTTTAGACAAACCATAGGCTGCACATAAAAACTCAGAAAACCCCAAAAAAATTCCCAGATTGGATTTTTCCCTAGTTACTGGTGGTGGACCATAACTACAACTTTACAAAAACAACCAAGTTCCACCTGGCGACTCCACAACTCCCAATAGACTTAAAGACTCCACTGGAGGAAGAACCTAAAACATGACCAGTCATCCTAGAAATAAAAATCACTCAGGCCTTAGTTGGATACAATAAATTATTGTCTTTATCTATAAGTATGTTCTATCCTACTTTGAGCCTGATCGGGAATACACCGATGAGATCTACATTGATCATTGGAAAGATCTCAAACCTCAAAAAGCTAAGCCTCAAATTTCAGACCATGAACAGGCTTGTACACCTGTGCTTACTCCAGATTCACCTATGGAAAACCTAGAAAAACATGAGCCTCATGCTACCTTTCCCACTCTGGCTGAAACCTCAAATAGTCACGAACCTCTCTTTACACTACCTATATCCACAAAGGTCCCAGAAAGATACAAGCCTCTGGTTTTACCTCCCATCTTTCAAGCCCTTCCTGCAAATCTTCAAAATAAATTACCCAGATTTGATGGAGAAAGCTCCAAAGTCACCGCTGAAGAACATGCCCAAAAACTTGAGGATTTACTTGACCTTTATGACATAGAAGAAGATGATGTGCGTATTAGAATGTTTTCCTTATCATTACAAGGAAAAATTAAGAGTTGGTTTAAAGACCTTCCCGCTGCAAGCATTACCAATTTTCATCAGTTCACTCAAATCTTCCTAGATAGGTGGGTGGTCATGGGTAATAAAGTTCTCATCATAAAGGAGTACAATCAGTTAAAAAGACAACCAAGGGAGACAATACAAAACTTTTTATCCAGGTTTAATAAAGTATACCATGCAATGCCTGCTAATCTAAATCCACCCCTCGGATGTGCTCTCTTGCACTACCCAGATTCTTTTGACCCAGAGATGGTTTTCCAAATAAGAAACAAAGATCCTTTGACCCTAGAAGAAATGCAAAGGATAGCAGTTGATGTAGAATTCAACATACTAAATAGGGAGGCGCAGCTAAGAATAATAGAGAAAGACAAATCAAATCAAGAGACACTAATATCTTCAGAGGAAAATTTGAAAAAATTGGTATGTATGTTTGGAAAACTAGAGCATCTACTCGACAGGAAAAGAGAAAAACACAAAGTTAAGGTTAACACTGCTTATTCAAACCAACCTACACTTCTTCCTCAGGATGAACACACTCGACTATTACAAGACAAGAGTTATAAACAAAATGTGCCTAATGGGAAAGTTGCAAATAAAAACATAGAGGAATTCTCTAAAGAAACTATCAGCCATTTTGAAATCACAGATTCTGAAATGGAAGAAGAATCAAAACCTTTAGATTCTCTACCCTTATGCTTTAAATCATTCCAGACTTTGAAAGAAAATTTGCACCCTAAAGATCTCTCAGCAGTTATTCAGGAAAACCCTGCTCAAGTTAGCTCTCACCTAAATCAAGAAGAGCTGATTGAAGAGGAATTCAAATATGAGATAGAAAATAAATAAAAACCTGTAGGGTCTCTACCTTTATGTTGGGAGTCATTTGAGTTCATAAAAGCCAATTGGCCTCCTGAAAATCTATCAGAAAAAACTCATGAATTACATGCTAACTATCCTCAACATCACAAAGAATTGGTCGGAGATGAAAACAAACAAGAAATGAAAGAGAACCCACAAGATCTCTCTAAGGACATGATTGATGATTCATCATCCTTCATAGGTGAAGCCCAAAAAGAAATTCATCTTTCAAATCAGATTTCCCAAGAGAAAGAAGATTATTGTAGAGAAATGAAAATGCCTCCCTTTTTAATTGAAGTGGAAATAGATCAACTTATAAACATGCAGACAGCCTCTGAAACTTCACATAACCACAACTTTTCTAATTTTTCTCCTGTTAATCTTGCATATCATAAGTCAAAAAATAGATTTGAAAATCAATTTGAAGAAAAACAATCTGATAGTCCAATGTGCATGGCTGGTGACATTTCTTTTTTTAATGATTCTCCAAGGTTTGATCAATATGTTGATGATTATGATTTCCAAATAGAAACTAACTTTGTAGAACACTCAGATTTTGATTTTTGGGAGGAAGCTCAGTTTCATAAACCTGAGAAAAGTGAGCAGCCATTACAGGTCATCTATGACACTGATGAGGAGAGCCTTGAGAGTTTAGAAGTAAGTGAAGAGTCTCAAACTCTTTGTTCTACTTCACTTCATTCCATCAGAGATAACATTCACATAATTGGAAATCAACAGTTTTTCAGCTTTGATGATGAGGTTGAGGAGGATGATGAAATTCCTGAGCATGTTGTAAATGAGAAGCCTTTTCCTGAAATGGTTGAAGAAGTCATGTTGAACATGGAATCTTCCTTAACTCTATATTTGCAACCACTATTTTCCATTGAGTTACAAATTACAGATAAAGAAATAGAGGTTGAGAAACACATGAGAGTTGTCACACTATCCTTTCAAGATAATTTACTGTCAAAGTGTATCCCTGTTCATCAACCTGATGACCTTCACACAGTTTTCAGCCCGCCCTATCAAAACACATCAGCTTGGCAAGAGAACTACACTGCAATATATGATGAGTCTGATAGTTCAAGTGATCATGAGCAAGGGGAAAAGTTGCTTTACCGGGAGAATCCCAAATATAGTCAAGTGGAAGAAAGAGTAGTCTTGAATGAAGCCTATATCTCAAATCCTCTAGATCAGGTATTATTCCAAGATCCATTTGTTGTTTTCCTTGAGAAGTCTGAAAGAGTAGTGGGTTCTATCATGAACAAGTTGCTACCAAGAATGAAAAAAAATTTAAGCACTACTTTCTGAAAAAAAGCCAAATGGGAGTGGTCTTTTCATTACTTCAGCATCATGAAAGAACTAAACCAGAATCACCCATGTAATCATCTACTTGACTGGTTGCATTGGAAAACAGAGTTCACCAAACAAATGTCTATTGTGTATAGATTAGAGTAGGATAGATAGACAGCATTGGAAAATAAGCACAGCCTTGTGAGCACCTTTTCAGTCCTACATTGTTTGAAGAAAAAGTGAAAAAAGAAGAAAATACAAAAAAAGTAAAAAGCAGAAAAAGAGGGCAGTTTCTAAAGAGCAATGGTAAAGCCCCATGATCCAAAAATAGTCATGCTGAAAGCGAGCAAGTCTAAATGCCGCTACTAGTACTCAAATGTCTTGTTTAGTTATCTAGCCTAATCATAGTTGAACATTTTTAAATTTAATTGCTGATAAGTTAGTGAGTGAAAAAGATGGTCAACATTGTGTAAGCTTGAATTATCAAAGAGAGTAGATTAGGAAAAGATACTAGTTCCACACGCCCAAAACAGAACCAAAGAGGGAAGCAGGGATGAAAAACAAATTATACATCTTAGCCCTGTTTTTCCTAGTTTCCATTTATGTAGAATAATATTTGTGTGCAGCTTGTCTTTTATGCCGAAAATGCATGACAAATCAGACTGTCTAATCCTGATTTGATCATCTTTTAAATTTCGTGTTTTAGATTAGAGAACAAAATCCTGTCAAACAGCTTAATCTTGACAGTTGATCTAGCGTAGGTAGAGTAATGAAGGAGTTCATCAGTTTAATCTGAACTCCCGGCAGATATAAGTGTAGAATTAGATAGGTTCATTTTGCAAAAAGAAAAATATATTTTGTCAAAAGGCTGCTAGTTCAAATGCGCCAAAAGGAAGAAAAAATGTTAGGAAAGATAGTGGGGTACGTAAAAATATCATTGATGTTAATCATGCTGTCACTTTTCAGAAATAGCATCAGGGAAGAATGACATTTTGCGCCAATGGGTAAGGCACTGGTCTTCATAAGCCAAAGATCTGAAATTCTGGACACCTCCTGAAAAGGAGCTGCCCTCCCCAAATGGAGCCACTATTAGTCATCAGTATTTTTCACTTGTTGGTGATGACTAGTTCTAACAACCAAGTTTTCCAACAGCTGATCCAAAATTTATCATATTTGCCAGCTGGGAAAACACCCATAAGATTTTTTCCTTCTTACCTCTCAGTCCGCCCATGACGAGCTGAAACCCCATTATCAGATCCTACCTAGCCTCAGCCATACTAGTCTGCCCATCAGCTCTAAAGAGACAATCCAAATCTGTTCAAAGGACCCCCCCTAAGTTAGGAAGTGGCGCTTTAAGGCATTTCTCCCTTGGAAAACTATCCAAGAGCCAAAAACCTCCATCTGCTATTTGACCAGTCATAACAGACCTTCCTACTCTGCAAATAAAGTTGGTTACAACCCTAGGTTGCGCCACTAATACACCCTTAAGTCTCAGCAAGACATAGACCATAAGTCAAGCTTATTTTAGGTGTTTTTACAGTGTTTTGATGGATCTTTCAGGGATAGAGGCATACTAGCATCCCAGAAGACAATATTTGGCTCCACACGAGAAGACAGCTGCTTCTCAATGTGATCTCGAGCCTGGGATGCAGCTACAAAGAAAATAGTTTATCATCAAGCTCTTGCGACCTCATTCAAAGCCTGAAATGATAGTGAAAGAAAAATAACACTGTTAAGAGACTGATGATGCAACATGACTAAGAACCTCCTTCATTTATAAGCAGAGGGTTTGTTGACCAAAGCGCCTCCTTCATTCATAAGCAGAGGACCAAAGCAGGGACTGATTTCAGGTTTTGACTAACCAAGAGACAAATGGTAAGAGCAACAGAAGATACTGAAAGCTTCTGAAAAGGGAAAATCATGTCAAAGTTACAAAAAACTCACCTCCTTGACAAACTTTGCTGTTGGTTAAAAGACAGGTCATGACACAGGCCAATGATGTTAAATATATTTCAAAAGGTTATGGCAATAAGTTTCACAGCTCTAGAGCAGCATTCAAAGCCAATAAGGCACCTCACTGTTATATTCCAAGTGAAAAGAGAGTTGTAAAAGGAATCCCCTTTTCAGTGGACAGAGGATGGAAAAGCATGACTAAATACAACTGAATTTTTGCACCCACAGGCAGAAAAGGAAACTTAAAGGACACCTAAAATTCAAGTCATTTTCACAGTAGGGCATCTTTTCCTCCAAATCAGCTAGAGCAGACACTTTAAATTCAAAGGTAAAAAGGGGAAAATCTATCTCCTTGCAGAATGGCAAAGGATGCTTCATCAAACTTTGGGTGTTGTTGAGTGGATTCTCCATGTTGAAAATATCATTAAAGACAGCAGTGGCAGAGTTTCTTGTTTTAGAAAGCACAGTGAAAATGCAGTAGGAGAGTTTTGGAAAGTCCTAAACAAAACCTTTTCCATCTAGAAAAAGGTCCTTACTGTGTTCCTTCTTCAAATATCCAACTCCACTCTGTCGAAATATTTGTGCAAAGAGGGCGTGAAAGTATTTCATGGGCCTCCAAAAAACCCTCACAAATAAAATGTTGAAGGGAGTTTGTTTTTTCGGCTATAAAAGAGTTATTAACCATAGGAAAAACGTCATTTGCATTTCAAAACACAAGTAACATTCACGCCTAGCCATCCACTGAAGAAACAAGAAAATTTCAAGAAAAATAGCAGAGTTTTGGAGGCTTTAAGCCTGCGCGGCGCGCCTGGAATGAAATTTACAAAGGGCTATAACTATGGAGCGGCGCGCCTGTGTGCGTTAGTCTTGTCGGCCCGACAGTGACCCGACACCAACTCCTGCGTGGCGCTCTTTCACACAAGCGCACCGCGCACATGCCAAAGCACTCAAAAGCCTCCAAACCACTTGTAAAAGCTGCTCAAACTCCTCAAGAAACCTTTCATCAAATTTTATAGTGTTGTGCCTTTCAGTTCCATAAGGAAGAATTAGTAAGAAGGCTATCATTTACAGTTGGAGGGTGTGTGGGTCAAACTAGTGTGAGGAGCAGTAAAGTAAAGGGAGGGCAGTATTTTTTTTAAAGAGGAGTTTGTTGTGATTGAATACTACAGGATTTTTGTGACTACATCAAAAACAAAATAAACTCTATCCTCTTATCCTATTACATAGTGACTTTGGACTGTGTAGATGCCTTTGCAACCGACTGTCTTCATACTGCTGAATCTATTGTTTAAGTGGCCTACAAAGAAGAAAAGGGTCTTCAACTAAAAATACTGTGTTTTTCCTTCATCTAAAAAGACAAGGGTGTCTTATGTCCTCAAAACATCAAAGGACAGGGTACCCTTACAACAAAACACACAAAAGAATCATTTTGATTATGTATCCTGATGAGTTGTGTTTTTGTTCTTGAAGTTTATTTGTTGAGTTGCATGCCAAGAGGAAAGGCAGTTTCTGAAGGAACAGGGGTCTTATACCAAAGGAGGGCATTTCACACAAGCATTTGAAAACCAATTATACCTTGACCAAACAGTGATTGACAGTGAATGTGAGACAGAGTAGTAGGAGCAGCATAACAATGATGAACAAAGACGGGAAAAGGGATAGCCCTATGAGACATACAACAGCATAAAGATCATTAAGGGAATTCTCCAAAGCATGTGCTAGCTGCCTCTCCTAGGCAAGGGGCCATGACTTCCTCACCAAATCTAGAATGCCAAAACAACAAAGAAGAAAAACCGAGAAAAGCTCCAAACTGCCCAAAGAGGGTGCCCGGTGAGAAAAAGGGAGAAAGACACCTCTAGGCTTAGAATTTTGGCCCAAGCTTCTAGACATGTTTCTAAAAAGCCTTGAGGGACTTGCTCACCAAAATTGAGAAAATTTTGACACAATCTTGTTTTTTGACATTTTTGGGTTTTTGGCCAAAAATCAGGGGCTTCGCCATTTCAGTTTGGGAGATCGTCATGGAAGGAAAATGGTATCATTGGATGCCATAATTTCAGGATCACACCCCCAGTGATTTTCAGGACATTTGGAGATCATTTTCTTCCTCGAAATGGCGAAAAACACTCACTTTTTCAACATTCTGCCCCATCTATCAGCAAGGTTTATTTTCTGGTTTTTTACACACATTCCTATTTTTGGAGGACTTCTAGGCATCAGATTGGGAAAATTATAGTTGTTCCAGAAATTAGACACTCAGAGCTTTCCAACGAGCTATCATGAGCCTTGTTTTGACATCTGGAAGGCTTCCAAATGTTGCCGGCAAGTCAGGGGACCTTTTGCTGATATAAATTTTGAATATTTTTGTAATTTTTGAACCTTTAAAAATTGCTTTTTCCAAATGTGCGTTTAGATATTTTTGCACATGAAAAATGATGCAAAGTCAATTATTTTTCCTTTTTTAGCATTTTTTAGATATTTTATGAGATATTTTGTGCCTTGGGCTTTGCAAAGCCTCAAGGACAAGTTTAGATATTTTGATTAGGCCAATGGGAGAGCAAGTTGAACCATGAGGTTTTCCTCACTTGAGCCTATATATTCCAAAGAATTTCATTGTAAAATAAGGCTAAAATTGAGAAGAGAAGCAATATATGGTCATATAAGCTTTGGAAGAAATCCTTTCCTATGCTTTTGGATTGCCTCTTGGATGCTATGGGATGAATGATGAAGGATTGTTGTTGGATTCCATGACTTGGTAGAATGGTATAGTGTCTCTTGCTTTGTTGTTGTCTTCTAATTTTCATTCATGAATACATTTTTCTACTTGCTATAGATCAGTAGAGAACAAATTTGAGATATGCCCATGGAGGTACCTCAAATTTCTTGTTTCTTCATAGCTTCTTTGTTTTCTTCTTCCTAAGTAACATTAAAGAATTCTTGACTGCTCTTTAATACTCAGGATATTGTTGCTTGTTTCGTCCATGGTTTTATACATGCTAAGTATGACTTACGGTATGCCCTACTTACCTATGGCTAGCTATAGTTCCATTCATGAAATTTCTCTTTGACTGATTAGATTATCATTTTGTTGAACCAAGGAGGCCTAGTTTCGATCTAGCCCTTTGCCTAAAACTATGCAAATCTTGTTGTTCAAAGTGCCCAATAACTTGAAGTACTGTGTTTAGGCGTTCCGGCATAGTAATTTAAGTTGTTTTTCTTCCTTAAGTGTTTTCCCCAAAGTCTGATAGCCATTTCCCAAAGTTAGAGGGTCTTATACTTCTATGCATGGCTTGAATGTTTATTTCTATGTATTGATTAGCTTGTAGTTACATTTTGCATGATTAATGGTTTTACCTACCATGTTTATGTTATCTATTGAACTAGTTATGCTTGAAACTCTTTGTTGTTCACAAACTTGATGTCCATTTACTCCATTTTGCCCAAAGATCCTTTCTACCTTGAATCAAATCGGCCCTTCAACAGCCTTGTATCACCGTCTTATAGCTTTCTTGACCTTTTCGACCCCATAGCCCAGTTGATCTGACATCTTTTTACCTATCTTATATCTTTTATCAGTTTCATCCCTCACAACTTAAAAACCAAAACCAAAAAACTTACTTCATAACTAGCCTAAAATCAGAACACAATAAGCAAACACACAGATATCCCTTACACATATAGAGAGAGCCCTCTCTAAGTCCAGGAAGGCTAGGTCCTTGGGCTCCAAAGCTTGGTTTGATGTTACACTGTCATTTGGCTTGCCAATCAGCCAAATCATGGGACACTAACACCTACCCTTGGGGAACATTTGCATATAGAGTCTTACCATTCAGGCTGTGTAATGCACTAGCCACTTTCCAAAGGGAGATTTTGAGTAACTTCTTTGATTTAATTAGTGATGTACTTGGACTGTACATGGATGGCTTTACTCCACATGGTAAGAAGTTTGAACAGGCTTTACAAAATTTAGAAAAAGTTCTTGAATGACGCATTGCTACCATATTATGTGTTAGCCATGAAAAATGTCATATGATGATGCCCGAAGGTGTAGTTTTGGGGCACTATATTTTTGTTGCATGTATTCAAGTAGACCCAACAAATATTGAGGTAATTATTATGTTGCCTGTTATCAATCAGAAAAAGTGAAACATTATTTGACATGGTCATAGAGTTCATTTCTAAAAGGTATGGTCATAGAGTTCATTTGTCATAAGTTGTTATTCGAAAATTTTAATTTTTTTCATCTTTAACCTATCCTAAGGTTGAAACCCACCTTCATTCAAGTCATATCATGTCCCATCAATCATAATTTGTTGACATATTTCATTTCTCAATATTTTGAATTCAAAAAGGTCACTTCAGCCAGTTTTTCCTCTTTTCATAGCATTTTACACTGTAAAAGGGCAGTTTTCGCTACGAAACTACCTAATAGTTTTGTAGCGAAATTGTTAGAAAATGTGACTAACCATGCTACAAAAGATGGTTTTTCTATCTATCTTGTCAAATCCAATGCAAGGTGTCAGTCCATGATTAGAAGAGTTAGGGTGGATGTCATTCGAGTCAGTCAAGGTTAAATCAAGGTACAAAGGTCATGTCTGAGGTCATCATTACTATTTTTAGCATGTATGAGTCATGATTAAGGCATGAGTTGTCATCAAAACTTTAAAAAATTACCCAATTGAGTATTTTTCATCCTCCACTTCATCTTTGAATGCTATTGAGTTTTGGAGGGTTGTTTGACCAAGACAAGCTGGTTTCTGGCATTTTCAAAAGTTGCAGGTGTCACTAATCAAGCGAGGCTGAGAAAGTATAAAATGACCATGGATACAAAGAAGAAGACCAAAAAAGGTGGTCACTACCTCAGATATGATCTAATGGACATGAATTTTTTAAATGAAGACCAAAATGCATTGGAAGTTTTTAGGAGAACAGGGTGTTTGCAATTTTGCCAAAGGCTGCAAGGGTGTCATTTGCAGGTTTCAAAGGAGTTTGCCAAGATTTTTACTTGATCATCTTCAAAGGTGGGAATGTTAAATCTCATTGTAACACTAGAAACCACTGCAGTAGCAACATGAATCCCTAGAGGGGGTGAGCAATGGTTCAAAGGCATCAATTTCACCATGCAGGATTGTAAATAATTCATTAAGACAGAGCATAGAGAAATTGATCTCATAATTGCTATCCCAAGGAGCCACATGAAGGAAAACCACTCAAAGTTGTTGTTGATCATTCAGTAGTACTTCACCTGTGAAGGGAGTTATCACATGGTCTACTCCTACCACCTTAGGCTTTTGCTGTATTTTGTGGGTAAGAGGTCTCTTGATTTTCCTTTTTACTTACACAGAAGTTTAGCTAAAATGTCAAATAAGGTTCAAGTTAAAAAATAAGGAAATGAAACATCTCTCTTTCATCATGGTTTGATCAAGTTGTCGGTGTTATATGAGTTAAAGAGATTAGACAGAGATTGGTCATCTTTTCTATCATCAATGGTTTTGAAGTAGATGTTGTCACTCCTAAAAAAACTCCCAAACCTAGAGATATTCCATCACCTTCAGTGGCAGAGCAGTTAGAACCAGTGACCATGGAGACATAGCATTTGCAGAGGGTTGATACACCCAAAGCTACACCTACAAAACAGAAGCCAATAGTTAGCAAACATGGTGGCAAGAGGGTTACAAGGAGACAAACAAATGTTAAAGGTAACTTAGAGGACATCTTGCATGCCATTGATATTTAAGAAACTCCCATAGTCCAAGCTGAAGACATAGATGAGGGAAGAAGGAATCTTAAGAAAGGAAAAATAGCTAAGAAGTTAGAATTTGCAGGTCATGATGCTAGATTTATGTTTCAAGCTATAAAACCAATGACAAGACATGCCAGAAAATTCTTGAAGAAGGAGGTAAAGAAGCATAGAGCAGAAAGGATCCAGTTTGAACAAATGAGCAATATTTGGGAGGATCAAGGCACAAGTGTCTCAAAGAACTTGGACAATTCAGAAAAACTGATAAAGTGGACTCAACCACTAAGAGGAGAGGTCAAGCACATCAAAAATTTAAATATACACTTGCAAGCCAAGAACATGACATTGAAGGATCAAGTGAAAGACTTAGAACAACAACTAGAGTTGATTCATGAAGAGCTGGAAACGAAAGGCTTAAAGATGACTGTGGTTGATGAGCCCATTGCTCAACTGATCATAAATGAGGAGGAAACACCACAAGAGCCATAAGTTGAGGTTGAATATGCTTTAGAGAGGTTAATTACATGTAGAAGATCAAGTTTTTGCAGCTGGAGATCACTTTTTGGAGACAGTTTTAAAATGGGAAATTTCTACACTTTTACACAGTTTCGTAGTGTTTCCTAGGCTTATAGCCAGGAAAACGCTACGAAAAAACCTGTAGCAGCCTTTTTGCCTCTAAAGTCAATTTTTACATTTTTCAAGGAGGGAGAATGATGGTGGTGATGTGTCATGACTTGATTGACACCATGGAACAACAAAGGAGTAGAGTTTTTGGGTGCAGAAACTGCTTTTTCAACGCTACCAAATCTCGCTACGAAACTGTTTTGTTTTCATAGCGAGCTATTTTTGAAGGTTTTGGAGCATATTAATGGCAGTTTTGGACAGGTGGACTCCTCCAACATGTCAAGGGACCTTAACATCAAATATTTATGACTCGAAGGAAGTATTGTGGAGACAGGTCATCAGCCAAAGCTTTCGTTGAAGATAAGGGTTATGCATTCCTGAAAAATAGGGTTTTTTTCCACATGTTTAGGAGAGTCATAAATATGTAAAGTGGTAATGAACCTATCATGTATATTTTGAGCATTTGATGCTTATTTTGTAACTGCCATGTAATTGTTTCACAAGATAAGGTAGATTTATGTAATAAATAGGAGTTAGAGTCCTATTAGGAGATGATTTCTTTAAGGTATATCTGTCAGATTTCTATTAGGAGTTATGTCTTTCAGTTATGTGATGTGTCATAGGATAATTCGATGGTCTAGCCACCAGGAATATCATCCTTGATGTAAAAAAGGTCTCTTCAAAGACAAAGCATTGAAGTAGTGAGGGGTTGGAGATTTTTTGCACCAAACTGCTACTTTATTTTGACTTATATCAGTAATATAGAGTGAATTTCTTCTTGACAGACCTGAGATTCTCATGGGATTTTTAATGTCTTATTGATCTACATCTTATGTTTTACCACTTGTAGATTTAATTTCTATTACTCATAAATCATAACTCTATGCTCTGACTTCCTTTAGTAATGAAATGACTGTGTTTTCCTATGTTTTATGACTGAATTTCCTTTGTTAAAGACCTTTATCTTCCTCAACTTCCATGTCAAGAAACCTTGCTACTGAAACTACTGATTGTTGACTCCATAAGCCCAATGGTAGCAAACCTACATTCTTTCAACCTGAAATCATAAAAAATAAGATACAATTTATATAGAGTTAGCCATATAGCACTATGATTAACCAATATCATAAAATCCCTTTGAGAGAGCCCTCTCAAACTAAAGAGGCTAAGCTTCAGTCAAAAGCTGGTTTGAAACAGTTACACTTAGTTGTGTTATCAGCAGCCAATCAAGTACAATTTTGTGATAACATTATCGACTCCTTGTACACCAACTGAGGTATGAAGTTTCCTTGGCTATGTTGGTTATTATATCAGATTTGTAGAACATTTTTCAAAAATAGCAGCACCACTATATGTTTTTACAGGAGATGTTGAATTCAAGTGGACTAAGAGATGTGATGTTTCTTTTGCATAACTTAAAACGTTGGTCTCAACAACCCGTGTGTTAAGAGGGCTAAACTGGAATTTTCCTTTCCATATTTCATCAGATGCATCGAACACAATGATAGGAGATGTCCTTGGACAGAAGGAGAAAAAAATCCCTATGAAATTTATTATATCAGCAAAAACCTTACACTGAAGGAATTAAATTATACAATGACAGAAAATGAATTTTTACTTATTGTGTATTCCATTAATAAATTTCGTCACTATATAATGGGATATCTAGTCTTCATGTATATTGATCATTATGATATTAGATATCTAACTAATAAACCTATCACTAATGGTTGACTAACTCGATGGTTGATATAATTTAGGAGTTTGATATTACTATAAAGGATCGCCTAGAAAAGGAAAATATTATTGTATATTTTCTATCTAGAATACCTAAAACAACCGATCCTTCACTGGTGGAAGATCAATTTCCAGACAAACACCTATTTTTCGTAGCAATCAAGACACCTTAGTATGCTGATGTGGCCAATTACTTGGTAATAGGAAAACTGCCAGCGCACTTGCCATCCAGAGATAAGAAACTTATTATTTAGTGCAATGCACAATTCTCATGGACAAATGGATACCTCTTTCATATTGGGTCTGACTTTCAGATCCGCAGATGCATCAAAGAGGATGAGATTTACAGCATTCTCCAGGCCTATCATGATGAACCATATGGGGGACATTTCATTGATCGGAGAACTGAACATAAAGTACTCTAGATGGGTTATTATTGGCCCATGATTTTAAAAGATTCAAAGAAGTATATCCACAACTGCGATAGTTGTTATAGGATGCGTCATCCCATTCAAGTTGATGATATGCCCCTACAGCCGCAACTTGTAATAGAAACCTTTGAAATATGGGCCTTGGATTTTGTATGCCCCTTTAACCCACCATCGAATCAAAGGTTGTAAATTCTAGTATGTATAGATTACATGACTGGTGGAAGTAGTAGCTCTTCCGAAAGCTACAAAAGAAGCAGTCATTAATCTCTTATTTGAACTATTTGTGTGATACATACTACCTAGAGAAATAATAACATATGGGGGGTCACAATTCACTGCTCATAAAATTTCTACTACTTTACAGAAGTACCACATTAAGCACAGTGTCACTTCTCCTTACCATCCTTAAGAAAACAGAAAAATGGAAAGTACCAACAAGGTTCTGGAGGCAATTATGACCAAAACAGTATCTACAAACTACCAGAACTAGGCAGCCAAAATATCGGAGGCCTTATGGGCCTATTGAATAACATGGTGCAATACTATTGGTCATTCATGATACCACCTTGTTTTCGGTAAGGAGCCCATTTTTCCTATTGAATTCGATATTAAGACTCTCAAAATTGCAAGAGAAGTTGGATTGGGCTTCACAGAAGCACAAAAGCAGTGTTTACAACAGCTTAATGAATTGGACGAGATGTGCCTATCGACCTTACAATGCACAAAGGTTATTGAAAAGTAGAGGGCCAAGTGGTATGATCGCATTATTAAAAAGAAAACTTTTTAGAAAGGCAACTCAGCACTATTCTACGACTCTAGATTTCAATATTTTCCAGGAAAAATTCAGATGAGATGGTTAAGACCCTATGATATCATTGATGGGCCTCTAAATTAGACACAAAATAAGTCCTATCTAACCTTTATTAGGCCCATCTACCTTCCTTATGCACATAAAAGGATATATTAAATCTCTCCTTCTGCACTTAATAATGATTTCTTATGCTTTCATATGTTCTTAGGAAGGATTAAAGGTAGTTGCATATTTTCCCCTAATATTAGTAATTTTTGTAGAATATTGTGAGAATATTTGGGATATTATACAGATTTAGAGAAGGAGATGACTTAGGGACTTTCTCCCTACCACTAGAAGATCGGGATTGGAGAATAAATGAGAACATCAGGGAATTAGGGATAAATCATGGAGATATTCAAGGGGATTGTCTACCCTCCTTAACTCTGAAAGGCAGCCAAGGATCCTCATGAGATCCCTCTCCAACAATTAAAATTCCATAGGCATCCAAGAAACTCAAGAACAACTTCACTTGGAGTCTCCAGCAAATTGAATTCGAAGAGGAAGCCAAGCAACTGAAGACAAAGGGAACTCAATCTATGTTTACTTGGAGTCAAAGTGGACTCAATCACCATTTTCAAGGGAGTTTTCGGTAGTTTCCCTGTAGAATAATTAGAGTAGAGATAGATCTAGGAGGGAGTTAGTTATTTAGTCTATTCTATTCTCGATTCCATTCAAAACTATTGTTGTGAGCTATTAAGCTTTTTGTTTTATTTAGGGATCAAACTTTCAGAGATGTATGTAGTTATTCTTTTATAAAATGGGCATATTGATTTCATTCGACTGATTTAAGTTTCAGAGGAAAAGGCTCATGGGTTAGGCCCCAATCCATGTGCCTCAGCTTCTCTGCTATTACTATCTTTTCCTTTCTGTCATTTAGCTAGTTTTTCCTTTTTCATTTAAGTTAGATCTGCTTCTGATAAGTTTCATTGCTATTTAGTTTTCATGTTGTTGTAGTTTTAGTTGCTTATGCATAGCAAAATAGAGGAAAAACTCCAAACTTGTGGTCAAGACTTCCCCTACTCATCTCTGTCAATAGAGTTCGAGTAGAGCAGACCTTCCCACAGACCCAAAAACTGCTTTCTTTTCGATGTTTGATCACACATTATTTTTTGGTTTTCTCATGCATGAATCTGCAGGTTTGTTTGCCATAATTAATGTCAACACCCCATAGTAGCTTCATGTCACTTCCTGCTTCATTTTCCCTCTCCATATTCACGGCTTAAGCACTGTTTTTACGCTTCCATTCCCCTCCTTTTCCTCTTTTTTAAATGTTGTGCCCACCTTCTGATTCATAAAAACACTCAAAACCATTCAGCTCACCTTATTCTTGCCTTTTTATTGGTGCGGCTACATTACCTTTTAATGTTAAATGCTTGAAAAACCATTGAAACTCTACCTCCTCCTTCCTCCTCGAAATTCCCGCTACCGTACATTGCACTTCACAAATTGCAACGTTTATATTTTACCTTCAACACTTACCACTCATTCCTTGCGATTGCGATATTGCAAAATCGTACTTCACACTATTTATCCTTTCTCCCTTAACACTTACTAATGTTATATTCGATTGCGATAGTGCAATCTGACCCCGCTGTCGGTCCCACCGCCACGTCGCCATCACAAATTACACTCCGCATCCCTTAGATTTTACCCTTAATTCTTACCACTCATTTTTTCTATTTCGGTATTGAAAAATTGCATCCCGTAGAACTTACCATATCGCACATTGTAGCCCACGACTTTTCCCTGTTTCCTTTCACCGCTATGTCATCCCCATCGCACATCACATCCAACGGAACTTACCATATCGCACATCGCAGCCCGCAAATTTTTCCCTTTTTTTTTCACCGCCACGTCATCCCCATCACAAATAGCCTCCCGCAACCTTTACCGCAACTCACATCGCACTTCGCACATTTCAGTTTATTCCCGTTAAATCCTTAATGCTATCCATTTAAACTTGTGAAGTTGCGATTGCGACATCGCACATCACAACTTTTACCTCCATCGCATTTTTCGATTCTTTCTACTCCAAAGCCATTTCTTGTGCTATAATAAGGTTTTATAAGGTTTTAAACCCCCTCTTTCCACTTCTAAGCCTTTTTCAATTATTTCCACTCCAAAGTCATTTCTCACGTTATAATCAAGTTTTCTAAGGGTTTAACCCCCTCTTTCCACTTCCAAAACTCATTTCATGTGTTAAACCTCCCATTAGCCTCTTTTAGCCCTTTTTCTTCCTCTAAGCTGCAAATTAACTCTTTTTAGTTAGAATTAAGTCATGGATAGTTAGTTGCATGGATAACAGCATGGTAGATAGATCATAGGATATGTGGAATGCATTTAGCCATTTCGCCAAGTTAAATGTGGTTTAGAATTAGTTTCCTTTCTGCCATTTATTTTCAGCAAGTTAGATTAGTCTCTTTACAGTCATTTTCCTTTCTGCCAATTAGATTAGTTTCACTCTTGTGATTTCTTTTCAGCACTTTATTTTAATTTCCTTTCTGTCATTTCCTTCCAGTAATTTACTTTCCAGCTGTTCTCATAATTTAAGAAATAGCACCCTTTTGTAAAACAAAATAGGATGGCATGAAAAGAATGCATTTGTTGTGTATATAGCACTGTCACCTCAAAGTTTGTATGAACCCCAGGTTGATAAAGTAAATTAGGGTAGCCCCTGGGAGTTGCAGCACTCTTGGTGCAATACCATGGCTCACCACTTTTTGGCGTTGTTTCTAGGGAGGTGTCTAGTAGATGCTTTGATTTTGTTTTAGCATTCTTTTCTGCTTTCCTTTTCATGTTGTTTCTAAAATATTGAAAAATACAAAAAAACATGATTTTCATGCCTCCTAGGAGTAGGGGATACTTAGAATATTTATAAAAAAATACTTCTCCAATACCAACCCCCCCCCCCCTCCCCCCAACTTGACCTCGTGGTGTAGTAAGAACCACATCACCATACACTTTTGAAGGAAGAAGAGATGGATGTATATGATGACAATGAAGAAGATCTTATTGTGTTTCCCATTCAAGATATGGACATCAGTGTACCTATGAAGAACATCCTTCCATATTTCCTTCCCAACTTCCATGGTATGAGGACAGAGGGTCCAGAAACATTTCTCTTCAAATTTGATATACTTTTTTGGTCTTATGGCTACTTATCACACACTCAAAAACTGATATTTTTTCCTACAAAATTGAAGGATAGAGCTCTTAAATGGTTCATGAGTCTGGGTGCTAATTCAATAAGATCATGGAATGATATGCAAAAGATATTCTTAGAAAAATATAAATATCATGATCTTAGAGAAGAAATTTTTAGAATGGACCAAGAAGAAGATGGCAGCCTTGAGGATCTAATAGAGAGATTCATGTATAATGTTAAGAGGGAAAAAATGCATCATCTAGGATTTGACACACTAAAAATCCTCTTACCTAGAACAATTAGGGATGAGTGGATTGATCTCCTTAATCTCATGAGTAGAGGATATTTATACCCATTGTCATTTGAAGAAATTTGTGAAACATGCAAGAACATATCAATAGGAATGGAAAGAGAAATTAAATCAACATCAACATTGGTAAGGAAAGATGAACTTGGAAATTTTCTTGATAACTTTAAAACAGAAATCCTTAGTAATCTAAGTGAACAAGTACAAATGTTAAGGATGCAAAATGAACAAAAAGAAAATGTTGATATTTCTGTTATCCATGTAGAATCATATGCTACTAATTGTTGTTCATCATTCTCCAGGTTTAAAGAAGTTTACCAGGAGGACGATGGAGCAAGGAAATCACCAAAAAAACTATGTTATGTAGCTCCAAGGATACCCTGGCATCCTAGTCAACTTTATATGATGCAAGGACCCACTTCACAATTTCAATATTATTCACATCCATCTCAAACTAATTGGGACACACTCCCTCCTTGGCAACCTTGGCCATATCAACCCCAAAAACAATCTTGGCAACATGGTTGGCAAGGTTCTTATTGGGAAACTCCACAATATCCTCAATATTTCCCTCCATATCCTCCATACCCAACTCCATGCTATCCCTACCATCCACCTCCACCACAACCACAAGCTCAACCACATCCATCTCACATATCCACCCCCACTCAACTACCTGTAACACCATTTCCAAACCAAAACCATGAAGTATCTCAGCCCACTTACAATGCTGAGGTACAACACTACCAAACATATCCTCTTGATCTAAATGGTTTTCATCTTAGTTTAAGAAAGGTATTTCAAAAAAGATATGTTCTCAATGTCATTGTAGGACAACCTCAAGAAGAAAGAGATTCAAATGAGGAGATCAAATAATCAAGTGTTGCACTTGATGAAGAGAAGATATCAGAAACATATGTTGAGAGAGTTCCCTAATGTTTACCAGCATTTCCTCCATGTGTTCAAGAGAGCAATCCTAAAAAATAGGAAGATTTGACTGCCATAATAGAAGAGGACATCCAAGGTGATCCAACTCAGCAAGTGAACCAGGGGCATCACAACTATATTGACATATGGTTCCATACAGTCATTAAATTGCAGCAACACACTCTTCTCCAACATTACTTGATACAATCCCAATCAAAGAATTCATCTCTCATATTCAGGTACATGTCAGAACATGTATTCCAAGTGTGCATGTGATTTTATATACCATCTTGATGTGCACATGGCTCCATTGAAAGTATTCCTATACTTGAAAAAGGTTTTTTTTTTTCAAGTAGAGTAGGAAACTGAAAAAAGAAAAAGAAAAAAATGAGAAAAAAATAGGGGAAAAAGAATAAAATCTCGAGTGAAAACCTCTTTTGAGGCATCTGAGATTGGCTCACTAATTTAAAACCTCCATGAGGCAATCATTGGGTTGAATAAGAGAGAGGAAAATAAAATATCCTAGGTGAAAAAATCCTTTGAGGCACCTAGGCAGACCTTCTAGTTGAAAACCTCATTGAGGCAGCTAGTAGGCCTTCAAAAAAAAAAAAAAAATTGTGCTTCTCCATGTATCTCTCTCTAATGAATGCAGGTGATCTCCAAACTTTGCAAGCAGAAAATAGCAAGTTGGCACAAAAATAAAATTTGGTCAACACTTTCATCAAAGGTAGCCAAACTTGGACTTCCTATTCCTGTGCTCAGAAGCTCCAAAAGGACCTCAAGAAGGTTATTAAATGCAGCTTCAGAACCACCAAAGACATCTTCAACAGCCATATCAGCAGCTTCAATATCACATGCAAAAAAAATCAATGGTAAGTCTCAGGTATGCAATCATCTAACCCTTTCTTCGAATCTATTTTAGCTTAATAAAACATTAAAAAGTGTGAGAAGGAAAGTTTTTTTTATAACCAAAATCAGTAGCAAAGAAACCTCAGCCTTATCTAGCAACTAGCCTCACTTTTTCCACCAAGAAAAGAAACAAGACAAAAGAAAAAAGGACCTGAGAAAGTGGGCAATAAGAAGTTCATTATAATAAAAGACAAGGAGTGCCAAAGGGGTAACCAAGGGTGAACTTAGTTAACAGAAAAAGAACTCTGAATTTATTTTGCATGCAAAAAAAAAAAAAAATTGAACAAAAACAAAAAGAAGAAGAAATAAAAAAGAAAAAAAAAAAGAGAAAAAGAAAAAGAAGAAAAATATAATAAAAGGTGGGCCCACCACCTCTTGGCATGAAAAATAGATTTTCTTAAGGCATCTAAGCACCTCCATGAAGCACCTACAAGAAGAATAGCAAGAAGATTAGCAGAAGAGTAGTGCATGGCCCAAGAAAGAGAAAATGAAATAAGCCATCATGCAGGAAGAACCATAAGGCAAGGAGGATGAATATGTTTCTCAAAGGATGAGCAACAATTTCAATAAGGGGGTGATGATGGGCCTCTAAATTAGACATAAAATAAGGCCCATATAACATTTCTTAGGCCCATCTGCCTTCCTTATGCACATAAAAGGATATATTAAATCTCCCTTCCTGCACTTAATAATGTTTTGTTATGCTTTAATATGTTCTTAGGAAGGATTAAAGATAGTTGTATATTTTTGCCTAATATTGGTTATTTTTGTAGAATATTGGGAGAATACTTGGCAGATTATATATATTTGGAGAAGAAGATTATTTACGGACTTGCTCCCTGCCACTGGAAGATCGATATTGGAGAATAAATGAGCACAACGTCAGGGAATTATGGAGAAATCATGGAGAGATTCAAGGGGATTGTCCACCCTCATTAACTCTCAAAGGAAACCAAAGGATCCTCGTGAGATCCCTCTCCAGCAATTCAAATTCCATAGGCATCCAAGAAACTCAAGACCAAGTGCACTAAAGCCATACTTCACTTGGAGTCTCCAACAAATCGAATTCCAAGAGGCAGGCAAGCAACTCAAGACAAAGGACACTCAATCTATGTTTAATTGGAGTCAAAGTGGACTCAATCACAGTTTTTGAGGGAGATGTCGGTAGCTTCCCTGTAGAATAAATAGAACAAAGTAGAGCTAGAGCTAGAGATGTTGGTGCTAACTACTTTACCTTTTTAATGCTAAATGCTTGAAAAACCATTGAAACCTTACCTCCGCCTTCCTCCTCAAAATTCCCACTACCGTACGTTGCACTTCGCAAATCGCAACGTTTAGCTTTTACCTTCAACACTTACCACTTGTTCCTTGCGATCGCGATATTGTGAAATCACAAATTGCACTTCACACCATTTATCCTTTCTCCCTTAATACTTACCGCTATTTTATCCAATTACGATAGTGCAATATTGCCCCACTATCAGTCACACTGCCACGTCACCATCACAAATCGCACTTCGCATCCCTTATATTTTATACTTAATGCTTACTGCTCATTCTTGCGATTGTGGTATTGTGAAATCGCATCCCGTACAACTTACCATATTGCACATCGCAGCCTGCAACTTTTCCCTTTTTCCTTTCACCACCACGTCATCCCCATCAAACATCGCATCTCGCAGAACTTACCATATCACACATCGTAGCCCGCAACTTTTTCCTTTTTCTTTTACACTGCCACATCATCCCCATCGCAAATTGCCTCCTGCAACATTTACCACAGCGAACATCACACTTCGCACATTTTAGTTTATTCCCGTTAAATCCTTGTTGCTATCCATTTAAACTTGCGAAGTTATGATTGCGACATCGCACATCGCAACTTTTACCTCCATCGCATCTCCGCCGTCGCATTTTTTTATTCTTTCCACTCCAAAGCCATTTCTTGCGCTATAATACAGTTTTAGAAGGTTTTAAACCCCCTATTTCCACTTCTAACCCTTTTTCAATTCTTTCCACTCCAAAGTCATTTCTCACGTTATAATCAAGTTTTCTAAGGGTTTAACCCCCTCGTTCCGCTTCCAAACCTCGTTTCATGTGTTAAACCTCCCATTAGCCTCTTTTATCCCTTTTTCTTCCTCTAAGCTGCAAATTAACTCTTTTTAGTTAGAATTAAGTCATGGATAGTTATTTGCATGGATAAGAGCATGGTAGATAGATCATAGGATAAGTGGAATGCATTTAGCCGTATGGCCAAGTTAAGTGTGGTTTAGAATTAGTTTCCTTTCTGCCATTTATTTTCAGCAAGTTAGCTTAGTTTCTTTTCAGTCATTTCCCTTTGTGCCAATTAAATTAGTTTCATTCTTGTTATTTCTTTTCAAAACTTTATTTTAATTTCCTTTCTATCATTTCCTTCCAATAATTTACTTTCCAGTTGTTCTCATAATTTAAGAAATAGCACCCTTTCATCAAGCAGAAGAGGATGACATGAACATAATGCATCTATTGTGTATATAGCACTGTCACCTCAAAGTTTTTACGAACCCCAGGTTGATAAAGTAAAGAGGGTAGCCCCTGGGAGTTACAGCACTCTTGGTGCAATACCAGGGCTCACCAATTACCGAAGTATATAAAAATGGTACAATGAACTTGACTACTATTGATGGTTTTGGCATCTCTTTTCTTGCTAATGGACATTGAATCCACCTATATCATCAATTGCTTACGTGAGAGTATTTTTCCCATCAGATAAGTAATGGTTCCAATTTATACATTGTAGCTGATTGGAGAGGTAACCCCTTAGCGACATCTACCTGAAATTTTAAAAAACTCCTTTAATTTTGTACATAATGTATATTTTTTTATGAAATTCATGGTTTTTTCTTTTAATCTCGAGAAAAAAAAACCATACATAATACTAATAGAAATAATGAATTAAGGGAAAAATGGGTTGATATTATTTTTCTTTACATGTTGGTGTTCCTTTTGTCACAGCTGTTGTTCCCTCACTATTGTTCCCTTAGTCACAGTCATTGTTCCTTTTTATAGCAACTTTTTTTTTTCCCTTAGTCACAGTTGTTTCTCCTCTGGTCGTAGTTGCTTTTCCTGAACTATTGTTCCCATAGTCACAATCACTCTTCCCTTTTGTTATGCATTAGCCATTTCCTTTGTTACAATTTTGACACAGTTTTTGTTCCCTTAGTCACAACTATTGTTCCCTTATGTCTGTCATTTCCTTGAGTTATGTTGATTTTGGAGGAATTTTCCCACATCATGGTGACAACAATTATGTTGTTCCAATGATTACCATAAGATAATATTTTATTGGACTTCTCAAACTTTATAAAAAAATTAATAATCCACAAGTTTTATATCTGAAAAACTACACCACAGAAACCTCCAATCTAGTAATCCTCATATTTTAATTACATATACTGTTCATGATATATTTCCTCAATTACCACAAGAGGAGTTTTTTTCTCTTCCTTATAGTCTTGTGATCTCCTTAACAAATAAAATTTTGGGAGGAAAATAACAATTTAAAAGCATCATTGTTACAATAGTTTTTAAGCCATCCCTAACTCTTAAGGAGTTGATGAGCCACCCCATTCACTAATCCTTTATCATAAAAAAATAAGAGAAGCTACTAAATAAAATATTTTTTTAGCAAAAGGATAGGAGGTCTCATTACGAGCCGACCTAACATGATCATAGGACTTAATAAGGTGACATTACCATTCTGGTCACAAAGCTAGGGTAATGGCCTTTGACACCTTAGTCAAAGGAAAATAGGTCTCATCACGAGCCGGCTCATTCACATCATTAAGATATGGTGAATGACATTATTATTAGCTGGTAAACACGCTAGAACAATGGCCTTTTAACAAAAAATAAATTTAGAAAAATTAAGTTATGAATCCTTTTAGTAGAATGGGACAATCACATATCAACGGGATAAAAGGAAACCTTGTCGAGGCTATGGATTATTGCTAGTAGTAGAGGCTATGCCTCTGGTATTAAAGTATATTTGAAATCACCTTACAAATATTTTTCTAATTTTTCTTCACTTTCTAATAATAAAGGAGAATCGTTGAAATACTATGGAAATTAATCACATCACGAAGGTGGTATTTCAAGTATGTATGGAAAATTATTTTTCTAATATATCAGGAATGAAACTTTAATTTTTTTTTCTAAGTCTATCTTTACTTCATTTCTCTCTAATAGTAATCCTTTGGTGTGAATTCACCTTATCCATGATTGTAGTCCTTTCTATGCTTTTATTTCTACACATATTTTGTTTCTTCATCATATCTCAACATTAAATACACCTTCTCATCATGCCACATGCCCTTGGTCTATACTCTAATGATTTTATGATTACCCATTATGGTAATTAATTTTTTTAATATGTCGTTGATTCACCACATCATTGAAGTTTGTGGTCAACCTTTAATTTTATCGCGGGGTGAAAAATCATACATATGATAAGACTCTTGCACATATGCCAAGACGCTTAATTATCGCAGTAACTCTGACTACATTTGTTTGTATTCATTTCCTGGTAATTGTTGAATGTTTTTACTTTTTTCATTTGCTATCAGCTAAACCTTGTTGAACGTGGCTTCATATTCCTCCCCAAAAAATAGCAGAGATGGGTGGTCAATCGATCCACAAAAAATCATCCCAATTAAGAATCTTTGAACAAGAATGTAGTATATTAGAGTGAGTGGGTTGGATAGAGTATTTTTCTTGATTACAAGGACTTTATAATACAGTTGCTATGGAATTTATACAAAATTTAAGCAATGGGACAACTATAGTAAGGGGAAGGCAGGTGCAAGTTAATGAAGCAATCTTGTCAGAGGTTACAGACCTTCCTATGCAAGGCGAAAAATGGGTTGACAAGCATACCCCATTACAGAGCGTAACATTGTTGTTCACAGAACCCCGCGAAGAATTGATTTGGAAAGGCAAGGGATAAAATCCTGCGTCATTTCCAGAACCTTGGAAGGAATTTGTAGAAGTAGTGCAAAGGTATATCTCCTGTTATGGCCGATACGATGTGTTCAGGCCTCGGAATTTAAAGTTGAGGGTGACACTTAAACAAAAGGTAACTTTAAAATTACCCTACTTTTTGAATTCACTTATACATGAGACTGCTATAAGATTTGGTAAATATAAAGACTAGGCTTTGGTGGTAAGCTACCATTTCTTATAAAATTAATAGTTGTTAGAGAATTGGAACAAGTTCACTTAAGTTGGAATGAATTTGTGGGAAACATTTAGCCTCCACTTCGAATTGAAATACCTGTCGTAGAACCTGAATGACAAACATAAAATGAAGAACCTAACATGTCAAGGGAATGAATTAGACCTCAGCTCCAAAAATATGATCAGGGCCAAAAAGAGAATAGCTTCCCTTCTAGCATCCTTACATGCTAAATGAAGAAGGTTTTCCAAACTGGCCAGAACAAGGGATCTCATAGATTCTAGTGTGCAACCGATAGAAGAAAGTGCATGCTAGAGACTCCCTAATATATAGGAAACTCATCAAGAAATTTTACCCTAAGTTCATGAAGAAAAGATACCTCAAGCATTGGAAAGGTTGGGAACCTTTTTCAGTTTTGAGAATTTTTATGAAGATGCACGTTATTTGGGAAATTTGCTAGAACGAACCCTGATGCCTAGCTCTCCTGTCTACCCTTCTAATTCAATATCTACTAATATTCCAGAATCCTCAGAAGACCTTGGAGGCAATTCTCTCCAAGAACATTCAGTATATTCCATTGCAACTGTTATGGAACCCTCTTCTCATTACCAAGATTAATCCCTCTTGCGGACAAGAGAGATCTCCTTAGTACTCCAATGAGTAACTAGAAAAAAATAGAAAAAACAATGTTACTTTCCTTAGCCTATAACTGAAACATGAAACATTTAGTACACGAAATATCAGTCACCTATTAATGAAGTACTTTTCGAATTCCTTTCAGCACTTTCCACAACTAGATTTTCCTCAATTCTTTACAGTCTCTCCAAATTATTTCCATAGCTTCTCCATGACGTGCCAAAAGAGATCTGCATAGAAAAAAACATTCAAAGGGATCAAAGCATCTCACATATAAAAGAAAAATTAAACGAAATACTTATTCTAGCATACAACATATAAATGAATCAATAATCATTTAAAAAACATGTGAGTGATCAAGGAATCCCACAAATAACATCGAAATAGATGCAATTAGGAAAGAAAAATTACTTTGTATTAAAATAAAAATGGAAAATAATCTTATGTTGATCAATGGTTGTCATTAATTTCAACCCAAGCAGCACCAGGTGATATCTAGATCTTGCATGGGAATTTTGACCCACAAAATTACTATATTATGGGTCAAGAACATTTTTTATGGTTTCTACTTGTCGAGATGTTTCCGTTGATATATGGCACACCATGTAATTCTTCACAGTTTGATAGAACTTCATGTTTGAAGTTTGTAACCCCAGTTAGTGGGATAAAACCCCATGGGGTTGTGGCATGGGTCATTAAAAATTCAATAATTAATAATTTTTAAGCTTCTAAAATCCCTCCCACGTTCACTTGTTGAAGCCCCTCTCAACCTAAGCATTTATATAAATTGTGATCCTCATATCCTCCTCATGTAACGATTTCGCTACTGAAAACAGGTCATCGTGGAATTTGCACTCTAACTTTCTTTCTACGAAGTTTCAGAAGCTGAAATTTTTATGAGATAAATCTGAAATCTTGAGGAAGTTCCTATAAAAATTTCAGATCAAGGTGCACAATATTGTCAAATATATGATTTGTGTAAGTCAGTGTTTTTGCAGGCTCCTGAACTTGATCTCAAAGAAGTGACCTTGGTAAAATTGTCATAACTCTCTCTCTCTGAGTATCGGATTGGAATTATGTAAAATGTGGCAGATAGTGCATGGACTGTAGTTTTCTTTGTATAAATTTTAGAGCCGAATGAATAAATAGTGACACGTGGCACATCGTACAAGTTCTCTCTACCAAACCAGTCCATAATTAGGTCATTGTGAGAGATTGGGAATAACTCTGCCTTAAATAATCCAAATTGGGTCAGACCTATGGCATTGAAAAGAAGACTCAAAATAATACTACAAAACCAAAAATCACATATTGGGGATCTGAAATAACAAAGATACACCAGATTCAATATTGAGATCGTAGAAGGCAATAAAAAGATAGATCATGTGTTGTCAACGGCTGCAAAGGACCAGAATTTCTAGGGAAACAAATCAAAGCAAGGTGCAGAAGAGGGTAGCATGACAAGAGCATAAATCAAGGTGTAGAACAATAGCAAGAAGTTCACCACATGAAGTCTTCAAGTGGGCATCACTGCATACAACCATTATAAAGGTATCATTGTACTAAGTCATTGTAAATGTATCATTGTAAAATTTTTACAAGTGTCTATCTGCCAAGAGTTGAAGAGGCAGTGTCGGGAGGTCTAGGATCATCATTAGGTGGTTGTGTCATAGTTGGGGTTATGGTATAGTGTGTATTCTTCTTCTACATCATTCTATATCATTGTAAAGTGGACCATTTTCCCTGGTATGGGAGTCCATTATTCTTTTATTCTTCTATAGGGTGGTAGGGAGGTGCTAGACTAGTGCATGAAGTCACCAACATGTTTAAGCCTGTGAAAAATTCAGGGTGGTAGGGTGGTACTAGGGTGAGTTGTAGCTCATTGGGTGTTGGGGCATCCGTTCAGTTGACTACTGAAGAATCTCGGGTGTTGGAGCATCCATTCAGTGGGAGCTGGAGAAGAATGCTTTTCTAGATTCTAGGAAGTTGGAACTTTATTTTCAATTGGAGTTGAATATTAAAGAATTATTAGAAAATCATTCAGGTGGTTTTTGTCCCGAAGAGGGTTTCCACCTTAAAAACTGTGCGCAGTTGTGTTCCTTTTGTTTACTACTATCATTGCACAAACACTGATAATAATTGAAGGTTAACTCATGCTCTCAAAGATTAATAATAATACTAATTGAAATGAATATTGATTCACCCCCCCTCTCAGTATTTCCAACAATTGGAATCAGAGCTTGGTTCCTTCAATATTAGTTTAACAGCTGGAAGGAGGTCATGGAGCATACCAAGAATGGTGTACCTTTGTTCAATGAAAATAATTATGCACTCTAGAAAGGAAGAATGGAGGTCTATCTCTTGGCGCAAGGTTATGAAGTATGGAACACTGTTCAAAATGTCTTTACACCAACCACAAATGAACAAGGTAAGAAGAATTTGGTAAATGATGCAAAATCAAAGAATATTATTATCAATGGACTTATTGAATATGCTTATCATAAGGTGTTGGGTTTTAAAACCGCCAAAAATTTATGGGACAAGCTTGAGAATATATATGTAGGTGATTCAAATGTCAAATAAGCAAAGATTCAAATCTATAGAGAAAAAATTGAGCAACTCAGAATGAAAGAAGATGGAAACATTGCTGCATATTTCCAATATGTTGATGAAATAACCAACACTCTGAAAGGATTGGGAGAGCCAGTTGATGAGAAGACTATTATATGAAATATTCTTAGAACGTTACCAGGGAGATTCAACCCAAAGGTATCGATATTAGAATACAGTGCAAATCTAGAAAAACTTAGCAAAGAGGAATAACATGGAGTTCTCATATCATATGAAATGAGACTTGATGAAGAAGAGGGTACTTCACATCTAGAAACTACATTCGTTGCATCTAAGAAAACCAATAAGGACAAACAACCTTCAATTGAAAATACATGCACCTGCAAGTGTGAAGAAAAGGGAGATGATGAAGAAGGTCTTTCAGATGAAGAATATGCTTACTTTATGAGAAAACTAAAAATTGGTAAGGGAAAATTCAAAGGTAAACTTCCATTTATATGTTTCGGCTGTGGTGAGGTTGAGAATTTCGTAGCAAAATGTCCAAACAGAAGTGATGGCAACTAAGAAGGAAAGAAAGGATTTAAGAAATTCAACAAGCAAGGCAAAAAGAAAGGATCGAAAAGGAACTTTCTCTCTATAGAAGATATCTCATCATCCAACGAAGACAGTGACAGTGAAGAAGAAGCCAATAAGAGAGTACTGATTATGGCTAAGCGCAATAAACAAGAGGTATCAAACAACGAAGAAGAAGGGTTGACCATAGAAGAATTTTATGAGGCAATCAAGCTTATAAAACAGTTCAAGGTTGAGAATATTCGTTCCAATACTCTTCAAGAACAAGTTCAAAGTCTCAAAATTGAAGTTGAAGAACAAAAATTTATTGAAGAGTCACTTCAAAAGAAGTTGGAAGAAAGAAACCAAGAAAGGGAAGCATTAGAAGCCGAAGTAGTCTCACTGTGTAAGGAAGTGAAGAAGGGAAAAACTATCCAAAACTATGCCAACAACTCAAGGGCATTGGAAGAAATCATCAAAAATCAACGATCTTACAACGAAAGAACTGGCCTCGGTTACAAAGAAGAAGAAGCAGGACCTTCTACAACAAAATACAATGAACCTATGAGATCTGACATGCATGTAGACTTCATTGGACAAGATTTGCAAGAACATCATTTTAAGATAATTCCTCGACGAAGATTTCCATCCAGGTACCAACATATTTCTCATGGCTATTGTTATTTATGTGGAAAATTTGGTCATAAAGCTATAGAATGTCGCACGTACCCTAGGAACCAATACAATTCTAGGAGATCCTTCAAATATGAACCTCTCAGGACTCAACAAAACATCAATATATTTGAACATTTAAGAAATAATATGGAATGTTACAAATGTCAGAACTTTGGACACATAGCCAGAGACTGCAGACTTGAAAATCCCCCAGAAGAACCTTCGAAGCCACAGAATGAAAAAACATGGAAGAAGAAGAAGACTGATAATTGTGCTCTCGCTCTCAAGGCTCAAAACAACAAAGATGTGTGGTATGTTGATAGTGGTTTCTCAACACATATGATTGTAGATAGAAAGAAATTTGTATCTCTGAAAGAGAAGAAGGATGGAACTGTATCCTTTGGAAATGATGGATCTTCAAATGTTATAGGATCATATACCGTCACTCTCAGAAGCAAAGATGTTCTAGCCAAGAATGTTCTATTGGTTGAAAACATGAATCACAATTTGCTCAGTGTTGGACAAATATGTGATCAAGGACACACAATGCTATTCAACTCCACAAAATGTGAAATCAGGAATGGCAGGTATGGTAAAATTGTGGCTACAGCAAGTCGAGCTCCAAATGACATATATGTTATGGATGAAGCAACTAAAGCATGTATACTAGCTAAATAAGATGAAAGTTGGTTATGGCACAAACGAATGGGTCACATAAACTTTGCCAATATTGTCAGGATAAGCAAAAAGGAAGCAGTACGTGAACTGCCGAAAATCTCAAAACCTTCAACACACTATGTGAGGCTTGTCGGCATGGAAATTAGACAAAAGTCCAATTTAAAACAAAAGAACACTTTGCATCACATCCATTGGAATTTATACATAATTATCTATGTGCTCCTATGAGAACAAAAGGCTTAGATGGAGAATTATATTTCATGTTAATGATAGATGACTATACCAAGATGACAACCATCAGTTTCCTAAAGAAAAAATATGAAGCATTTGAGTGCTTTAAGATCTACAAGGAGTTGGTCGAACATGAAACTAATTTGAAAATAAAGTGTCTAAGATCAGATAATGGAAGAGAATTCACTTCCAAATTATTTCAGCAATACTGTGACAAAAACGGAATAAAAAGGTAGTTTTCAACATCACGAACACCTCAGCAAAATGGAGTTGCTGAAAGAAAGAACAGAATCGTACAGGAAATGGGTAAAAGAATGTTAAAGGACTCAAAATTGGATGAAAAATTATAGGTTCAAGCAATTGATATGACAGTCTTCATTATAAACCGAAGTCTTATCAGAAATAATTGCAATACCCCATATGAATTATGGAAAGGAAAACCAGCTAATGTAAATTATTACAGAATCTTTGGAAGAAAATGTTATATCAAAAGAGAAGATCAAAATTTGGGTAAGTTTGAATAACGTGTTGATGAAGGTATCTTTGTTGGTTACTCACATAAAATAAAGGCCTATAAATGCTATAATCTAAGAAAAAAATAGATAGTGGAGAGCATAAATGTTACATTTGATGAATATGGTGTTCTAACGAATAATGATGAGGATCTAGAATATTTTAAACTTGAGACGGAAGCTAAAAAAGACACAGAGAAAATTCTAGAACAAGAAGAAATTATCAACCAGGGAGAGGTAAATAGTTATCATCAAGATATACCAGAACAACAACAAGAAGCTCCTCCAAAGAGAACAAAAGAATGGATTCAAAAGAACCATCCATCAAATCAAATCATTGGTGACATAAATGAAGGTCGACAACTTTGTTCATCACAACAAACTCATATTGCTTTTCTAGCAAACTTTGAGCCTAGTAGTTTTGAGGAAGCCAGCCAGAATGAACATTGGGTAGTAGCTATGAATGAAGAATTGGATCAAATCGAGAAGAATAAAACCTGGGAATTAGTTCCACGACCAAAAGATAAAAATTTCATTGGGACTAAATGGGTGTTCAAGAAAAAATTGAATGAAGATCGACAGGTTACCAGAAACAAAGAAAGATTGGTTTGCAAAGGATATGCACAGGTTGAAGGAATTGATTTTGACGAAAAATTTGCACCATTTTCAAGAATTTAAGCCATCCGAATGTTTCTCGCCTATGCATGTTCAAGAAAAATCAAAGTCTACCAAATGGATGATAAGTCAGCATTTCTGAATGTCGAATTAGAAGAATAAGTTTACATCGAACAACCTAAAGGTTTTCTACTATCAGAAAAATAAGACTATGTTTGCAGGTTAAATAAGGCTCTATATAGTCTCAAGCAGGTTCCCAGAGCATGGTATGCTCGTCTTGATGGATATCTACATTAACAAGGGTTCAAGAAAGGCACTATTGATAGCAATCTTTATGTACAAATAGATAAAGATAATTTAATAATCGTTGAGGTATATGTGGATGATATAATATTTGGTAGAAATGATGATCGACTAAGTAAGAACTTTTCTATAAAGATGCAAAGTGAGTTCGAGATGTCTTTACTTGGTGAGTTGACATACTTCTTAGGGATTCAAATAGCTCAGCAAGAGAAAGGAATATTTATATGTCAAGCCAAGTACATCAAGGAAATGCTAAAGAAATTCAAAATGGAAGATTGCAAACCCGTCCTTACTCCGATGGTAATAGGTTGCAATTTGAGCATAGATGACTCATTTAAGGATGTGGATAAGAGGTTGTACAGATCTATGATTGGTAGTCTTCTATATGCAACAGCCTCCCGGCCAGATGTTATGCAAGCAGTTGGACAAGTAGCAAGATTCCAAGCATCACCAAAAGAATCACATATTATTGTCGTCAAAATAATTCTTCGATATCTAAAGGGCACAGAAGAATATGACTTGTGGTATCCCAAGGGTAAAAATCTCATTATTCAAGTCTTAACATATGTAGATTGGGCAGGAAGCATTGATGATCGTAAGAGTACTAGTGGAGCAACATTCTATATAGGTGGTTGTCTCATATCATGGTTGAGAAAAAGGCAAACCTCAATATCCTTATCTACATCAAAAGTAGAATACATTGCAGTGGCATCATGTTGTACTCAAGTCCTTTGGATGAAAAAAACTTTGCAAGATCTTCAAGTACAATTTAGTGAGCCTATTCCCATATTCTGTGACAACGTCAGTGCCATCAGCATCTCCAAGAATTCTGTCATGCATTCAAAAACAAAACACATTCGGATCAAATATCATTTTGTTATAGAACAAGTCACTAAAAATAATATCAAACTTGAGTATGTTGGTACAAAATAACAAATCATTGATATCTTCACTAAACCTTTACCTCACGAAGCAATTGAATATCTTCACCATAAGCTTGGGATTATCCCAATTTCTCATTATATTTTCCTTATTCAGAATATAAAGGGGGAGTGGAAGTGTGTATAGGTCCACAGGACGGTTGTGTGTCAGGGGGAGTTACCCTTCACCATTGATGTCAAAGGGGGAGAGAATGTTGTAGGAAGAGGTGTTATGATCGCAGGGGGAGTACTTGTGTTGCCATCAATGCCAAAGGGGGAGATTTTTGATCAATGGTTGTCATTTATGTCAACCAAAGTAGCACTAGGGGCTACCCAGATCTTGCATGGGAATTTTGACCTAAAAAATTACTATATTCTGGGTGAGGAATATTTTCTATGGTTTCTACTTGTCGAGATGTTTCTGTTGATATATGGCACGCCATTTAATTCTTCACAGTTTGAGAGATATTCATGTTTGAAGTTTGTAACCCTAGTTAGTGGGATAAAACCCCATGGGTTTGTTGCATGGGTCATTGAAAAGTCAATAATTAATAATTTTTAAGATCCTAAAATCTCTCCCACGTTCACTTGTTGACGCCACTCTCAACCTAAGCATTTATATAAATTGTGATCATCATATCCTCCTCATGTAAGGATTTCGCTGACGAAAATGGTTCATCGTGGAACTTGCGCTCTAAATTTTTTTCTACGAAGGTTAAGAAGCTGAAATTTTTATGAGACGAAGCCAAAATCCTTAGGAATATCTTGTAACAATTTCATATCAAGTGCACAACATTGTCGGAGATATGATCTGTGAAAGTCAATGTTTTTGCAGGCTCTTGAACTTCATCTCAAAGAAGTGACCTTAGGAAAATCGTCATAACAATCTCTCTGTGTATCAGATTGGAATTTTATAAAAATTGGAAGATAGTGAGCGGAATTTAGTTTTCTTTGTATCAATTTCAGATCTGAATGAAGTAACAGTGACATGTGGAATGCCATTAAATTTCTCTCTACCAAACCAGTCCATAATTATGTCACTGTGAGAGATTGGGCATAAATCTCTCTTGAAGAATCCAAATTGGGTTAGACCTATGGCATTGGAAATAATATTCAGAGGAATACTACATAACTAAAAATTACATATTGGGGCTCTGAAATAACAGAGATACACCAGATTCAATATTGAGATCCTAGAAGGCAAGAAAAAGCTAGATCATGTATTGTCAAGGGCTAGAAAGGACTAGACTTTCTAGGGAAAAAAATCAAAGCAAGGTGCAGCAGAGGGTAGCATGAAAAGAGAAGGAATCAAGGTGCAGAACAGCACCAAGAATTTCACCACATGAAGTCTTCAAGTGGGCAGCACTGCATACATTCATTATAAAGGTATCATTGTACTAAGTCATTGTAAATGTATCATTGTAAAAATTGTACAAGTGTTTATCTGCCAAGAGTTGAAGAGACAATGTCAGGAGGTCTAGGATCATCATTAGCTGGTTGTGTCATAGTTGGGGTTATGGTCTAGTGTATATTATTCTTCTACATCATTCTATATCATTGTAAAGTGGACCATTTTCCCTGGTATGGGAGTCCATTATTATTTTATTCTTCTATAGGGTGGTAGGGTGGTGCTAGGCTGGTTCATGAAGTCACCAACAGGTTCAAGCCTGTGAAAACTTCAGGGTGGTAGGGTGGTGCTAGGGTTATTTTTAGCTCATTGGGTGTTGGGGCATCCGTTCATTTGACTACTGAAGAATCTCGGGCATTGGAGCGTCCATCTAGTGGGAGTTGGAGAAGAATGCTTTTCTAGATTCTAGGAAGTTGGATATTTATTTCAATTGGATTTGAATATTAAAAAATTATTAGAAAATCATTTAGGTGGTTTTTTTCCCGAAGAGGGTTTCCACCTCAAAAACAGTGTGCAGTTGTGTTCCTTTTGTTTACTGCTATCATTGTACAAACACTGATAATAATTGAAGATTAACTAATGCTCTAAAAGATTAATAACAATACTAATTGAAAGGAATATTGATTCACCCCCACTCTTAGTATTTCCAATATCTTACAACCTGGTGCCTTGATGTCACAAACCCCTTCCAATGGTCTCCTTCCCTTCCCTTGATGAAAATCTCTTGAGACCCAAAACCAACAATATGAATTCACCAATCCAAGTCCCTCCAAGTCTCTCATTCCTATGTTGAATTTATAGGAAGGATGAGGAGGTTTCTAGTTCCACTTCTCAAGGGATATGATCCTTCAGAAAAGGAATTTATTTCCATATACCAAGGGATGAGGCACAGGTATGTAGCGGTTCGAGGTTTCTAATTTGGATAAGATTCCTCAAAAAAATATTATAGAACTTACCTTTTTTTTTTTTCTTTTATGTGCGATAACGGATTTGCGAACTTTTTGTTCAGGAAAACCACACAAGTGTGTAGGTTTTGTTCACAAAAACTACACATGCGCGGGTTTTGTTGATGAAAACCATGTAGGTGCGCAGGTTTTGTTCAGGAAAACCACACAGGTGCATAGGTTGTGTTTCAAGGAAACCGAGCAGGTGCTCAAAATGGTTTTTAAGAAATGAAAACAAAAATTCCTTTGGTCCCTGGTATCATTTTTCTTCAAGCTTCATAGGGGATTCACTTGAGACACTCCATCAGATGGAAAGATATCTGAATCGACAGTCATGGTGACAAATTATAGTGTAACAGATTACCCCTTAAAGTGCAAAGCCATAAAATATGTTTGATGACTGAATTGCTTTATCATGTTAAAATATGTTAACAATAGACATAGTATGGATGCAGCCATTAATGGATCTATTTTTACAATCATGAATATTTAATAAATCAACGAAGCCTAGATGGATGAAACTAGATCCAGGGTCTTGATCTCCATCTCTATCGATGCATGAATTTGACCATGGGAGTGAATGTCTTGAAGTCGAACATGGTAGAAACCACTTGATTACTGGTCAATGATGTGAACTGTTAACAAGTGTGAGAGAAACCACTAATAATGTCAATGGTCCTCAAGGGACTCCCAGTACAGTCTATGGAGTGCGATTAAATGTCTTGAAGTCGAACACTCAAAAAATCATTTGATCGAAGGTCAATGATGAGAACCTGTCATCGAAAGTGAGAAACCTGCCACTGAGGCATGCAGGCTCCAAGGTACCAAAAGGTTTATAGATCAACTTCCTAGAAAGTGAGCTGAAGTTGATAGGAAGTGATCCATCGCAGGAAGGCCTGCGACATGAAACTCATGTCAAGTTTTGAAGAACAAATTAAATTAATTCAAGCCTGACTGATGGATGACCGATGTGATTGAAGGTTATGAATAACAAGGTAATTATTAATGAGGTTGGACTTCTCTTGAACATATTGGTGAAACTACACTTAGACTTGGAAGCATTTGACTCAACGATAATACCCAAAACCAGCTGAATACTTTCAATGAGTTTTGGTTAACTGTGAGGCAAATGGATTTCCCAACCTGAACATAGATGTGATGGAGTGTCATGTTCAAGAGCGACATACTATCTTTAATAAAACAAAAATGAATGTTCTTTCCCAATTTCCCCCCACCATTATTGGTAAGTACCTCTTTATTTTTGTCAAGCTTGAGGAGGATAACATTTTCTTGTAATACAATCTCATCCTTCGAATGAGTCTTCTGAAGTATTTTTTAGCAAAACCTAGGAAGGAATGGTTCAGTCTCGTTGTAATCGACGGGTCCTACACTATTTAATTTTTACGAGTCGAGTGTAGGGTTAACTCGATGTTAGTTTCATGTTTAGAGAGCTTGAAAACACACAAATAGAAAACTCATTCAACTCTTTCAATGTAAATTTTTAACGAGCCCGAAGAAATTAAACCTCAGTGTTTTTCAGTTTTAGGGAGTCATGAGAAAAATATAAGTAAACTCCGTAGTGTTATTTTTCAAAAATTTAGTCCCTCAAGCCTGAAAAAGGATAAAATAATGTAGGAGAGAACTCTATTGACCATGATTAATCAACGTATACCTTTTTTTTAAATAGTCTAATTCAGTCCGGAAAAGGGGTAAACTTATACTGAATAGACTATAGGTCATTTACTTTTATGAGTTTGAATAGTCAAGTGCTAGGCAATCTTTTCATGTTTAAAGAGTCTAGAAAGGGCTTAAAAGAGAACTCCATGGTTTTAATTTTTCGTAATTTTTAACAAGTTCAAAAAAGTTATAAAAAGTGTACTCATATGGCCGAATTTCAATTTACTTTACGAGTAGGAAAAGACAGAAATAAATTTTCATTTCATGTGTTTTACGAGAATGAAAGATAGAAAAATAATCTCAGGATTTTCATGAGCTAAATAAGTCTTGAAAATAATAACCAAAATGAACTCGAGATAGGTTTCATTTTTATAGACGCTTGAAACAGAGAAAAATATGCTTGAAAGTGGGTTTGTTTCATTTTTACAAGCTTGAAACAAAGGAAAAATCATTCTTGAGATAAATTTCAATGCCCCAGAAGCGTAACCTGCAAGATCACATGCCCCCCAAGCTTCAATTCATTCACCTTACTATACTACTGGTTAATAATAGCGGGATGGAATGAAGTTTCATTTACGTGATCATATGAAAGACATGACTTAATTATGAGAGGATTTGTTTCATTTTTTAACGAGCTTGACAAAGGAAAAGAACTATGCTCATGTAACCTTGTTTCATTTTTTAATGAGCTTGAAAAAATCCTAAAGGAACTATTCTCATGATGAACTGGTTTATTTTTTAAGGAGGTTGATACAGTAAAATGAACTATCCTCATGGGAACTTGTTCCATTTTTTAATGAGGTTGACAGAGGAAAAGAACTCTCCTCATGACCTTGATCATGGCTTCCAACTGGAAGGAACACATGTCAAAGGACATACCTCGATCATCGTCTCCAAGAGGTCTTCATCAGAAGGAAGAAAAGTTCTTTGGAAGGAACACATGTCAAGTGACTCAATAGGAATAACAACATCATGCTCAAATACCCCCATAGGGTTCACCATGTCAATTACCAAATCTAAGTCAAAGGAAGTTGAGAAAATAGTGAGAGTCTTGCTTGCATCGGTAACTGGAAACATGGGACTGGTTGCCACATAATTAACTTGTGGCCGGGTAGATACCACTTCTAGATAAGGAAAATTCAGGGATGTCAGATGCTTGGTAGTTGAATCAAGACTAACAAACAAAAGCTAGTCAATAATCACAATGTTTCCATTGTGAGGGAAATAAATCATGTGAAAGAGTGTCAATACGAAAACTTTCATTGCATAGACATAGTCTCGCCCAAGGAGAAAAATGAAATACAATGTTCCTTGGACTACCATAAGATAAATACAGATAGTTTTACCTTCCGAGGTAATGGGAAACTTAGGAAGGATCCCTAAAGGTTCACTAATGGTTCTGTTAAAAGCTTACAGATTTTGTGTAACATGCACAAGCTAAGGGGAACCAAGAGCTTTCCAAGAAGTTGAGAATAAAATACTAACAGGAGCACCCTCATCTACATTTGTGTGATGCACATTCTTACCGCAAGCCTTCACAATTATTTGGAAAGGGATGGAGGAAGGAAGACGAGGTTCTGTCAATCTATTCCAATCATAAGAAAATACCTCAGTACCTGGAGGGGGTTTTGTACAAATAGGTGAAATGCCCCCTGGCGTAGAATAATCTAATGTAACAAGAACATGGGCGGTATGAATTTCACTCTCTACAGGGAGAGTGGGATCAACCGAATGTGAATTCAAGTCAACTACCTGATCAATTAATGGATCATCAACCTGAGTGATATGAGTTTCACTCTCCAATGGAAGAGTGGGATTGACTGTACTTGTATTTAGATCAATCACTTCGTTAATTGACGATAGGTTGGGAGAAAGTTTACGATAACCAGTTGGAAGTTTTTCTTGTGAAACATTAAGGTTTTCCAACAATTTTGAGGCTTCATCCATGTGAGGGAAAATGTGAGTTTGATGACCCCCTTTTCATAACCTACAAGGAAACCTAACTTTACCCTTTTCCCCAGGAATCTGACAATCATTGGTTGATGGATCAACAGTAAGTTGATGATAATTTTCTAACCATACTTCCAAGACCTTAGGAATACCAAGACAATTGATAAGGAAGTGGTCACCCTTACAAAGCTTGCAAGGGTATATGGGTTTACAATGCATGTTGGAGGTTTGATCAACACTACCAACACTTAGAGCCATGGTTGGTTGCTTGAATTCTTTCTTATCTTGCTTCTTCTTCTTCTTCTTCTTCTTAGCCACTTTGTTACTAGCATCAAGTCTTTTACCAAGCGAAGAAGAAGAAATGGAGGAAGACACGTTGGTCGAAGAAGGTAAAGGGTCAACATGAGGTTGATGATGTTGAGATGGTGAAATTTGTTGTGGTGAAGCATCCGGTTGAGGTGGAACAATTTGAGTATTCAAGGCCACTAAAGTTGAAAATAACCATACCATTAAACCTATGGTAAATACAGGTAATGACAATGTAGCCATATATGGAGGACCAACATTTCCAAAACAAGAAAAAGTACTAGAATTCTCGTTAAGAGGGGTTCCTTGGTTGCTAAATTCTAGAACAATTTCCATTAAATTCAACTTCAGTGAATTTTATTAACAATAAAAATTCACAATCCACACCTAAGGTCTCTAAAAATTAAAAACAAACAAATGAACACGCACTATAAAATATAGGATTCAAACCACACACAAACAATATGTTTCCATAATAAAAACACTAGTTGGTGATGAAATCCAACGACGTGGAAATTAATGTGGAAAACTGGTTGTTGGAACAGTTTCCCTGATAACCTACTTAATGAAACAGTCTGGTGCAAGTAACTTCACTATGTCATCTCGAAGTGAAGAGTACCCTCTGGAAAGTCCAAGTGAGTCTAGTCAATGTCTGCTCCAGATACAGTGGGACCTTCCCTCCACCATCACCTTGGGAAAAATCCTAAATATAATGGCCACTAAGGTCACCAACTGAGACAATTACACCTGGGGAAAAATCTACGATCTGATATACATGCAAGGGAAGAGTATATGGCTCAATCCCCTTGAAAGCTCCTCGACATGGTAAAATTGAGGTTTGCTAGCAAGTGACCCCAGGGTCCTCAACAATGGCTAATCCTAGGTTTACCATTTGTATTACATGAACATATTCTATATTTTCCAATGAAGTAGGTACAATTACTTCACTGGATCTGATATGACCTCGTGCTTGACTCTTTTAAGAAGAGCTTCCTAGAGCATAATTGCAACAATTGGAATTTTTCCTTACCACAATATACTATTGTTTGTTTATTTTCTTTAGAAATTTAACTACTCCCTATTCCAAAGCACTAATCCTGAACTAGATTGGTGGAAAGAGCCCTAGAAAATATAAAAATTTCTAGATGAATTTTATTTAGCATTGTGTTATTTTGGTTGTTTTTTGCTCAAAGGGTTAATGGATATGAAAACAGTGGTGTTATGACCTGACCCAAAACTGAATGCAATCAAATATGATAATTTAATATTTCACTTCGATGAATCCTAACTAAAGTAAGGAGAGAGGTTCCATTCACTTCCAACAATGCAAAAATTGATGAATAAGAGAAAATATAACTAATTCTCTAATGAACTAAAAACTAATGCTAATCAATTTCAAAATGATTTATTTTTTTTAATCTTTTAAAAAAGCATAAAAACATGTAAATTCAAATCAAGGCTATCTTTCAATGAGAGAAAATATCTTTCAATCGATGAAATAACTCTTTACAACATGTATAAATGAATATTTGATGAGATTCACTAAGGGAAAAGAGATTGACACAACCAATTCCAGAATTGAAAGACTCTTTTTTGATAGATCAACAATCCAGCACAAACTCAAAGCCCAAAAACTGTAAAGATAAGTGATTTTCCTAAAAAAGGAAATCAAAGAAACTGATCTAAATCAATGATTTATTTTTCTAGAATGTAAACTATGCAAATGTAATCTATGCACAATTTTCATTCATATTCTGAAAATGAGAATTCTAACTACACAAATGTAATCTATGCAAGAGAATTCTCAAACACACGATGATTCCAAATCAGCGAAAGAACAAAAAGATTATTTTCCTTCACTAATGTAATATAAAGAACCAATCATGTTTAAGTAAATAAAATTGGGTGAGAACTCCAAAGGCCAAAAGCAAAAACACTCAAAGGAAATTAACACTCAAACACAATTTAGTCCCCCTCAACGAATGAGGGGGAAATGTTTTTGCAAAAACAAAAGCAAAAAGATGTAAAAACTGTTAAGAAACTGAGACAAACCTTGAAGTAATGACCAAAGGAAATCAAACTAAGAATTTCTCAAAAAATAAATTTGAAAACACCCAGCTAACTTAACAGAGACTTAATGAGACTATAAACAAGCTAACATGATCATAAGAACCAAAAATCTAGACTTAAATCCGAGAAACCTTAACTTTTTCAAAAAATTTACAGGGTTGCGCAGGTAGACAATGGATTTCAGTGCGCATGCGCACTGTTTCTAAAGAAAAATTGCGTAGATCTACGCTCTATTTCTAAACAGAAATTGCACAGAGCAAGAAAATTAAGAAAAAAAAAGGTTTCAAACCATAAATTTCAATTCTTAAGAGGTCCTCATCAGAAGGAAGAAAAGTTCTTTGGAAGGAACACATGTCAAGGGACTCAATAGCAATAGCAACATTATGCTCAAATACCCCCATAGGGTTCACCATGTCAATTACCAGATCTAAGTCAAAGGAAGTTGAGAAAACAATGAGAGGCTTGCTTACATCGATAACTAGAAACATGGGACTGGTTGCCACATAATTAACTCGTGGAGGGGTAGATACCACTTCTAGATAAGGAAAATTCAGGGATGTCAGATGCTTGGTAGTTGAATCAAGACTAACAAACAAAAGCTAGTCAATAGTCACAATGTTTCCATTGTGAGGGAAATAAATCACGTGAAAGAGTGTCAATACAACAACTTTCATTGCATAGACATAGTCTCGCCCAAGGAGAAAAATGAAATACAATGTTCCTCGGACTACCATAAGATCAATACAGATAGTTTTACCTTCCAAGGTAATGGGAAACTTAGGAAGGATCCCTAAAGGTTCACTAATGGTTCTGTTAAAAGCTTACAGATTTTGTGTAACATGCACAAGCTGAGGGGAACCAAGAGCTTTCCAAGAATTTGAGAATAAAATACTAACAGGAGCACCTTCATCTACATTTGTGTGATGCACATTATTACCACAAACCTTCACAATTATTTGGAAAGGGATGGAGGAAGGAAGACGAGCTTCTGTCACTCTATTCCAATCATAAGAAAATACCTCAGTACCTGGAGGGGGTTTTGTAGAAATAGGTGAAATGCCCCCTGGCGTAGAATAATCTAATGTAACAAGAAGAACATGGGCGGTATGAATTTCACTCTCTACAGGGAGAGTGGGATCAACCGAATGTGAATTCAAGTCAACTACCCGATCAATTAATGGATCATCAACCTGAGTGATATGATTTCACTCTCCAATGGAAGAGTGGGATTGACTGTACTTGTATTTAGATCAATTACTTCGTTAATTGACAATAGGTTGGGAGAAATTTTACGATAACCAGTTGGAAGTTTTTCTTGTGAAACATTAAGGTTTTCCAACAATTTTGAGGCTTCATCCATGTGAGGGAAAATGTGAGTTTGATGACCCCCTTTTCATAACCTACAAGGAAACCTAACTTTACCCTTTTCCCCAGGAATCTGACAATCATTGGTTGATGGATCAATAGTAAGTTGATGATAATTTTCTAACCATACTTCCAAGACCTTAGGAATACCAAGAAAATTGATAAGGAAGTGGTCACCCTTACAAAGATTGCAAGGGTATATGGGTTTACAATGCATGTTGGAGGTTTGATCAACACTACCAACACTTAGAGCCATGGTTGGTTGCTTGACTTCTTTCTTATCTTGCTTCTTCTTCTTCTTCTTAGCCACTTGGTTACTAGCATCAAGTCTTTTACCAAGCGAAGAAGAAGAAATGGAGGAAGACACGTTGGTCGAAGAAGGTAAAGGGTCAACATGAGGTTGATGATGTTGAGATGGTGAACTTTGTTGTGGTGAAGCATCCGGTTGAGGTGGAACAATTTGAGTATTCGAGGCCACTGAAGTTGAAAATAACCATACCAGTTAACCTATGTTAAATACAAGTAATGAAAATGTAGCCATATACGGAGGACCAACATTTCCAAAACTGTTGAAAATGCAACAAGATGATGGAGCTTAGTGAAAAGAAGTCGCCTTCACTAAGTGGGCCCGCAGGCTATTTTTGGCGCAAAGTCTATTTTTAGACTATGTCTATTTTTAGACATATGGATCATGGTCTATGAGTTGCAGTATGCTATTTATGGATGATTGGTCGAGTTAGTAAAAATAGATGGACCTCTATTTTTAGACATTGGGCGGTTTCTATTTTTAGACTGCCGGGCTAAAAATAGAATAGTCAAATATTATTAACCCTTAATAATATTTAGACTATAAACATTATATTATCCTCTTGGAGCACTTCAGTTTGATGCTTGGATGTGGCACATGCAGCTGACAGAAGGAAATACGCTTTTCCTAAGGGTTAGTTGAGCTATTGCATGTTTGACTTCAGTTAGAACTCATGTGGCAGAGTTTGGTGGAGTTGATGAGACAGTTGGTGGAGTTGTGTTCGGTTTAACTTAGTTGAACTAGTTGTATTTAGTCTAACTGATAAATACACTAGTGATGAGTGGTGTGAATTCATTATTAATTAATTCACTAATTATTAACTCATAAATCAACTAAATAACACATCAGTTAACTGCAATGCATGGACAGTTCAGTGGAGACCAGTGTTAGAGGTGGGTGAAAGGGTGAGTCTACTATCAGTTGTGACTATGGCTGTGCATGAGATTTTCACACACATTTATTGAGATTTCCAATGATGATTGTGCAGTACAAGCCAGGTGGATTTGAACTTGGATCTCATAATTATTCATCTTGGATTGCGCAGTAGAGGCAGGCAGACTTGTGGAGGAGATTTGAACCTGTGACTTGTTCATCTTCCATGCCAATTTGTGTGTAGCATGTGAGATAGTGCTGAGAGCTGTGAGAGCTTTGTGCTATGTATTTTTACATGTTATCTATCATTATAATATACAGATAGGTTGGGTTTTCAACTGTATGCTTTCCCCATTACATACTGTGTTATATGTGTGCTTGATTATGTTTTAATGTGCGCATGCGACTGCTTCTATTTCCGCATATTGATGATCAATTGTAGAAGAGGTTATGTATTATGAATGAAGCTTAAATATTGTGTAATTAGGATAATCTCGGTGAATAATTTAGCTATTATTCAAATTTCTACATGGTATCAAAGAAGAATTGATCATCGGATCTATTATAGTGATTACAATTTATTTCGGTAGACAGAGTCTGTAAGCGGGCCAGGTAGCCTCTGGATCCATCCTTTCTCTGAAAGGTGATATATCCAGTAAATCCCCCTACAATCGATCTCTGTGCTAGAAATACTTTGTTCTCACAGATCGGAAGAGGTTGAGTTTTGAGCTGGTGGAATTCGAATTTGCAGCAGAATTTGGAATTCGAATTTGCTGCAGTTTTCTTGGTGTCGAAGTCAAAATGTCTTTCAATGGATTGCGACTGGAGTATGCCCTTGAGGGAAGCTCAAATTCTGTTGCATGGAAGGACAGAATGGAGGCGGTATTAGATGATAACGGGCTAAAGGAGTTCGTAGATGCTGAGGTCCCAAAGCCTACTGATGCTGCTCAAGTTGAGGATTGGCAAAAGAAGATGGAAAAATGTCGAAGGATTCTGTTGGAGGGCGTGGAGGATCACATTGTATCGAGCATGCATGGAAAAGATTCTCCATACTTTATGTGGAAAGCATTGAAAAATTTATTCCAAAGCAAGAGCGACCAGAGAAAGTTGGCGCTCAAGGATAAACTCAGACACATAAAGATGGAGAAAGGCGACAGTATGCCGAAGTACCTCACGAAGTTCATCCAATGCAGGGATGAGCTGGGAAGTGTGGGGGTGACTGTAAATGATGAGGAATTGGTGAGCTTGGCTCTCCTTGGTCTTCCGAAGAGTTGGCATGCCTATCAGGATTCTATCAATGGTCGGGAGAAATTGCCAGGATGGGAGCGACTTTGGTCGGATCTTGTGCAAGAGGAGATAAGGCGGTGTACCAGGGACGGATCTTCATCAAAAGCATCTGATGAAGAAAATTGCGCTTTGGCTGCCAAAGAAAAGAAGGGGAACAACAAGAAAGCTTCTCATTCCGGTGCGAAAGGCAAGAAGCAGGACATGTCTAAGGTGAAGTGTTTTCACTGTCACCAGCACAGACATTATGCCACAAATTGTCCGCAGAAGAAGAAAAATAAGCAAGCTGCTGGATCTACAGCGGGAGAGGCCTTAGCCTTGCAGTTTGAGCTGGATTTTTCGTTGATCGCATGCTTGGTCTCAAGTGTGATGGGATCAGTATGGTTCTTGGACAGTGGTGCGTCTTTTCACATGACTGGAGATCGAGATTTTTTTTCAGATCTGGATGAGAAAGATCTTGGAGTGCACATCGAGATGGGCGATGATGGTAGATACAGTGCGACCGGTATCGGTACCATTTCCTTTGAGAGGGAGTCTGGTAAACCCTTCGTATTGAAGGAAGTGATGCATGTTCCAGGATTGAAGAAGAATTTGATCTCTGTGGCGATGTTAGAAGACAAGGGGTACGATGTTGTCTTCAGCGAAGGAAAGGCTTTCCTGCGCAGTAAGACAACTGGAGAAACCCGGAAGATAGGGGTTCGAGTCAAGAACCTTTATCAGTTGCAAGTAGATGGCTGTGCAGCAATGGCATGCAAGGCGGAAGGAGTGGTGAGCTGGGATGATGGCGAGCTGTGGCAACGGAGATTGGGCCACCTTCACCATGGAGTTTTGAAGATACTGCAGCAGATTTCTACTGGGCTTCCTAAGGGCACTCTTGCGCAGTCAGATCAGTGCAAGGGGTGTACCTTGGGAAAATTTGTGAAAGCCACCTTTCACGAGAAGGATAGTCGCGCCACGACGATCCTTGAGAGAATTCACACATACGTGTGTGGACCTTTCTCAGTAGCTTCGACAGCAAAGCACAAGTACTATGTGATCTTTGTTGATGATTATTCTCGGAAGTGCTGGATCTTCTTCATGCAGAAGAAGAGCGAGACATACTCAAAGTTCTGTGAGTTCAAGGCGCTGGTTGAGAAGGAATCGGGGAAGAATGTGAAGGCTCTTAGGAGCGACAATGGTGGTGAATTCATCTCTGCTGAATTCAAGGACTTTTGCAGCGCAGAAGGAATTCGGAGAGAGCTCATAGCACCCCATAACCCACAGCAGAACGGGGTTGTTGAGCGGAAGAACAGAACGATCGTGGGTGTTGCACGGGCGATGTTGCATGATCAGGGCCTACCCCTTCACTTGTGGGTGGAGGCATGCAATACTGCAGTATATGTGCAGAACCGTTGTCCTCACAAGATACTTGGCATGAGTACACCGAAGGAGGCGTTTTCTGGTAAGAGACCTGACATTTCCCATTTGAGGATTTTTGGTTCACCTGTCTACATGCATGTGACAAAGGATGCCAGAAAGAAGCTGGATCCGACCGCAGAGGTTGGAATATTTGTGGGGTACACTGATACGCCCCACAACTATCGTGTGTATTTTCTAGACAGTCGCAAGACTGTTGTGCGACGGGATATCAAATTTCAGGAGGAGAAAGCCATGAAGTGTTCGCTTGAGAGGGAGCCACACTTGCATGCAGATGAGGAGCTATTAGTTCCTAAGGATGAGCCTCGGGATGTGGATCAGCCACAAGAGGAGGTTCATGGAGTGGAAGAAACCACTCATGCAGCGCCAACCATCAGAGGGTGGAAGCGCACTACAGAAGCTGAGCGACTGGCTCAAGATGCAGAGAAGGTTGTAGGAGCACCTACATCACAGCATAGACAGAGACAGTCACCTGACCGGTATACTGGATACATGGCTCTTATGAGCAAGTGTATTGTGACAGAGCCATCCTCTTTCGAGGAAGCTGTGGAGGACCTCGCATGGGTAGATGCCATGGTGGAAGAGTATGATTCGATTGTCAGAAACAGTGCATGGGAGATTGTCCCGAGACCGGAGGGGAAATCAGTGGTGGGTTCGAGATGGATCTACAAAGTGAAGCAGGCGGCTGACGGGAGTGTGGAGAAGTACAAGGAAATATTTGTTGCTCGAGGCTTCTCACAGATAGAGGGGATCGATTATGAGGAGACCTTTGCACCTGTCGCAAGGTACTCTTCCATACGGACGATCCTAGCTCTTTCAGCGCAGATGGGGTGGCACATCCATCAGATGTATGTGAAGACTGCGTTCCTCAACAGAGTCATTGAGGAGGAGGTGTACATAGAGTAGCCTGAAGGTTTCGAGATCTTCAGTAGTGAGTCGCATGTCTGCAGACTCAAGAGAGCACTGTATGGGTTGAAGCAAGCACCTTGTGCTTGGTACACACAGATAGACATTTATTTCACCGGACTTGGATTCTCCAAGAGTGAGGCGGATCCTAACATGTACCAGATTGTGGTGGAGGGGAAGTTGCTGATCATTGTATTGTATGTAGATGATCTGATTTTGACGGGTGATGAGCTTTTGATACTTTCATGCAAGGAGGATCTTGCTAGAGAGTTTGAGATGAAGGACTTGGGCCTCCTTCATTACTTCCTGAGATTGGAAATCTGGCAGTGCAGTGATGGACTGTTTGTTTCTCAGGGTAAGTATGCCCGGGAGATACTGGAGAAGTTCAACATGCATGACTGCAAGCCTGTTGATACTCCTCTTCCTGGAGGTTGGAGGAAGGAGGATGCTACTTCGGCGGAGGTAGTGGATGCCCTTGTTTATCGGCAGGTTGGTGGGGTCGCTTATGTATCTGGTCAATACACGACCCGATATATGCTATGCTGTGAACCAGCTTTCACAAGCGATGGTTAAGCCTACCAAGCTCTTTTGGAAGGCAGGCAAGCATGTCCTGAGGTATCTCAGGGGCACATCGGGATATGGATTGTGGTACAGACAGTCGGATGAGTTGAAGCTGCATGGCTTCACGGATGCAGATTGGCCAGGGAGCCCAATGGAAAGAAAGAGCACATCTGGAGGGATATTCAGTATCGGGACTACAACATTTTCTTGGTACAGCATGAAACAGAGATTCATGGCACTCAATTCAGCGGAGGCCGAGTACATGGCAGCAAGCTTGGCTACATGCGAGGCTATATGGATGAGGAAGATCCTGGTCGGGTTGTTCGGTTCACACTTGGGCCTACGCGGATTTATTGTATAAACCGAGTTGCATTAAAATCTCAGCTAATCCAGTATTTCATGATAGATCCAAACACATCGACATCAGGTACCATCATATCAGAGATTGTGTGCAGCGAAGAATCATGTTACTTTCATATATTCCCACGGAGGATCGGGATGTTGATATCTTGACGAAGGCGCTCACCACGAGCAAATTCGAATACCATAGAGGCAGGATAGGGGTTGCAGATAATCCATATATTGTTGAGAGGGAGTGTTGAAAATGCAACAAGATGATGGAGCTTAGTGAAATGAAGTTTCCTTCACTAAGTGGGCCCGCAGGCTATTTTTGGCGCAAAGTCTATTTTTAGACATGTCGATCATGGTCTATGAGTTGCGGGATGCTATTTATGGATGATTGGTCAAGTTGTTAAAAATAGATGGACCTCTATTTTTAGACATTGAGCGGTTTCTATTTTTAGACTGTCGGGCTAAAAATAGAACAGTCAAATATTATTAACCCTTAATAATATTTAGACTATAAACATTATCTTATCCTCTTGGAGCACTTCATTTTGATGCTTGGATGTGGCACATGCAGCTGACAGAAGTAAATATGCTTTTCCTAAGGGTTAGTTGAGCTATTGCATGTTTGACTTCGGTTAGAACTCATGTGGCGAGTTTGGTGGAGTTGATGAGACGAGTTGGTGGAGTTGTGTTCGGTTTAACTTAGTTGAACTAGTTGTATTTAGTCTAGCTGATAAATACACTAGTTATGAGTGGTGTGAATTAATCAATAATTAATTCACTAATTATTAACTCATAAATCAACTAAAGAACACATCAGTTAACTGCAATGCATGGACAGTTCAGTGGAGACCAGTGTTAGAGGTGGGTGAAAGGGTGAGTGTGACTATCAGTTGTGACTATACCTGTGCATGAGATTTTCACACACATTGATGGAGATTGCCAATGAGGATTGTGCAGTTGGAGCTGGTGGGATTTGAACTTGGATCTCATAATTAATCAACTTGGATTGCACAGTAGAGGCCGGCAGAATTGTGGAGGAGATTTGAACCCATGACTTGTTCAAATCTCAACTAGTTTGTGTGTAGCATGTGAGATAGTGCTGAGAGCTATGAGAGCTTTGTGCTATGTATTGTTACATTTTCTCTATCATTATAATATACAGATAGTTGGGGGTTTTCAGCTATAGCTTTCCCCATTACATACTGTGTTGATATGTGTGCTTGATTATGTTTAAATGAGCGCATGCGACTGCATTCTATTTCCGCATATTGATGATCAATTTTAGAAGAGGTTATGTATTATGCATGAAGCTTAAATAGTGTGTAATCAGGATAATCTCGGTGAATAATTCAGATATTATTAAAATTTCTACAAAAAAAAGAAAAAGTACTAGAATTCTCGTTAAGAGGGGTTCCTTGGTTGCTAAATTCTGGAACAATTTCCATTAAATTCAACTTTAGTGAATTTTATTAAAAATTCAAAAATATTAACAATTCAAATTCAAAATCCACACCTAAGGTCTCTAAAAAGTAAAAAATAAATAAAAATGAACATGTGCTATCAAATCTAGGAGTCAAACCACACAGAAACAATTTGTTTTCATAGCGAAATCACTAGTTGGTGATGAAATCCAACGTCGTAGAGATCAATGTGAAAAACTAGTGGTTGGAACAGTTACCTTGACAACCTGCTTAATGAAACAATCTGATGCAAGTTTCCACTATGCCATCTCAAAGTGAATATTACCCTTCGGAAAGTCCAAGTGAGTCTAGTCAACGTCTGCTCTAGGTACAATGGGACCTTCCCTCCACCGTCACCTTGGGAAAATTCCTAAAGATTATGGCCATTAAGGTTACCAACTGAGACAAGTGAACCTGGGGGAACAGTCTATGGCCCGATATACACGCAAGGGCATAATATCAAAGCTCAATCCCCTTGAAAGCTCCTTGACATGGTAAATACGAGGTTTACTAACAAGTGATCCTAGGCTCCTCAACAATGGTTAATTCAAGGTTTACCGTTTCTAATGCATGCACATCTTCTATCTTTACCAATGAAGTAGGTACGATTACTTCACCGGGTCTGATATCAACTCGTGCTTGACTCTTTTAAGAAGAACTTCCCAGAGGAAAATTACCACAATTGGAATTTTTCCTTACCGCAATATACTATTGTTTGTTTAGTTGCTTTGGAAAGTTAACTACTCCCTATTCCAAAGCACTAATCCTGAACTAGATTGGTGGAAAGAGCCCCATAAAATGTAAAAATTTATAGATGATTTTTTTGTAGCGTTGTGTTATTTTGGTTGTTTTTTACTCAAAGGGTTAATGGATATGAAACTAGTGGTGTTATGCCCTAACCCAAAACTGGATGCAATCAAATATGATAATGTAATCTTTTCACTTCGATGAATCCTAACTAAAGTACGGAGAGAGGTTCCATTCACGTCCAACAATGCAAAAATTCATAAATAAGAGAAAATATAGAAAATTCTCTAATGCACTTGCACTAAAAACTAATGCTAATCAATTTCAAAATGATTTATTTTTTTTAATCTTTTAAAAAAGCATAAAAACATGTAAATTCAAATCAGGGCTATCTTTCAATGAGAGAAAATATCTTTCAATATGTTGATCATCTTAGCTCCTTGCTAATTTTTGAAAAACAAACAGGGGGGTCACGTTGTCTTTAAGTTTTTAAGTATTCGTTTCCTTCTGAGAAAGACATCATCCTTGAAGCCTTTCATGATTCCTTGCTCTTTAATTCCTTTCCCTCTGCTGTTCTGGAGTCAATAAGCCTCACCAATTGTTAAAAATATGTGCTTCAAAGGCCTCTACTTACCCCTTGTATCTCTGCAAAACTCCCCCATTTTTCCCCTTTTCCCCCCCTTTGGCCAAAGTCCCCTTTTTACTCTCTATCGTTGCCCTTTCCCAATCTGGAAATACATTAAAAAAGGGCCCAAAATCCGCTTTTGAAATTATCTAAGGCCTAGCCCCTTTCGGCCAAGCCCTGCAAACCACTTCCCCATGCCCAAGACCGCGCGCTTATGGCCTGGGCGCTAATCGCATTCATTGCAGATCGCACTTATCGCATATCGCAGTTTCATTATATGTATTTGATTGATCCATCGCAAATATTTGCAATGCGATTTGACCGCGTCGCAAATATTTGCGATGCGATCAACCCATCGCAGATCCGCCCCATCGCAAAAGTGCAAAGCGCAGTTTTCTGTTGGTGCCACTTTCCGTCATCACACTTTCCGCCTTTGCGATTTGCGATCATCGCAAATCGCACCCATCGCAGACCCGCCCCATCGTAAAAGCACAAAGCGCAGTTTTCTGTTGGTGCCACTTTCCGTCATCGCACTTTCCGCCTTTGCGATTTGCGATCATCGTAAATCGCACCCATCGTAAATCGCACCCATCGCAAACCGCACCCATCGCAGATCCGCCCCATCGCAAAAGCGCAAAGCGCAGTTTTTTGTTGGTGCCACTTTCCGCCATCGCACTTTCCGCCTTTGCGATCCGCGCTTTCCGTATTGGGTCCCACCTCGTACGTTCATTCCCGTACCCCTCATGCGCATGTCCGTTGCATTTCATGTGTTTCCTTTGCATTTCCACCAAAGTCTGAAGGTTTCACATTTTACGTTAAAATTTCAATGTTTCATATGTATTCCGTCATGTGCATAAGTTATTCCACGGACCATTCTCCACCGTCGATCCCCACCACTAGACCACGATCAAACGGCCCACGATGCATTTCCCCACCAAACCCTATCATACACCGTACCATTGCCTTTTTCACCGTTTTTAAGCAGAAAACACTGTTCGACCACCGCCGCGCCATTGTTCTCCAGTCCTTCATAATTACTCCCATATGCATGAATTTTATAATTCAGTCCAGTGTTTTGCAGGGTTATCAAGAGGGAGAGGCCGCCAGGATTACACAGTCCTCATGTGCAGCGGCATTTCTCCACAGACAAAGGTATAGAAGAAGCAGGTAGCAAAGCCCAACACGCCAAGAGATATGTTTCTTTCTTAAAGGGTTTGAAAGCTAGTAAGGCAGAACATCATGGCATAGCGAGTCGATTCAAGGAAACAGTTGAGCATCAGAAGATCATTGATAAGGAGTCGGCCCGTGTTATAGCTTCGAGGGCCCTACAACAGCTTGCAGCCAGCGTGAACCGTTTCGATACAGCATGGGCCGGAATCGCAGCAGTAAGACCTTCATCGTGCTAAGATTCCACCACTCCTTCCATGCTCCGACCATTAGCAGAATATGAAGCATGCCTCCAGGAATAAAGGAACCATCAGTGGGCAGTCAGCAAAGGTGCACCCAATTTGTCAGCCAAAATGCCAGTTCATCTGCGAACGTGCCGCCACCAGAATCAACAACTGCCTCAACTCTTCCGCACCTATGATATTTTGTCAACTCATGATTTGGCCTCAACGGCCTATTTAGCTTTTACTGAATTATTTTCTTTTAAGTTTTGAGTGGGTTGTTTTCCCCACTCCGGCATTTTACTTTTTCACCAAACTGTTGTTTAAATTTCTGTTTTTGAAAACGGCCAAGTGCCTGACTATCCATGATGAGAGGCCTGATTCCTCATCCTGAATTTTGCTGTTTTGAGAGTGACCTTTAACAAATTTTGGTTATGCGAAGAAGATATTTTTCCAAAAAATATCTTCTCGCTGAGTGAAGAAGGAGTCTATATAAGAAAGATCCAAGGAGAAAAAAAAGGTTCCAGACTTTGATCAGAAAATTGTGCTGTGAAAGCCATTTTGGGATACATTTTGTAAAGCTTTTGTATTGAGGCTCAGAGCCTGTAGGGTCTCAGTGAGGAGGAGTTCTTCCTGTTTAGAGGATTCTGGTCTTTAATATCTCACAGTATGTAAACTTCTCTTACATGTTTAATACAATTTTCCATTTCATGCATCTTCTCGTATCATGTTACTGGAATGCGAGTGGCTCACTGATTTTAGATAAGGATTCATCCTAGTTGATGCCCGTATTTGGATCAGTCTAGCGCTTTAAATAGGCTCAGGCATGATATACTGTTTCGTATTCATTTCATCCACTTTTCTTCTATATTAGTTGCTAAGGGAGGGTGCTTTTAAAACGCCTTTTTCATGTATGGATTCTTAGAATTCTAAGCCCATATGTCATTCTGTTGTGTATCTGGGTATCAGACCAAAGTTAACTAATATCCTCTTATGTTTCTTTCCCTACATGCACTTTCTGAGATTTGATTTCTGTGGCCTATTATTTGAACCGACCCTCTTTACAGTAAATTGTCTCTTAGCTGTCTGATGTTTTAATATTTGAGCTTTGCATTGTGCCTCTGCAACATTACTTTCCCTATGACAGTTTCTGTGATTGCTGGTCCCATTTTCAATCAATATTCTTGTTCAACAAGAGATAGTAGGAGAGCCTTTGGATTAACAACCCAGTTTTATCATATGCCTCCTGCTATGCTAAGATGTCCTAGGCACTGGTCTATAGAAACTCTAGGTTGTCTCTAGGAGCTACAACAAAATCGATGAAATAACTCTTTACAACATGTATAAATGAATATTTGATGTGATTCACTAAAGGAAAAGAGATTGACACAACCAATTCCAGAATTGAAAGACTCTTTTTTGATAGATCAACAATCCAGCACAAAATCAAAGCCCAAAAACTGTAAAGATAAGTGATTTTCCTAAAAAAGGAAATCAAAGAAACTGATCTAAATCAATGATTTATTTTTCTAGAATGTAAACTATGCAAATGTAATCTATGCACAATTTTCATTCATATTCTAAAAATGAGAATTATAACTATGCAAATGTAATCTATGCAAGAGAATTCTCAAACACAAGATGATTCCAAATCAGCGAAAGAACAAAAATATTATTTTCCTTCACTAATGTAATATAAAGAACCAATCATGTTTAAGTAAATAAAATTGGGTGAGAACTCCAAAGGTCAAAAGCAAAAACACTCAAAGGAAATTAACACTCAAACACAATTTAGTCCCCCTCGGCGAATGAGTGGGAAATGTTTTTGCAAAAAAAAAAGCAAAAAGATGTAAAAATTGTTAAGAAACTGAGACAAACCTTGAAGTAATGACCAAAGGAAATCAAACTAAGAATTTCTCAAAAAATAAATTTGAAAACACCCAGTTAACTTAACAGAGACTTAATGAGACTATAAACAAGCTAACATGATCATAAGAACCAAAAATCTGGACTGAAATCCGAGAAACCTTAACTTTTTCAAAAAATTTACAGGGTTGCGCAAGTAGACAATGGATTTCAGTGCACATGCGCATTGTTTCTAAAGAAAAATTGCGTAGATCTATGCTCTATTTCTAAACGGAAACTGCACAGAGCGAGAAAATTAAGAAAAAAAAAGGTTTCAAACCATAAATTTCAATTCTTAAAAGGGTCTAAAGGAATCAAATATTACAAAAGGACATAAAGGAGAACTCGTTCCCTAGTATGGTCACCAATTTGTTACCATGAATAATCTCTCTTGCAGACAAGTGTGATCTCCCTAGTACTCCAACAAGTAACTAGAAACAAACAGACAAAACAATGGCATTTTCCTTAGCCTATAACTGAAGCATAAAACATGTAGTACGTAAAATATCACTTACCTATTAATGAAGTGCTTTTAGAAGTCCTTTCAGTGCTTTCCACAACCAACTTTTCCTCAATGCTTTACAGTCTCTCCAAATGCATTCCATAGAATCTCCATGACATGCCAAAAGAGATCTGCATAGACAAAAACATTCAAAGGGATCAATGCATCTTGCATATAAAAGAAAAAGAAAATTAAATCCTTATTCTAGAATACAACATATAAATGAATCAATAATCAGTTATAAACCATGTGAGTGATCAAGGAATCCCACAAATAACATCGAAATAGACGCAATTAGGAAAGAACAATTACTTTGTATTAAAATAAAAAGGGAAAAGAAGCTTACAAACAGGTGCCTTAATGTCACAAGCCTCTTCCAATGGTTTCATTTCCTTCCCTGATGACAATCTCTTCAGACCCAAAACCAACAACATGAATTTACCAATCCAAGTCTCTCCAAGTCTCTCATTCCTATGTTGAATTTATAGGAAAGATGAGGAGGTTTCTAGTTCCACTTCTCAAGGGATATGATCCTTAAGAAAAGGAATTTAGTTCCATATACCAAGGGATGAGGCACAGATATGTAGCAGTTCAAGGTTTCTAATTTGGATAAGATTCCTCAAACAAAGCTTCTAAAACTTACCTTTTTTTATTTTTACATGCGTGAATGGACCTGTGCACCTTTTGTTCAGGAAAAATACATAGGTGCACAGGTATTTTCAGAAAAAATGTGCATGTGTAGGTTTTGTTTAGGAAAACCATGCAGGTGCACATGTTTTGTTTAGGAAAACTGCGCAGGTGCGCAGGTTTTTTTCAGGAAAACCGATCAGGTGCTCAAAAATGGTTTTTAAGCAGTGAAAAACAAAATTCCTTTTGTCCCTAGTATTATTTTACTTCAAGCTTCATAAGCGATTCACTTGAGTCACCCCATAGGATGGCAAGATATTCGAATCGACAGTCATGATGAAAAATTTTAGTGTAACACTTCTCCTCCTAAAGAAACAACTTTACAATCTCTTGTGCAATAAGTGACTAATGATGATCTTTTCAACATGCCCTAGTTTGATGAGGGCCTTAAATAACCTATAATCATCACCACAACCAAAGAAATAATAATTTAAAGACCCCAGACTATCGTTTCTACTCCTTCTACTTCAGTCATTCAAACCGAAAAACGTGTTGAAAAAAGAAGAAGAAAAATTGGTCATGAAATAGAATTAGTTAAAAAAAAATTGGAAACTACAAAGAAACGTAAAGCATCTTAGAAAATGGTTAAGCAAAAACAAGAGGAATTACAAAGGAAATTGATAAACTCAAACATTTGAGTCCCAAACCAATAACTTTGTTGCCTCTACAGAAACTCGGATGGAAGAAAACCTTGTTGTTACTATAAGAACACAAACCAACTTGGATGTATTAGACATCAATTTAATGACTGTTAAAGAGGTTACTCAAAAATAATTGTTAGTTACTATTGAAAAGACTACTTAGACAGAGCTTATACTGCCTTATACCCCCTTAATTGTAGATGCAACCATTCGGGTATTAAATAAGAAATGGAAGAACAACAAGAAACCCTAACACGACATCGAGGAGAAGTGGTGCCTCGAAAGGAGCATCAAGAATTTATGAAAAAATTTAAAGCATTGACAATCACCAAGGATGAGACTTATGTTAAATTGAGAGCAGTAAATAAAAAGGTAAATATTGTACAAGGCCAGCTCGAAAAAGGCCTAGAGAAGACAAAGGAGGTCTATTCCATTTATTACGATATTTTGTCATGCAGATGCCCAACTAAAAACTATGCTTTGTTTTTATTAGAGCGATAACTTTTTCTTAGGATTAAGGCCATTCGATTTGGTCAGTCTTATGAATTTAATAATTTTTCTGATTTTATTAAGTCTTTTCAGCGACAAGATGATTACAAAAAATATTTCTTATGTGAATTATATATGCACAAATTATTTTTGGAAGAGCAAAGGATGAAAACCCTAGTCCTTTCATCGATGATGTGAAATTTCAGGAATTCATCTCTTTTCCCAGAAATCAGATAAAATGGTCCAAATCTCATGACATATTCCAACAGATAAAAAATGGCCTTGACCTTTGGGTCAGGGGAGAACCGAAAATCCCTCTGCGCATGCTTATTAAACACAAGAAGCTTAATAATACTCTCAAATATTAATAATAATACTAATTGAAAGGAATACCGATTCACCCCCCCTCTCAGTATTTCCAACAATTGGAATTAGAGCTTGGTTCCTTCAATAGTAGTTTAACAGCTAGAAGGAGGTCATGGAGCATACCAAGAATGGTGTACCTTTTTTCAATGAAAATAATTATGCACTCTGGAAAGGAAGAATAGAGGTCTATCTCTTGGCGCAAGGTTATGAAGTATGGGACACTGTTCAAAATGTCTTTACACCAACCACGGATGAACAAGGTAAGAAGAATTTGGTAAATGATGCAAAAGAAAAGAATATTATTATCAGTGCACTTATTGAATATGCTTATCGTAAGGTGTTGGGTTGTAAAACTGCCAAAAATGTATGGGACAAGCTTGAGAATATATATGCAGGTGATTCAAATGTCAAGGAAGCAAAGATTCAAATCTATAGAGAAAAAATTGAGCAACTCAAAATGAACGAAGATGGCAACATTGTTGCATACTTCCAATACGTTCATGAAATAACCACCACTCTGGAAGGATTGGGAGAGCTAGTTGACGAGAAGACTATTATACGAAAGATTCTTATAACGTTACCAAGGAGATTCAACCCAAAGGTATCGGTCTTAGAATACATTGCAAATCTGGACAAACTCAGCAAAGAGGAATTACATGGAGTTCTCATATTATATGAAATGAGACTTGATGAAGAAGAGGGTACTTCACATCTAGAAACTGCATTCGTTGCATCTAAGAAAACCAATAAGGACAAACAACCTTCAATTGAAAATACATGCACCTGAAAATGTGAAGAAAAGGGAGATGATCAAGAAGGTCTTTCAGATGAAGAATATGCTTACTTTATGAGAAAAATAAAAATTGGTAAGGGAAAATTCGAAGGTAAAATTCCATTGATATGTTTCGGCTGTGGTGAGGTTGGGCATTTCGCAGAAAAATTTCCAAACAGAAGTGATGGAAACTCAGAAGGAAAGAAAGTAATTAATAAATTCAACAAGCAAGGCAAAAAGAAAGGATCCAAAAGGAACTTTCTCTCTAAAGAAGATAGCTCATCATCCAATGAAGATAGTGACAGCGAAGAAGAAGCCAATAAGAGAGTATTGTTTATGGCCAAGCACAATAAACAAGAGGTATCAAACAACGAAGAAGAAGGCTTGACCATAGAATAATTTTATAAGGCGGCAATCAGGCTTATAAAACAGCTCAAGGTTGAGAATATCCGTTCCAATACTCTTGAAGAACAAGTTCAAAGTCTCAAAATTGAAGTCGAAGAACAAAAATGTATTGAAGATTCATTTCAAAAGAAGTAGGAAGAAAGCAACCAAGAAAGGGAAGCATTAGAAGCCGAAGTAGTCTCGTTGTGTAAGGAAGTGAAGAAGGGAAAAACTATCCAAAACTATGCCAAAAGCTCAAGGGAATTGGAATAAATCATCAACAATCAACGATCTTACAACAACATAACTGGCCTCGGTTACAAATAAGAAGAAGCAGGACCTTCTACAAAAAAATACAATGAAACTATGAGATCTGACATGCATGTAGACTTCATTAGACAAGATTCACAAGAACATCCTTGGAAGACAATTCCTCGATGAAGATTTCCATCTAGGTATCAACATGTTTTTCATGGCTATTGTTATTCATGTGGAAAATTTGTTCATAAATATATAGAATGTCGCACGTACCCTAGGAACCAATACAATTCTAGGATATACTTCAAATATGAATCTCCCAGGGCTCAACGAAACATCAATATATTTGAACATTTAAGAAATAATATGGAATGTTACAACTATCAGAACTTTGGACCATAGTCAGAGACTGCAGACTTGAAAATCCTCTAGAATAACCTTCGAAGCCACAAAACGAACAAACATGGAAGAAGAAGAAGACTGATAATTGTGCTCTCGCTCTCAAGGCTCAAAACAACAAATATGTGTGGTATGTTGATAGTGGTTCCTCAACACATATGATTGGAGATAGAAAGAAATTTGTATCTCTGAAAGAGAAGAAGGATGGAACTGTATCCTTTGGAAATGATGGATCTTCAAATGTTATAGGATTAGATACCGTCACTCTCGGAAGCAAAGTTGTTCTAGCCAAGAATGTTCTATTGGTTGAAAACATGAATCGCAATCTACTCAGTGTTGGAAAAATGTGTGATCAAGGACACACAATGCTATTCAACTCCACAAAATGTGAAATCAGGAATGGAAGGTATGGTAAAATTGTGGCTACAGCAATTCGATCTCCAAATGACATATATGTTATGGATGAAGCAACTAAAGCATGTCTACTACCTAAAGAAGATGAAAGTTGGTTATGGCACAGACGAATGGGTCACATAAACTTTGACAATATTGTCAGGATAATAAAAAAGGAAGCAGTACGAGAAATGTTGAAAATCTCAAAACCTTCCATCACACTATGTGAGGCTTGTCGGCACGGCAAGTAGACAAAAGTTCAATTTAAAACAAAAGAACACTTTGCATCACATCCATTGGAATTGATACATACTGATCTATGTGGTCCTATGAGAACAAAAGGCTTATATGGAGAATTATATTTCATGTTAATGATATATGACTATACTAAGATGATAACCATCATTTTCCTAAAGAAAAAATATGAAGCATTTGAGTGCTTTAAGAACTACAAGGAGTTGGTCGAACGTGAAACTGATTTGAAAATAAAGTGTCTAAGATCAAATAATGGCATAGAATTCACTTCCACATTATTTCAGCAATACTGTGATGAAAATGGAATAAAAAGGCAGTTTTCAACATCACAAACACCCTAGCAAAATGGAGTTGTTGAAATAAAGAACAAAATCGTACAGGAAATGGGTAAAACAATGTTGAAGGACTCAAAATTGGATGAAAAATTCTGGGTTCAAGCAATTGATACGACAGTCTTCATTATCAACCAAAGTCTTCTTAGAAATAATTGCAATACCCCGTATGAATTATCGAAAGGAAAACCAGCTAATGTAAAATATTTCAGACTCTTCGGAAACAAATGTTATATCAAAAGAGAAGATCGAAATTTGGGTAAGTTTGAATAACATGTTGATGAAGGTATCTTTGTTGGTTACTCAAGCAAAAGAAAGGCCTATAAATGCTATAATCTAAGAGAAAAATAGATAGTGGAGAGCATAAATGTTACATTTGATGAAGATGGTGTTCTAACGAATAATGACGAGGATCTAGAATCTTTTGAACTTGACATGGAGGCTGAAAAAGACACACAAAAAATTCTAGAACAAGAAGCAACTATCAACCAGGGAGAAGTAAATAATGATCATCAAGATATACGGGAACAATAACAAGAATCCCCTCCAAAGAGAAAAAAAGAATGGATTCAAAAGAACCATCCATCAAATCAAATCATTGGTGACATAAATGAAGATCGACAGCTTCGTTCATCACAACAAGCTCACATTGCTTTTCTAGCAAACTTTGAGCCTAGTAGTTTTGAGGAAGCCAGCCAGAATGAACATTGGGTAGCAGCTATGAATGAGGAATTGGATCAAATCGAGAATAATAAAACTTGGGAATTAGTTCCACGACCAAAAGATAAAAATTTCATTGGGACTAAATGGGTGTTCAGGAACAAATTGAATGAAGATGGACAGGTTACCAGAAACAAAGCAAGATTTTTTGCAAAGGATATGCACAAGTTGAAGGAATTGATTTTGATGAAACATTTGCGCCAGTTGCAAGAATGGAAGCCATCTGAATGTTTCTCGCCTATGCATGTTCAAGAAAAAACAAAGTCTACCAAATGGATGATAAGTCAGCGTTTTTAAATGGCGAATTAGAAGAAGAAGTTTACATCGAACAACCTAAATGTTTTCTACTATCAAAAAAAGAAGACTATGTTTGTAGGTTAAAGAAGGCTCTATATCATCTCAAGCAGGCTCCCAGAGCATGGTATGCTCGTCTTGATGGATATCTACGCCAACAAGGGTTCAAGAAAGGTACTATTGATAGCAATATTTATGTACAAATAGATAAAGATAATTTAACAATTGTTGAGGTATATGTGGATGATATAATATTTGGTAGCAATTATGATCGACTAAGTAAGATATTTTCTACAAAGATGCAAAGTGAGTTCGAGATGTCTTTACTTGGTGAGCTAACATAATTCTTAGGAATTCAAATATATCAGCAAGAGAAATTAATATTTATATTTCAAGCCAAGTACATTGAGGAAATGCTTAAGAAATTCAAAATGGAAGATTGCAAACATGTCCTTACTCTGATGGTAATAGGTTGCAATTTGAGCATAGATGACTCATCTAAGGATGTGGATAAGAGGTTGTACAGATCTATGATTGGTAGTATTCTACATGGAACAACCTCCCGGCCATATGTTATGTAAGCAGTTGGAAAAGTAGCAAGATTCCAAGCATCACCAAAAGAATCACATATTATTGTTGTCAAAAGAATTCTTCGATATCTAAAGGGCACAGAAGAATATGGATTGTGGTATCCCAAGGGTAACAATATCATTATTCAAGTCTTTACAGATGCAGATTGGGTAGGAAGTGTTGATGATCGTAAGAGTACTAGTGGAGCAACATTCTATCTAGGTGGTTGTCTCGTATCATGGTTGAGAAAAAAGCAAACCTCAATCTCCTTATCTACAGTGAAAGTAGAATACATTGCAGTGGCATCATGTTGTACTCAAGTCCTTTGGATGAAACAAACTTTGCAAGATCTTCAAGTACAATTCAGTGAGCCTATTCCCAAATTCTGTGACAACACCAGTGCCATCAGCATCTCCAAGAATCATGTCATGCATTCGAAAACAAAACACATTCGGATCAAATATCATTTTGTTAGAGAAAAATTCGCTAAAAAGAATATCAAACTTGAGTATTTTGGTACAAAATAACAAATCGTTGATATCTTCACTAAACCTTTATCTCGCGAAGCAATTGAATATCTTTGCCAGAAGCTTGGGATTATCCCAATTTCTCATTAGATTTTCCTTATTCAGAATATAAAGGGGGAGTGGAAGTGTGTGCAAGTCCACAGGATGGTTGTGTGTCAAGGGGAGTTACCATTTTCCATTGATGTCAAAGGGGGAGAGAATGCTGTAGGAAGAGGTGTTATGGTCATGGGGGGAGTACTTGTGTTGCCATCAATGCCAAAGGGGGAGATTGTTGATCAGTGGTTGTCATTAATATCAAACCAAGCAGCACCAGGGGCTACCAAGATCTTGCATGAGAATTTTGACCTACCAAATTACTATATTCTGGGTCAAGAATATTTTCTATGGTTTCTACTTGTCGGGATGTTTCTGTTGATATATGGCAAGCCATGTAATTCTTCATAGTTTGAGAGATATTCATGTTTGAAGTTTGTAACCCTAGTTAGTGGGATAAAACCCCATGGGGTTGTGGCATGGGTCATTGAAAAGTCAATAATTAATCATTTTTAAGCTCCTAAAATCCCTCCCACGTTCACTTGTTGAAGCCCCTCTCAACCTAAGCATTTATATAAATTGTGATTTTCATATCCTCCTCATGTAAGGATTTCGCTGACGAAAACGGTTCATCATGGAACTTGCACTCTAAATTTTTTTCTACGAAGGTTCAGAAGCTGAAATGTTTATGAGACGAAGCCAAAATCCTTAGGAAGATCTTGTAACAATTTCAGATCAAGGTGCACAACATTGTCGGAGATATGATCTATGGAAGTCAGTGTTTTTGCAGGCTCCTAAACTTCATCTCAAAGAAGTGACCTTGGGAAAATTGTCATAACAATCTCTCTCAATATTGAATTGGAATTTTGTAAAAAGTGGAAGATATTTAACGAAATTTAGTTTTCTCTGTATCAATTTCATATCTGAATGAAGTAACAGTGACATGTGGCACGCCATTCAAGTTCTCTCTACCGAACCAATCCATAATTAGGTCATTGTGAGAGATTGGGCATAACTCTCCCTTGAAGAATCCAAATGGTGTCATACCTATGGCATTGGAAAGAATATTCAAAGGAATACTACATAACTAAAAATTACATATTGGGGATCTGAAATAACAGAGCTACACCAGATTCAATATCGATATCCTAAAAGGCAAGAAAAAGCTAGATCATGTATTGTCAAGGGTTGTAAAGGACCAGACTTTCTAGGGTAGAAAATCAAAGCAAGGTGCAGCAGAGGGTAGCATGACAAGAGAAGCAATCAAGGTGCATAATAGCATAAATAAGTTCACCACATGAAGTCTTCAAGTGGGCAACACCGCATATATTCGTTATAAAGGTATCATTGTACTAAGTCATTGCAAATGTATCATTGTAAAATTTGTACAAGTGTCTATCTGCCAAGAGTTGAAGAGGCAATGTCGGGAGGTCTAGGATCATCATTAGGTGGTTGTGTCATATTTGGGGTTATGGTCTAGTGTGTACTATTCCTCTACATCATTCAATATCATTGTAAAGTGGACCATTTTCCCTGGTACAAGAGTCCATTCTTCTTTTATTCTTCCATAGGGTGGTAGGGTGGTGCTAGGCTGGTTCATGACGTCACCAACAGGTTCAAGCCTGTGAAAACTTCAGGGTGGTAGGGTGGTGCTAGGGTGAGTTGTAGCTCATTGGGTGTTGGGGCATCCGTTCATTTGACTACTGAAGAATCTCGGGCGTTGGAGCGTCCATCCAGTGGGAGCAGGAGAAGAATTATTTTCTAGATTCTAGAAAGTTGGAGCTTTATTTCAATTGGAGTTCAATATTAAAGAATTATTAGAAAATAATTTAGGTGGGTTTTTTCCCGGAGAGGGTTTAAACCTTAAAAACTGTGTGCAGTTGTGTTTCTTTTGTTTACTGTTATCATTGTACAAACACCAATAATAATTGAAGATTAACTAATGCTTTGAAAGATTAATAATAATACTAATTGAAAAGAATATTGATTCACCCCCCCTCTTAGTATTTCCAACAACTTACAACCTGGTGCTTTGATGTCACAAGCCTCTTCCAATGGTCTCCTTCCCTTACCTTAATGATAAGCTCTTGATACCCAAAACCAACAGTATGAATTCACCAATCCAAGTCCCTCCAAGTCTCTCATTCCTATGTTGAATTTATAGGAAGGATGAGGAGGTTTCTAATTCCACTTCACAAGGGATATGATCCTTAAGAAAAGGAATTTATTTCCGTATACCAAGGGATGAGGCGCAGGTATGTAGTGGTTCGAGATTTCTAAATTGGATAAGATTCCTCAAACAAAGCTTCTAGAACTTACCTTTTTTTTTTACGTGCGTGAACGGAGTTGCGAACTTTTTGTTCAGGAAAATCGCACAAGTGCGTAGGTTTTGTTTAGAAAAACTGCGCATGTGCGGGTTTTGTTGATGAAAACTGCGCAGGTGCGCAGGTTATGTTTCGGGGAAACCGAGCAAGTGTTGAAAATGGTTTTTAAGTAGTGAAAACAAAAATTCCTTTGGTCCCTGGTATCATTTTTCTTCAAGCTTCGTAGGGGATTCACTTGAGACACTCCATCAGATGGAAAGATATCTGAATCGGCAGTCATGGTGACAAATTTTAGTGTAACAGATTGCCCCTTAAAGTGCAAAGCCATAAAATATGTTTGATGACTGAAGTGCTTTATCATGTCAAAGGTTCGGATCAGAGACCAATTGGTTGAGGACTTGAAACAAAAAATCAAGGATTACCATATCATGCTTTCATATAAACATCGCTAAGGTAAGCATTCCCATACTCAGAGTAAACATAACTCAATGAACTAGTAGGGGAATACACAAAGATCCATGTGAACAGTAGACATAGTATGGATGCATCCATCAATGGATCTATTTTTACAATCATGAATATTTAAGAAATCCACACAGCTTGGATGGATGAAACTAGATCCAGGGTCTTGATCTCCATCTCTATTGATGCATGAATCTGACCATGCGAGTGAATGTCTTGAAGTCAAACATGGTAGAAACCACTTTATTATTGGTCAATGATGTGAACCATTAAAAAGTGCGAGAGAAACCACCAATAATGTCAATGGTCCTCAAGGTACTCCTAGTATAATCTATGGAGTGCGATTAAATTTCTTGTAGTCAAACACTCATAAAATCATTCGATCGAAGGTCAATGATGAGAACCTATCATAGAAAGTGAGAAACCTACCATTGAGGCATGCAAGCTCCAAGGTACCAAAAGGTTTATAGATAAACTTCCTAGATATTGAGCTGAAGTTGATAGGAAGTGATCCATCACAGGAGGACCCACGAGATGAAACTCATGTCAAGTTTTGAAGAACAAATTAAAGTAATTCAGGACTAACTGGGGGGTGACCAATGTGATTGAAGGTTATGAATAACAAGGTAATTGTTACTGAGGTTGGACTTCCCTTCAACATATTGGTGACACTACACTTAGACTTGGTAGCATTTGACTCAACGATAATACCCAAAACCAGCTGAAGACTTTCAATGAGGTTTGGTTAACTGTGAAGCAAATGGATTTCACAACCCAAATATAGATGTGATGGAGTGTCATGTTCAAGAGCGACATACTGCCTTTAATAAAACAAAAATGAATGTTCTTTCCCAATTTCCCCCCACCATTACTGGCAAGTACCTCTTTATTTTTTTCAAGCTTGAGGAGGATAAAATTTTCTTGTCATATAATCTCATCCTTCGGATGAGTCTTCCAAAGTATTTTTAGAAAACCCTAGGAAGGAATGGTTCGGTCTCGTTGTAATCGACGGGTCCTACACTGTTTAAGTTTTCTGAGTCCAGTGTAGGGTTAACTCGATGTTAGTTTCATGTTTAGAGAGCCTGAAAACACACAAATAGAAAACTCATTCAACTCTTTCAACGTAAATTTTTAACGAGCTCAAAGAAAGTAAAACTCGATGTTTTTCAGTTTTAGGGAGTCATGAGAAAAACATAAGTAAACTCTGTAATGTTCTTTTTCATAAATTTAGTCCCTCAAGCCTCAAAAGGGATAAAATAATGTAGGAGAGAACTCTATTGACCATGATTAGTCAATGTATACCTTTTTCGTAAATAGTCTAATTCAGTCCGGAAAAGGGGTAAACTTATACTGAATAGACGACTATTCATTTACTTTTATGAGTTTGAATAGTCAAGGGCTAGGCAATCTTTTCATGTTTAAAGAGTTTAAAAAGGGCTTAAAAGGGAACTCCATGGTTTTTCTTTTCTGTAACTTTTAACAAGTTCTAAAAAGTGATAAAAAGTGTACTCGTATGGCTGAATTTCAATTTACTTTACGAGTAGGAAAAGACAGAAAGAACTATGCATTTCATGTGTTTTACGAGAATGAAAGATAGAAAAGTAATCTCGAGATTTTCATGAGTTAAATGAGTCTTGAAAGTAATAACCAAAATGGACTCGAGATAGGTTTCATTTTTATAGAAGCTTGAAATAGAGAAAACTATGCTTGAAAGTGGGTTGTTTCATTTTTACACAAGCTTGAAACAAAGGGAAAATCATTCTTGAGATAAATTTCAATGCCTCCGAAGCATAACCTGCAAGATCACATGCCCCCCAAGCTTCAATTCATTCACCTTAGTAGACTATTGGTTACCAATAGTTCGATGGAATGAAGGTTCATTTACAAGATCATATGAAAGACTCGACTTAATTAAGAGAGGATTTGTTTCATTTTTTTAACGAGCTTGACAAAGGAAAAGAACTACGCTCATGTAACCTTGTTTCATTTTTCAATGAGTTTGAAACAAGCCCAAAGGAACTATGCTCATGATGAACTGATTTATTTTTTAAGGAGGTTGATACAGTAAAAGGAACTATCCTCGTGGGAACTTGTTCCATTTTTTAATGAGGTTGACAGAGGAAAATAACTCTCCTCATGACCTTGATCATGGCTTCCAACTGGAAGGAACACATGTCAAAGGACATACCTCGATCATGGTCTCCAAGAGGTCTTCATCAAAAGGAAGAACAGTTCTTTGGAAGGAACACATGTCAAGGGACTCAATAGGAATAATAACATCATGTTCAAATACCCCCATAGGGTTCACCATGTGAATTACGGGATCTAAGTCAAAGGAAGTCGAGAAAACAATGAGAGGCTCACTTGCATCGGTAAATGGAAACATGGGTCTAGTTGCCACATATTTAACTCGTGGCGGGGTAGATACCACTTCCAGATAAGGAACATTTAGGGATGTCAGATGCTTGGTAGTTGAATCAATACTAACAAACGAAAGCTAGTCAATAGTCACAATGTTTCCATTGTTAGGGAAATAAATCACGTGAAAGAGTGTCGATACGACAACTTTCATTGCATAGACATAGTCTCGCCCAAGGAGAAAATTGAGATACAAGGGTCCTCGGATTACCATAAGATCAATACAAATAGTTTTACCTTCCAAGGTAATGGAAAAATTAGGAAGGATCCCTAAAGTTTCACTAATGGTTCTGTTAAAAGCTTACAGATTTAGTGTAACATGCACAAGCTGAGGGGAACCTAGAGCTTTCCAAGAAGTTGAGGATAAAATACATACATGAGAGCCTTCATCTACATTTTTTCGATGCAAATTCTTACCACAAGCCTTCACAATTATTTGGAAAGGGATGGAGGAAGGAGGACGAGGTTCTGTCAGTCTATTCCAATTGAGGGAAATTACCTCAGTACTTGGAGGGGGTTCTGTAGAAATAGGTGAAATGCCCCCTGGCGTAGAATAATCTAATGTAACAAGAAGAATAGGGGTGGTATGAATTTCACTCTCTACAGGGAGAGTGGGATCGACCGAATGTGAAATCAAGTCGACTACCTGATCAATTAATGGATCATCAACCTGAGTGATATGAGTTTCACTTTCCAATGGAAGAGTGGGATTGACTGTACTTGGATTTAGATCAATCACTTCATTAATTGACGATAGGTTGGGAGAAAGTTTACGATAACCAATTGGAATTTTTTCTTGTGAAACATTAAGGTTTTCCAACAATTTTGAGGCTTCATCCATGGGAGGGAAAATGTGAGTTTGATGACCCCCTTTTCATAACATACAAGGAAACCTAACTTTACCCTTTTTCCCAGGAATCTGATAATCATTGGTTGATGGATCAATAGTAAATTGATGATAATTTTCTGACCATACTTCCAAGACCTTAGGGATACCAGTACAATTGATAAGGAAGTGGTCACCCTTACAAAGCTTGCAAGGGTATTTGGGTTTACGATGCATGTTGGAGGTTTGATCAACACTACCAACACTTAGAGCCATGGTTGGTTGCTTGACTTCTTTCTTCTCTTGCTTCTTCTTCTTCTTCTTAGCCACTTGGTTACTAGCATCAAGGCTTTTACCAAGCGAAGAAGAAGAAATGGAGGAAGACACGTTGGTCGAAGAAGGTAAAGGGTCAACATGAGGTTGATGATGTTGAGATGGTGAAATTTGTTGAGGTGAAGCATCCGGTTGAGGTGGAACAATTTGAGTATTTGAGCCCACTGAAGTTGAAAATAAACATACCAGTAAACCTATGGTAAATACAGGTAATGACAATGTAGCCATATACGGAGGACCAACATTTCCAAAACAATAAAAAGTGCTAGAATTCTCATTAAGAGGGGTTCCTTGGTTGGTAAATTCTGGAAAAATTTCCATTAAATTCAACTTCAGTGAATTTTATTAACAATTCAAAAATATTAAAAATTCAAATTCACAATCCACACCTAAGGTCTCTAAAAAGTAAAAACAAAAAAATGAACACGCGCTATAAAATATAGGATTCAAACCACACACAAACAATATGTTTCCATAATAAAAACACTAGTTGGTGATGAAATCCAGCGTCGTGGAAATTCATGTGGAAAATTGGTTGTTGAAACAATTTCCCTGACAACCTACTTAATGAAACATTCTAGTGCAAGTAACTTCACTATGTCATCTCGAAGTGAAGAGTACCCTCCAGAAAGTCCAAGTGAGTCTAGTCAGCGTCTGATCCAGGTATAGTGGGACCTTCCCTCCACCATCACCTTGGAAAAATTCCTAAATATTATGGCCACTAAGGTCACCAACTGAGACAATTGCACCTAGGGGAAAAATCTACGATCTGATATACATGCAAGGGAAGAGTATATGGCTCAATCCCCTTGAAAGCTCCTCGACATGGTAAATTTGAGGTTTGCTAACAAGTGATACCAGGATCCTCAAAAATGGTTAATCCGAGGTTTACCATTTGTATTACGTGAACATATTCTATATTTTCCAATGAAGTAGGTACAATTACTTCACTGGATCCGATATGACCTCGTGCTTGACTCTTTTAAGAAGAGCTTCCTAGAGCACAATTGCAACAATTAGAATTTTTCCTTACCACGATATACTATTGTTTGTTTAGTTTCTTTGGAAAGTTAACTACCCCCTATTCTAAAGCACTAATCCTAAACTAGATTGGTGGAAAGAGCCCTAGAAAATATAAAAATTTCTAGATGAATTTTATTTAGCATTGTGTTATTTTGGCTATTTTTTACTCAAAGGGTTAATGGATATGAAACCAGTGGTGTTATGACCTGACCCAAAACTGAATGCAATCGAATATGATAATGTAATCTTTCACTTCGATGAATCCTAACTAAATTAAGGAGAGAGGTTCCATTCACTTGAAACAATGCAAAAATTGATAAATAAGAGAAAATATAACAAATTCTCTAATGCACTAAAAACTAATGCTAATCAATTTCAAAATGATTTTTTTTTTAATGTTTTAAAACAAGCATAACAACATGTAAATTCAAATCAGGGCTATCTTTCAATGAGAGAAAATATCTTTCAATCGATGAAATAACTCTTTACAACATGTATAAATGAATATTTGATGAGATTCACTGAAAGAAAAGAGATTGACAGAACCAATTCCAGAATTGAAAGAATATTTTTTGATAGATCAACAATCCGGACAAACTCAAAGCTCAAAAACTGTAAAGATAAGTGATTTTCCTAAAAAAGGAAATCAAAGAAACTGATTTAAATCTACGATTGATTTTTCCAGAATGTAAATTATGCAAATGTAATATATGCACAATTTTTGTTCATATTCTGGAAATGAGAATTCTAACTATGCAAATGTAATCTATGCAAGAGAATTCTCAAACACAAGATGATTCCAAATCAGCGAAAGAACAAAAATATTATTTTCCTTCACTAATGTAATATAAAGAACAAATCAAATGTAATTAAAGAAAATTGGGTGAGAACTCCAAAGTTCAAAAGTAAAAACACTCAAAGGTGATTAACACTCAGACACAATTTATCCCCCCTCGGCGAATGAGGGGGAAATTTTTTTGCCAAAACAAAAGAAAAAAGATGTAAAATTTTTTAAGAAACTGAGACAAACCCTGAAGTAATGACCAAAGGAAATCAAACTAAGAATTTCTCAAAAATAAATTTCAAAACACCTAATTAACTTAACAGAGACTTAATGAGACTGTAAACAAGCTAACAGGATCATAAAAACCAAAAATCTGGACATAAATCAGAGAAACCTTAACTTTTTCAAAAAATTTACTGGGTTGCACAAGTATATAATGGAGTTCAGTGCGCATGCGCACTATTTCTAAAGAAAAATTGCGTATATCTGCGCTCTGTTTCGAAACAGAAACTGCGCAGAGTGAGAAAATTAAGAAAACAAAGGTTTCAAACCATAAATTTCAATTCTTAAAAGGGTCTAAAGGAATCAAATATTACAAAAGGACATAAAGGAGAACTTGTTCCCCAGTATGGTCGCCAATTTGTTACCATGAATAATCCCTCTTGCGGTGATCTAGGTGGATATTTGTGGTCACTCGCCTATTCCTCTTGGGGCACCACCATTGTCTCTTTCAGTTTTTCAGTTTCGGCACAACTTACTATTTTTAGTAGTTTTTCGGGTCCTGAACTTCTAGAGCCATTTTGAGGGTTAGGGTTTTGGATGTTAAAGGTTTTCCATTGTTTTTAAATAATAAATAGGCCCTTGAGCCTCATTGTAACTCAGTTCAAAGGCCTGTAGCCGCCACATCTCTTCTCAAAGATAGCTACTAGCTCCCTAGCTAGTTTATTCCCATTTTGTCTGTAAGAAAATTTCAGTTCTTTGATATTAATGAAATGAAGTGTTATTTCCGCTGCATCTTTGTATTTATGGTTATATGTTTATTATTTTTCGTTCCTGCATAAATCTAGATCAATGGTATCGGACCGGTCTACTTTTTCTCGATCCTTCTTTGCATGTCCCCAACGAGGTCGGGGTATAAGGAGTTAGGGCTTGATCTGATGAAACCTTTGCAAGATCAGCCTCGCAAACCCCTATGGATGCCCATGGGGGAAGAAAATAAAGATGAGGGAGCAGGAGATCCTATCAAAATATTTCTCGAGGAGGCCCTTGAAAAACAAAGGAACATGAAGATGGATAACTTTTCCCAGATCCCTCAACGGCTGCCCACTGGCGCCGCATCTGCATCCAGCAGCCACTCAGGAGGTGCGACTCCTTTTAAGGTACAAGTAAATTTTGACATTCCCATATTTGAGGGTCAAATAGATGTAGATTTCGTAGATAGATGGTTGAATCTATATGAAGGATATTTCTCGTTTCATGACTTTTCCGACCAGGAGAAGATTATTTTTGCACTCCTCAAAGCTGCCCCCCATGTCAAGGACTGGTGGGAAACCCACTGTGAGAAAAAGGACGAGACAGAACCCTCGTTGTTCTCGGTCATACCCACTTGGAATTCTTTCCGATACGCCATCAAGGAACAATATTATTCCATAGGGAGCTATGATTACAAGTACATACAATGGACCACGCTGTGACAACAAAGGGATCAAGATGTGCATGAGCTGACAAATCTGTTCCATACCCTGTGCACAAAGTTGGGTATCAAATATTCAAAGAAACATCTGGTGCTAAAGTATCACATTTTTCTGCAAAGATACATTCAGGAGGAAATGGAGTTCCTCGACATCTCCTCTCTTGGTATGGCATACCGATATGCTGCCAAGTTTGAGCAGAAATTCAAATAGAAGAAGCGAGACTTTGGATCTACGAATCAAAAGTAAGGGAAAGGTGCTCGCAAACCGCAGAACAAAGGACAAAGCCAAGGCATGGTGACTCAAGACAACTTGTCAAAGCCACAAGCAAAGAACAACACCGCAAAGCCAAAGAAGGACACGAGAAAGTGGTGTGAGTTCCATAAGAGCTCCACTCACAACAAAAGTGAGTGTCAGGCCAAGCAGTCGCTGGTGGCCGAGATGAGGGCTTCTGAGTCAGATGCATGCTCCGACTGTGAATCAGAACCTAACAAGGGGAATGACAAAGGGAAATAGATTATTTATGCGAAGCCCAATGCCACTGTTGCCACTATGAAGATCCAGAAGGAGGAACCAGAAGATCCAGAGGAGGAGGAATGTCTCTTCCACTCCCAAATGTGGGTAAAGGGCTCCCCAGTACAGTTCATTATCGACAATGGGAGCCAAAATAACCTCATTTCAGCAGACGTCGTGAAGAGGTTGGGCTTGCCAACCACATCTCACCCACATCCATACACCTTCGGGTGGCTTCACCAAGGACGAGATCTCCGCGTCAGCCAGAAGTATTGCCTTCCATATAGCATCAAGCCCTTCACGAATGAGGTATTATGTGACGTTGCTCCTATTGATGTTTTTGATGTATTATTAGGACAAACATACTTGTGGAAGCGTCATGTTGTGTATGAGTCTCGGCCTCGCGCTGTTATTGTTACTTTTGGAAGTAAGTTGTAAAGGATACCAGAGGTACCACCTCCTACTACTATCTCTTTTGTTACTGCAAAACAATGCAGTAAGCTCATTTCCCAAACCCGAAAATTCATTTTCCTGATGAGCCGCCCCCAGGGCAAGAAGAAGACTGTGGCCACGACCTCCAGACAGGGCTCCTCTGCACGACAACAACAAATGGATAAGGTTGTAGAGGAGTATGGGGACATCTTCACCGCTCCCACAGGGGTTCCTCTGCACTGTCAGGTCAAGCACCTGATTGATCTGACCACAGGTGTGTCGCTACCCAATGGACCGATCTATCGGCGCTCTGTTATGGAGAATGATGAAATTAAGAGGCAGATTCAGGAGCTGCTGCAGAAATGTCACATCCGACCAAGTTCATCACCCTGTGGGAGCCCGATCGTGTTGGTACAGAAGAAGGATGGGACGTGGAGCCTCTGTATTGACTATCGGGCGTTGAACAAGATTAATGCCTAGAATAGTTACCCGATCCCACGGATTGATGACCTTTTGGACCAACTCAAAGGTGAAAAATATTTCAGCAGGATCGACTTGAAGTCTGGGTATCACCAGGTACCAATTGAACCTTCCGATGTGTGGAAGACTGCCTTAAAAACCAAGGAAGGTCTTTTTGAATTGTTGGTCATGCCTTTCGGGTTGACGAATGCTCCCGCAACCTTCATGAGGTTGATGGACAACATCTTGCGGCCATTCACCAACTCATTTGTATTGGTGTACTTGGATGACATTCTAATCTTCAGCCAGACTTGGGAAGAGCACCTCCACCACATCCGACAAGTCCTCCAAATACTATGGAAACATAAGTTGTGTGCCAATTTGGAGAAGTGCACTTTTGGCATGACCCGGGTTCAATATCTGGGACACATTATTGATGAAAGGGGGGTGCATGTGGATCCAACCAAGATCCAAGTCATTCGGGATTGGCTAGCCCCAACCACTATAACAGAGCTTTGAAGCTTTCTGGGTCTTACTAATTTCTACCATAGGTTCGTGTTGGGATTCTCTCATATCACTTGGCCCTTGAGTCAAGTCACCAAGGGAGGAGCGAGAGCAAAATTATTTTGGCTGGAACCTCAACAAAAGGCGTTCACAGAATTGAAAAATCGCCTCTGTTCTGCCCCAGTGCTCACATTACCAGACTTGCAACAGCCATTTAAGATCGAGACAGATGCCTCTGACTATGCTATTGGGGTAGTTATTACTCAATAGGGACATCGAGTGGCATATCACAGTGAGACATTATCTGACACAGTTCACAAGTATCCCACTTATGACAAAGAAATGTATTCCATTGTGCAAGCTTGTCGATAATGGAAGAATTAATTTTTGGGGAAGGAAACAATCATCCACATAGACCACCAGCCCCTGCAGTTCATACAAACACAAGGAAAGTTGCAGAATGATCACCATCAGAAGTGGTCCATATATCTAAAACAGTTTCATTTGAACATCAAGTACAAGAAGGGTAGCACCAATAATGCTGCAGACTGCCTCAGCCGACCACCGATCGTGGCGCTCACCACCATTCTCAACTCTTGTGGGCACGAGACTTCTGATTAGCCGCTTCTCTACGAGAGTGACCCAAAATTCGGCCACACTTACAAGGCACTCTTGGGGGGTATGCAAGTTCCAAATTTTCACCTCCAAGATGCACTTTTATGTCACCTAGAACACCTGTATGTTCCTTCAAGCGAGCGTGCCAGATATGGGAAGCACACTACAGTCGAGTCGCTAGGAATTTCGGGGTCGAGAAAATAGTAGCAGTACTGCAGAATTATTTCTATTGGTCGAACCTTCGAAAGGATGTCAGGAAGCACATCCAATCCTGCACTGCTTGTGCCATTGCCAAACCAACCATCAAGAAGCAAGGCCTATATACTCTGATACCTACCCCTAGTCGACCTTGGGAATCCATCTCCATGGATTACATGTCGGGCCTGCCTTCTACTAAGCATGGTAATGACTATGTTTTTGTGGTTGTCGATAGATTCTCGAAGATGGCCATTATGGCGGCCTACAAGAATAATATCACAGTACAAGCCACTACTAAAGTCTTCCTTGAACGAGTGTGGGTGCACTTTGGGATCCCATAGTCTATCATATCAGATCGGGATAGCAGGTTCCTCAGCACATTTTGGTCCAGCCTCCAGTCAATTCAGGACACCAAGCTCACCAAGTCCACAGCTTTCCATCCCCAAACAGATGGCCAGACAGAGGTCATAAATAGAATGATTGTACAGATTCTGCGCATGTACAATTCAAATCATCCATGCACATGGGACGAGAGCCTCCCCTATGTACAACATATTTATAACCAGGCTCTCCATATTTCAATCAGACATAGCCCCTTTCAGGTGGGCTTGGGATTCCAGCCACTATGTCCCATTGACGTAGCCATGCCATTTATGGCTACTCAGGCCGATTCGTCTCATGTCGAGTGTGAAGTTGACAAAGAAAATAGCTTCATAGAGCGCATTCAACACATCTGCCAACAGGTTCATGACATATTGGACATATCCAATGCTAATTACAATCAACGCCATGATCAACATTGGGTGCCACACAACTTCCAAGTGGGCGACAAAGTATGGCTACATTTGCAGAAGGAGCACCTCATTGGACCCCACCGCAAGCTTCACCCGCTCTAATATGGGCCATACACCATCACCAAGGTTGTAGGTAATAATGCCTTTGAGCTCAGTATTCCACCATTCCTTGGTCCGCACCCAATATTCAATGTGGACCGCCTTCATCCTTACTTCCCACCTCTACTAGACATCTCTGACATTGCAGAACAACTCACACCAACATAGTTAAACCCAGAATGCATGGAACATGCCACTACAAATTGTATCATGGACATGCAAATCAAGAACACTCGCCAACAGAAGATCCAACTGTATCGGGTTGTCAAAGCTGGCCAACTCCTACACCAAGGAAAGTGGTTCACCAAGGACCAAGTTCAGTAGAAATTTCCTCATCTCATGGAGGAACTTAACGCAATGGGAACCATTGCTTCCTAAGGGGGGAGGAATGATCCAGGTGGATATTGGTGGTCACCCACCTATTCCACTAGGGGCCCCACCATTGTCGCTTTCATTTTTTCAGTTTCGGTACAACTTACTATTTTTAGCAGTTTTTCGAGTCCTGAAATTTCGGAGCCGTTTTGAGGCCCTAAACAATTTTTTTTGGGAAAACCGAGAGAAACATGGGTCTGCAGACCATGTTTCTCACTCAAAAATTGTAGTCCTCGGATATATATTTCTAACGAGATATGGTTCCCGTCAAACGAACATTGTATGCCAAAGTTACGTCCCCGAGAAGTTGAAACACCAATTTACCCAAATGGGGCCCATAGTTTTGGCACTTCATCTCCTAGAGTTAGGGTTTTAGATGCTTAGGGTTTTCAATTGTTTCTAAATAATAAATATGCCCTAGAGCCTCATTGTAACTCAGTTCAGAGGCCTGTAGCCACCACATATCTTCTCAGAGATAGCTACCAGCGCCCTAGCTAGTTTATTTCCATTCTGTCTGTAAGAAAATTCCAGTTCTTTGATATTAATGAAATGAAGGGTTATTTTCACTGCATATTTGTATTTATGGTTATATTTTTATTCTGTTTCATTCCCGCATAAATCTGGATCATGCAGACAAGAGTGATCTCCCTAGTACTCCAACGAGTAACTAGAAACAAAAAAACAAAACAATGGCACTTTCCTTAGCCTATAATTGAAACATAAAACATGTAGTACGCAAGAGATCACTTACCTATTAATGAAGTTCTTGTAGAAGTCCTTTTAGTGCTTTCCACAACCAACTTTTCCTCAATGCTTTATAGTCTCTCCAAATGCATTCCATAGCTTCTCCATGACATGCCAAAAGGGATCTACATAGAAAAAAACATTCAAAGGGATCAAATCATATTCCATATAAAATAAAAAGTAAATGAAATCCTTAGTCTAGAATACAACATATAAATGAATCAATAATCAGCTATAAACCATGTGAGTGATCAAGGAATCCCACAAATAACATCGAAATAGACGCAATTAGGAAAGAACAATTACTTTGTATTAAAATAAAAAGAGAAAAAAGCTTATAACCAGGTGACTTGATGGCATAAGCCTCTTCCAATGGTCTCATTTCCTTCCCTTGATGACAATCTCTTCAAACCCAAAACCAACAACATGAATTTACCAATACAAGTCTCTCAAAGTCTCTCATTCCTATGTTGAATTTATAGGAAAGATGAGGAGGTTTCTAGTTCCTTTTCTTAAGGGATATGATCCTTAAGAAAAGGAATTTAGTTCCATATACCAAGGGATGAGGCACAGGTATGTAGCAGTTCAAGGTTTCTAATTTGGATAAGATTCGTCAAACAAAGCTTTTATAACTTACCTTTTTTTATTTTTACGTGTGTGAATGGACCTGCACACTTTTTGTTCAGGAAAAACACATAGGTGCACAGGTTTTGTTCAGAAAAATTGTGCATGCGTGGGTTTTTTTCAGGAAAACCACGCATGTGCACAGGTTTTGTTCAAGAAAACAGGGCAGGTGCGCAGGTTTTGTTCAGGAAAACCGAGCAAGTGCTCAAAAATGATTTTTAAGCAGTGAAAAACAAAATTCCTTTTGTCCCTGGTATTATTTTACTTCAAGCTTCATAGGGGATTCACTTGAGACACCCCATAGGATGGCAATATATTCGAATCGACAGTCATGATGAAAAATTTTAGTGTAACACTTCTCTTCCTAAATAAACAACTTTACGATCTCTTATGCAATAAGTGACTAATGATGATCTTTTCAACATGCCCTAGTTTGATGACGGCCTTACATAAACTATAACCATCACCAAAACCAAATAAATCGTAATTTAAAGACCCGAGACTATCGTTTCTACTCCTTCTACTTCAGTCATTCAAACCGAAAAATGTGTTGAAAAAAGAAGAAGAAAAATTGGTCATGAAATAGAATTAGTTAAAAAAACAAATCAGAAACTACAAAGAAACGTAAAGCAGCTTAGAAAATGGTTAAGCAAAAACAAGAGGAATTACAAAGGAAATTGATAAACTCAAACATTTGAGGCCCAAACTGATAACTTTGTTGCCTCCGCAGAAACTCATATGGAAGAAACCCTTGTTGTTACTATAGGAACAAAAACCAACTTGGATGTATTAGACATCAATGTAATGACTATTAAAGCGGCTACTCAAAAATAATTGTTAGTTACTATTGACAGAACTACTCAGACAGAGCCTATACCACCTTATACCCCCTTAATTGTAGATGCTATCATTCGGGTATTAAATAAGAAATGGAAGAACAAAAAGAAACCCTAACACGACATCGAGGATGAGTGGTGCCTCGAAAGGAGCATCAAGAATTTATGAAAAAATTTAAAGCATTGACAATCATTGAGGATGAGACTTATGTTAAATTGAGAGTAGTAAATAAAAAGGTAAATATTGTATAAGGCCAGCTCGAAAAAGGCCAAGAGAAGACAAAGGAGGTCTATTCCATTTATTACGATATTTTTTCATGCAGATGCCCAACTAAAAAATATGCTTTGTTTTTATTAGAGCGAATACTTTTTCTCAGGATTAAGGCCATTTGATTTGGTCAGTATTATGAATTTAATAATATTTCTGATTTTATTAAGTCTTTTCAGCAACAAGATGATTACACAAAATAACTCTTATGTGAATTATATATGCACAAATTATTTTTGGAAGAGCAAAGGGATGAAAAACCTAGTCCTTTCATCGGTGATGTGAAATTTCAGGAATTCATCTCTTTTCCCATAAATTGGATAAAATGGTCCAAATCTCATGACATATTCCAACGGAGAAAAAATGTCCTTAACCTTTGGGACAGGGGAGAACCGAAAATTCCTCTGCACACACTTATTAAACACAAGAAGCTTATGGAGCAACCTGACATTGTTACTTCCCTAGCGCATATCCATAACAATGTTCTACATACTGGACTGGAGTATTTTGAAGAAATTAAAGTGTAAGCCCTGCAAGTTGCTAAGAAAATGTGGAAGATGTCTACTAATGAAGTTAAAAATAGGGAACCTTTTAGATTCAGGAACTCGCAAGCAACAGTAAGAAGAATGCAGGATTATTCTCATTTGGTCCTGGCAGAAGGCCCCAATTGGCTTGGATGCCGGTATAAATTTCCTATAATTTGGTATCCTTTGGATTATTACAAGGCTGAGTATGAGCTATCAGAAGCAGGGAAGTCCAAATAATTCCAATAAATCAAAGGAAGGAATGGACTCAAACACTATGGCGAGCATCCTTACCCGCCCTACTCCTTAACCCTACTGCATGTCTCAACCATCTCTTTGCATGAGGTCATGCAAAAAGGTAAGCTAAGGGGTGATGTTGGGCCTTGGAATTAGTATAATTCTTCACCTTATTTCCTTAGTTGATATTTAGTTTTTCAATCTTTTTGAGCTTAGATTATAATAATTTGAATTCTAAGGAGTTATAGAAACGAGTTAATAACTGTTTTGATATTTTACTTCATTAATGAATTAATTTGAGTATCAAATATGTTGTTAACTCGTGATTTGGGTTAATATGCGGGCAGGAAATATTTTTTGTTGATTTTTGTTCCTTGAATCACTGAGGAAACTTGAGCCATAAGGAAACCGTTTCGATTATTTGCGACGTGTTGAACAAGGATTCACACCTCATATGCACAAGACAGTCAGAGAAGGGGCATAATATTTTATTTTGGAAGGGATGTTAAAGATTTTATAACTTGAATCAAGCATCCTAAGAATATTTCAATTCTCAGGATAGATTTACTATTTTAAATTATGTTGTAATATAAAATCATGATTAAAATCTAGTAAAAGAGCTGATTATTCTTGTAAAATTGTTAAATGTGTCTGAGAAAACATATTGTCTTAAGTTTTCATAGACTTTCTTGTCACTTACTATTGAATATTAATGAATATTTTGGCTATCTAGTTTTAATATAGTATATTGAGTTAACTTCAAGACAGTTAGATTCCAGAGACTGTGGGCCCAATCCTAGAACAATTATTTTCTTTTCCGTGTCATTATTTTTTCTTACTCTCAGCTTTCGAATGATATAATATTCCTTAGTGTGAATTATCTTTTGTTAGATTTACTTTCAGCATTTGCGATTAATTGCATTGAATAACGATTAGAAAAATTTTCCTTTACAAATTGTATTTTTTTATTGTTTCCCACGGTGAAGAAAGGATTGCTAATTTCAGAGAAGTTAATGCTTTTTTGATAGATGCATTTCAATTCGCTTATCATAGTTATCGTTTCCTAAGAAAGATCCTGTAATACTTTATCATTTCTCCATAGGAATGCAATGATTTATCTTTGTTATCATTTTGGTTATGATTTAAAGATAGGAGTGAGTATTCCTTCAGTAGAGCTTTTGATGTTCCCTTTATCTTTCAGTCTTTTCTTCCTATTATTTTAACTTAGATCCAAAGTAATTTTAACACTATCCTTGCACCAACTTTGTCGACAAGATTGCAATAAAAATATGAAATCATAGGTTAACAAATTAATGTATAGAGGTTTTAGTTTATTATTTAAGAACAACTTAGCACCCAAAAAAACCTCTTCTTCTCTCAATAATTCGAGATCCCCCTTCTGCCCTTGAAATAAATAGGTGCATATGCACAGTCCTATACAAATAAATAAATAAAGGGGAAATAAGAGAAAGGCTTCCTGTGCAATGAGGTGAAGCAAGAAAATACGTCGGGGTGTTGTTCAGGCTCGCTAGCAAAGGAGTAATATTTTTGTTCCTGTAGTGACTTCGCCATGGTACTTTCCAGGGCTACTAGTAGTGAAGAAACACCAGAGATGGAAAATTATACTCTAAAAATCTGAAACTCGCGAACTATACTACCCTTTTTTATTTAAAACATTGTGATATTTTTGATCTTATGCTTTTGTTTAACCGAGAAGGCACAGAGGGGACCATGTTTACACACAGGGTAAGTGGGGAAGCAAAAATGATCTGCACGATGAATCAATACTCCCCAAAGAACTAAGACCCTACATAGAAGAGTCAACGTAAAAAAATAAGTTAAAATTCTACCAGTGTGTCGCCAAGTGTTGTCGCTTCTATGACAACCTCCAAAATTTTGGCCTGTACCAAATTTTAGATCCAACCTTGGTCTTGTATATTGTTGTCGCAAACATTGAAATCCATTTTGTTTTTTTTCTCTAAGTGCTTTGGTCCCTTTTGTAAGAAAAGAAAGATGTCATATTTTCACATGTTAAGTGTCGCATGATTTATATAAGCTTGTTTTGGTGGTTTCAAGGGGTCATAATTGTGTAAATGAGTTCATCTTACCCTATAAACATCTATAGCACTCATTCCCAAAGTTTTAGGAACTATCGCACAAGTGTCGTCATGGTTGTCGCAAAGTGTATCTTTAATGGAGTACTTGTCGTAAGTTGTCACCAAGGTTTTTGCATTGAGGGAATTATGTGGTCATGTGTTCTAGATGATCTATGATGTGTCATCAAGTATTCTAAGTGTGTGATCACAATCAAGTCTTACCATTGTTCACATCATCTTCACCGACCCCATACTTAGTAAAATTTCAGAAAATTTCCAAGGCATTTACATCATTCCTTGCTCTTTTGGGACTCCGTATATTGGTGAAATCGGTCTATCAATAAATCAAAGGATCTGTGAACACATGACTAACATAAAACATGGAATATCGCGCTCCTCCACTTTAGCTGAACATGCAGAAAAGACTAACCATCACATATGAATTGAAGAGGCTAAGGTCATTGCCATTGTTGACCATTTTCATCGTTGTAAGTTAAGGATGCTTTAGAAATTGAAAATAGGCATGTCAACCTTAATAGAGGAGACGGTTGTGTTAGGAATCTGTAATTTTAGCAGATTGGTAAGACTAAAACTGCAGAAGCAACATCGTTTCAACCAACTTTGGGATTCTAGGATCTAGCCCTCCTGAATCCCGAGAGGGATCTCTCCAATAAGTACAAAGATAGATTTGTCTTTGAAGTTTGGGGTTATGATATTAGGCTAGTTATGAAGGCCAAAGGTTTTTTTGTTTTTGGATGGTTGAGCATGAAAATGACTTGAGGGGAAAGTTCTAAATGCAAAACAGTTTCAAAAGTGAGAAGTTGCAATTGAATAGAACAGCTTAGGCTAAAAAGATAGATATAACGTTGGTTTTTAGTCCATTGGGCTATGGAGTCATATCTGGGCTTTAATTGAGCAACAACATCAAGAGTGATCCGAGGGGCAAGTCATCTATATCACAAGATTATTTGAGATAGAGTGATGGGATGGAAAAAGTGTTGGAGGGGTGGAAACTGATAATAATTTCTCAGAGGATTTATAGTCAGTCCAAACAAGAAAATCCTCTTAAGTCACTGTTTAAAACCAACCAAGTGCAGGGATAACCATTGACTTCTTGGGAAATTTTGTATTAAAGTAGCTTAATTGACAAACAATCCAGTAATCCACATAATTACCTTCAGAAATTATGAAAAACATATAAGAAAAACAAAGTGTAACTTAAGATCAAATAAAGTACTTTTAACCTATTATGCTTTCAGTCAACACCAAGGGAAACTTTCAGAATCTGATTTTGGAGAAAAACTAGGACCAGGGCACACCATATCTTCCATAGTTATCTTTAATAAGCAAATAGGGAAAATAACTTTTAAGAGAAATGTTTAAGGCAACCAGTAGGACGAGGGAAATCCAGCATTCCTAACTGCTTAACTGTATTAAATCATTCTTAAATAAACAAATTGGAGGAAAACATTGAGATAAAGTTTTTAAGTCAGAGAAGGTTACTGATATACAGTAGGTCCCAACTCTATAATTGCTATTCTTTATCAGAGAATAGTGAACAATATGACATACATATAAGGAAAACAATAACAAAGAGAGGTTCACTTCACCGATGATATAGACCAGGATCCCAAGAAACAACTTTTATATTGATGTCAAACCAGTTACAGTCTTCAAGTCCAACGTTTCAGTTCAACAATCATCTTCACTATTCAGCCTATCTAATCTATCACAAGCAGGGCTCCAAGGGCCAATGAACACTATTTACAATCAGAAGTTTTTGCTCAAATATATTTCCAAGTTCTGCAACCAAAAATTTCTCATCTTCTACAGAAGTATTTATAGAAGAATGAGGAGGTGAGATCTGATAAAAGATCTCATTTTACAATTAATACAGACTTAATGACTTCTTTGGCCTTTGAGGGGTTCAATGAATAAACTTACATATGTGTACTCTGTATTAAATGTTCTACATAAAGATTAAGCTTGATGGGAGCTTTTGTTGACCTTTGAGGCATTGTGTGGTGTCGAAGTAACTCTTTAGACATTCTTTACATTGAATTCCCCAGCAGGAGTAACTCTTCGGCCGCGTTTGAGACAAATATCCAATCTTGATCAATAAATTCGGCCTCTGATTGAATAATTTGAGGCACAGGTGGCATTTTAATAGCTAAAGGGATAAATTTGCCTCAATTGCGGTGGTGGAAGCGCTCCTGTCGATAAAACCCTTAAGATATTCTTTAAACTGTGTTTTAAATCGGGGATTAGGCTTCTGATAATCATTCTTAGCCGTAATCCCCGTAAGCCTGTCCTTAATCTTCTATTTTGGTTCATCCTGGTCTTTGGCACTGATTCTCTTTGACTGTGCCCAATTCATGGCTTTCTTGCTGGTGCGCAGGGTTGCACAGGGTTTAAAAGGCATCCATGCCTGAGGAAACACCGATGAAATGTGCATTTCCACCCTGTGGATGATTTCCTTTGACGAATCGAAGACGGGAGGGTCGTCACCCTTCGCCTCTGAATCTTCTTTGAAAATCACGAGAAAATGATTTAAAACCCTGCAATAATACAAAAACTGTTATAAAATCCTGCTTTTATAGGTTAACTGCATCGGAAGACGTGTGAAGACAGTGGGGCCATTGGATGGCATCATCCAACGGTCAGGATTGATCGGCAGAGATCGTAGAATGGGCGAAAGAAATATTAAATCCAAGCTGTCGATCGTGCAGATATCGATGGTCGAGATTGAACGAGGAGGCAGAGGAGGAGGATGAATCTGAGCTGTCGATCGCGCAGAGATCGACGGTCGGGAGCGGAGGTGGAAATTCAAACGAAGAGAATCTGGGCGATGAATTTTGGATTGTCGATCTGCAGATCAGATCGACGGTGGAGATGATGTTGTCACTGTACGATAGCCCGGTTATCGTGTGTGTATCTTGGTTAACCATCGGACAGCTTCGGCGAGCGATAGCCGTTGGATGGGCGGGTTCGGATCTGACGGTTGTGGTCAATATCGCTGGGCATCCTCATCCAAACTTTAATGCGCGATGGATGACTTTAATGCGCGAAGGATGGCGTTTTCCGGAACAGTGCTCGGGACGCGTGTCAGCCAGCGTATGGAATCGCTGCCGGTTAGGAAAAAAACCGCCTTTGCCCAAAGGTGGTGCGATGAAAACCACGTTTTTTGGGGCAACGGCGCATAGCTGGAGGGGTCCACCGGATTTGATATGTTCTACACCGTCGGATCCGCAGATTAGATCGACGGTGGAGATTGCTTGAATTTCGGATCGGCGGAAAACCTTTATTAACATATGAAACCCAAAGTTTCAACAAAAACAAAGGTTTTTGATGGATCGGGATATATAAAATATGAATTTTTATTGATTTTTTCAATGTTTTCAAAGGGTTTCGGTATAGTTAAAGAATGGGTTTTTAACTATGGAAAATTGATTTTCATAAATGGAAGAAGAGGATTTATGAAAACAAGGGAGTTTTTATGGAGAAAAAGGAGAGAAAATGAAGGCTTGAGAAGGGGGAAAATGAAGGTCTTGCAGCAGTAATTGGCCTTGGAAATCAGCAGGATTTTAAGGTCTTTTGGGAAGTAAACATCAGTGTAGATTTGGACAGAGGCAGGAGGCCTTCAAGAGTCTTCAAGAGCCAACAGTTTTTTGTCATAGAAAATTGTTCCTTGAAGGCTCAAAACAGATTTAGCCACCTTTTGGTATAATCAAATTTTACAGGTGGCTAACAGTGGCTCCACTTGGGGATGGTGCCTTCTTGAAGGTATCAAGAATTCAGACTTGGATTCTCTGGGAGGCTGACCTATGCCACATACATCAGGTTCTCTAGGAGGCTGACCTGTGCCTGATCCATTGGGCTGCTCTTCCTTTACTGGGATGATCTTTCTCTGAAAACATGTTAGCAACCGTGAAAACAATGGATCTTCATCAATACAAGCTTCTACCTACCCAATCCTATTGATCTAACATTTTTTCTTCCTTGGAGTGCACTTGGATTGGAAAACTCTTCTCACAACATTTTATTCTTTTGAAAGCGGTAAATCTAATCTAATTCTACTTCTTATTTCTCCCTAAACTCAGATTTAACAGTTGAGTTCAGATGATTCTCTACCTAATCTACCATCTGTTGGGATTAAACTGTCCAACATATTTTCATTCTCTAAATTTCTAAAACATAAATTTAAAAACAGTCAAGTCAAGATTAAGCTGTTTGAATTGCTGTGATCTATGGCATAAAGAAAAGCTGCACATAGACATTTATTTTGCAGGAAAAATAAATAAAAAATGGAAGGCTTAAGATCCAAAATTTGAAAACATTTCCTTCCTCTTTTCTACAGCTCTGATTTGACTCTTATTGAGTTGTCTCTCCTTTTTCTCTGGTTCAGATTTTGAACGGATTAGAACCATATTTTTACATCTTTTTGACTCAGAAAATAAAACATATTTGAGTCATCTCTCTTTGGAAGCTGAGGTTCAGGTTTTGAACATGTTTGAACCTTTCATTTCTATCCTAATCTATCTACTGATAAGCCAAGATTAAACAGTTTGGCAAATCGAATTCACTATCCTATCAGTAGAAAATTTAAAGCTAATTATTCAAGATTAGACAGTTTGACTAACGAGAAGTGTGTTCTTTAGGAGTGGCATTTAAGCTTGCACACTTTCGTATTTGTTTCTCTTTTTTGGTATGGGGTTGTACCTTTCTTGTTTTGACAATCTGCCCTCTTTTCCTTCTTTTCATTGTTTTTGTATTTTTGTTTTTTACAACTTTGAATGCAATGGTGGATGAAATATTTATAATGGAAAAAAGATAAAAAGGCTTTTTTTTTTCCTTTTTTTTTTTTTTAAAACATGACATGGATCAAGAGAAGTAATGTTTGAGCATCCTGCCATTGACAAGACCCCCAAACAATTCTGCTCCATTCAACTCCTGCAGGAAAAATGCATTGTTACAGCAGCTGAATGAATAGAGTAAGGGCCAAGCCATAGGTTTTCAAATTTTCCATGCTTGCCCTTCTCTTCCCTCCTTGAGTCCCATTTTAAAACTTTGTCCCCAATCTGGAAATTTCTGGCTTTTTTTCTTCTGTCAAAAAGCTTTTTAATGTTGTCCTGCTTCTGAAATGCTTTTCTATACACTTCCTCTCTGGTTTTATGAAGATGGATGGTCTAATTTATTCTTCTGATCATATCATTTTCTTCAGTTTGTAACTCTTGAATCAACTTCATCACTGCAACACTAAGGTTGTTTGGAAAAATTGCATCAGTACCATACACAAGCTGGAAAGGTGACATGCCAATGGATTTCTTCAAAGTCAATATGTCAGCCCAAAGTGCATGGACCAGCTTTGTGTGCCAAGACTTTTTGTTTTCCTCCAACAGTTTCTTAATTATGTTCACTAAACTTTTGTTTGAGGATTTTGCAAGTCCATTACCTTGAGGGTAATAGGCTGTGGAATGCCCCAATGTTATCTGATATCTATGATAGAACTCAACCATCTTCTTTGATCCAAATGTTGTTGCATTATCAATGATAATCTTAGTAGGACAGCCAAATCTGGAGAGAATATTAGTCTCCATAAATTTAATGATAACTGAATCATTGGCCTGTATACAAGGTATGGCTTCTATCCACTTAGTGAAATAGTCTGTGGCAGTGAGAATCCATCTATGCTGGGCAGAATATGGTGGATGGATTTCTCATATGAATTCAAGTCCCCACTATTGAAATGGGGCTTCAACAGTGATGGGATGTAGAGGTAGGGGTAGCAGTTTTCTTTATGCCTTCAAAAATTTGACACTTATGACAGGCTATGATCATCTTGTGTACATCATGAAAAAGAGTAGGCCAATAGAAACCAGCCCTCAAAATTTTGTTGGCTGTTGTCTTCCAGTACAAATGACCTCCACACTCTCCTTCATGGAACTGGTACTTAACCTTCTCTGCATCAAACTCAAGCAAACATTTAAGCAATAGACCACTTGCATTTTTCCAATACATACATTTATCTATAATGTAATAGTTTATAGCTTTCAATTTTAGGAACCTTGCCTTTGTTTTTGTCAAACCGGGAGGTGTATTCAAATTAAGCAGAACATAAAGAATATCAGCATACCAAGAGGAATTCATAAAATGGTTTTCAACAATGGGTGTTGATATTTCCTCTTGATCATCTAAAGCATTAATCATATTAATATCCAGAATTTCAAAATTCGATTCAGCCATTAATCTAGCTAGACCTTGGCCTTTGATGAGTTTAGTGGGTTTAATATCTAAATCATATTCAAGGATAACATCAATCCACTTACCTCTCTTACCATCTGGGTCCTGTGTTAGAATTTCTTTAACAACTGAGTTTGGGACAAAGGCAATGATGTGCGAGTGAAGGATGTATACTCTGAAGTCTTTCAATGCTTTAACCAAAGAAAATGCTTGCTTCTCCATAATGTTGTACTTCAAAGGGGCATCCCTCAATGCCTTGCTAAAGAATTCAATAGGCTGCTCTTGTCCTTGTGGTTTTTTTTGTAAAAGGATAGCAGCTATGATATGTTCTGATGCAAATGAGAAAATATAAAACTCTTTTGAAAAATCAGGACTTATCAGAACTGGTGTTTTGGTCAACGCTTGTTTCACCAGTTCAAAGGATTTCTTTGCTTCCAAGGTCCATTTTACCCCTTGCTCCTTTTTCAGCATGTTTGTGATATTCCTAAGGAGCTCAGCTAGATTAGGGATGAACCTTCTCAAAAATTTGATCTTCCCAATGAAAGATTGCAACTCCTTGATGGTTCGAGGATGAGAGATTTGCAATATGGCCTCAATGCTCTTTGGATCTATCTTTATACCCTCTTCAGAAATAATGTGCCCAAGAATTTTACCTTCTTGGAGACCAAATAGTGTCTTCTTAGGGTTTAAAGATATTCCAAACCTTCTGCACTTCTCGAAAACTTTTCTCAAATGTTCTAAGTGTTCTTCATCTGTTTTTGAAAACACAATGACATCATCAAGATAGATAATGATGAAGAAGCCCAGTTCTTTCGCGAATGCTTTGTCCATGGCTCTTTGAAAATTTGTTCCAGCATTCATTAGACCAAAGGGCATTTTCACATACATGAAAGTGCCCCATGGTGTAGTAAAGGTTGTCTTTAATTGATCAGCAGGTAAACCAAGATCTGATTGTACCCTGAATAGCCATCCAGCAAAGAAATTCTTCTAGACCCTACCACCCTTTGTAAAATATGATCCATCTTGGGTAGAGGGTAGTTGTCCTTTAATGAAGCCTTGTTTAAGTTTCTAAAGTATATACAAAGCCTAATTTCTCTAGTTTTCTTCCTAACAGACACCAGATTAGATACCCATTCAGAATATCTAATAGGGACAATAATACCAGCATCATACATTTTCATAATCTCCTTCTGAACCAAAGGCAGCTGAACATGGTTTATTCTACGCAGCTTCTGTTTGAATGGTTTTTGGTTCTCTTTAAGGGGAATTTTGTGCTGTATTATTTCAGTGTCATAGGATTTAAGATCTTCGTAACTCCACACAAAAACATCATAAAACTCTTTAAACAACTCAATGTATTTGAGTTTAATGTGAGCTGGTAAAGTCTTAGACAGTTTAATCATTTTTGGTTTTTCCTCACTGTCTATATTGCACTCCTCCACTTCAGTCTCTACAGGTTCCAGTTTTGGTTTATTTTCCACATCATTAAAATCGAACAACTCTTCTAAAGGAGCCAGACCTTTAGGCAAACTTTCATCTTTAGAGTGCAGAGTTTCTAACTCCTCTTTTTCTGACTCTGCAATCATCTCTATTTTGTTTCTAAGTTTTCTAGATAACAGGTTTATATTAGTAGGTTCAGGAGACGGTTCTTCTTTGTCAAGGAAATTTCCTTCAGTGCAGTCTGTATCATAATCTAAGTCTGAACTGTGTAGTTCAAATTCATTTCTGAATTGCGTGAAGTCTTCTATTTGTTTTTCATTGTCAAACACCTGCCAATAATTTTCATTATCAGGTACAGCTGGTCTAAATTTTATCTCAGTTGTGCAATCTTTGGTGCTATATGGCGTTAAGCATGTCCTAGCTGCAAAGGCTAAATTATGGGCTGCAATATTTCTTTTTCTTGGGACAAAAAACAGTTTGGACTCCTCGAATGTTTTCAAAAGGTCCATGGCATCGTTTCGGTAGGCTCTAAGTCTGGGATGATTTGAGTTATATTCCCCATTGACTTTCCTAATGACTAACTCTGAATCCCCATACACATTGATTCTTCTGGCTCCTAACTTTTTCAATAGGTGTAAGCCTAGGAGAAGGGATTCATATTCTGCTATGTTATTGGAACACTGAAAGTTTAATTTGCAGGAAATGCTTTCTATGTGGTTGTTTTCAGTGTTAGTAATCCAAACACTTGCACCAACATTGTTCTTAGTGCAGGATCCATCAAAATACATACTCCACAGAGGACATTTCTTAGTTTCATCCTAGTTACTGTCCTCTTCAACTAACGTGCTCAAAGGTTGTTGTGGAAACTCCGCACTTAGTTGTATTTGTTTTGATTCCCCAAGATTTTCATTTGTTTGAGGGTTGTTTTCTTGATTGTGAATGTTTAAGAGAAAAGGACATCTGTCTTGTAGCTCAAGACCTTCGTTTAGTTTGCTAGATTTTACAGGTTCAGCAAACTGTTTAGACAGACCGACATTGTGTTCCTCTTCCTCCTTGTTGGCCATTAATCCTGATAAAGTGACTTGTTCTCCAAGTATTTCATCATTAAACATAATAAAAGAATCAAGGCCTGTATTTACAGAATACAAGGGAGAGTTTTGTGGTTTGTCTTGACTTGTAACTGTGAACTTCATATGGGATTCCCTGTAAAGTCTTCTAGTTTGATTAAAAACAGGGATAGTCACATAGGTCATGTCCATTTGCATAGTCCCCTGTAACTTAGCCCCCCAAGATCTTAATAATAACATTCCATATTTTGGGGGCACATCAGCCACAACAATATCCATGACTAAACATTTGGCTGGAATTTGGGCTAAGTTAACACAGAGGTCTTTGATTAATCCTAAACATCTTACTCTGCTGGAATCAAAGGAGTATAGGTCCTTGTATGGTCTGGTGATTTCTAAACCAAGGCTCTCCATCATAGCTTTGGGCATTAACTTATGAGAAGCCCTGGAATCATGCATAGTGTTGTGCAAAATTTTGTCATGAATGTTTATACTCACATAAAAGGGAGGAACAGGTCCCTCTTGATATCTACCTTCAATCTTAGGACCAAAAATCAACTCTGGTTGGCCATCACTAAGATTGACTATGTCCTCATTTTCTTCTATTTTCAAAGCCTTTAAAATTTTGGTTCTATATACATGTTGGGCAGCTAACTCAGTCAAAGGAACATAGATTTTGATCTTTGAAATTTCCTGCTCCAAGCTGAAAGGAACCTGACTCTTTAAAGTGTTGGTTTCAACCTTATTAGCTGTCACTCTATCAGCAATATTAGGTTGCTAATTTGTTTTATTTACACTTGACAAAAAAAATTTACAGGAGTACTAGCTGATGTGTTAGTACTACTAATGTTTGCACTCTATTTTTCATTATCTTGAGTGCTTTTTCCTTTACCTTTATCAGAATTTTCAGCCATTGTTTTGTCCTTTTGTTTAATCTTTTTAGGCTTGGTTGCAGTGCTGTTTTGTGAAGATTGGTCAGAGGTTTTGTTGTTGGGGGGTTGTTGACTAGTTTTACTTCTAAGTTCGTATTCTCTTTGAGGTTCTATGATGACATTTTCCATACCTTGATAACAATTTTCATCATCATCTCTTCGGTCATCAAAAGGTGTGTATAGACCTTGTTTCCTGTCATAATGAATCTCAAAGTCATCATTGTCTACCCCCAGCATGTTGATATCTTCTTCCTCTACTATTTCATCTATTTCCTCAACCTCACTTACATAGTTTTGATGAAAGGGAGGAGTGATCTGCTGATCATCTTCTCTAGGTCTGTTCGGAGGTTGGTTCCTTCTAACATTCTGATTCTGGTTCTGATTTCTATTTTGAGGAGCAGTTTGGTTTTGATTTTCTTGTGCTCTCTTAATTATGCTCATATATTTCATCATCTCTTCCATCATTCTTTCCATCTTTGAGTTGGAAGTATAAGGTGTGGATTCCTCTCTAAAGGACACTTTCTTTTATGTTTTCATTCTAGCTCTCTTCTCCATTAATTTGACTTCCACAAAAAGAGCACCTCTTTTCATAACTTCAAGAGTTTCAAAGTCTCTTTCTCTCAACTGATAGGCCATCTCGGGGTCAAACCCTTCAGGAAAATTGTTTAAAGCTGAGCCCTGTGGAGGTTTTAGCTCTGGGGAAAGAGCATTATACACACTGTTGAACCTAGTGCAATAAGCTTGCACACTTTCCCCAGTGTTTCTATGGAGGTTCTTATAATAAAAAAGGACTTGGAGAGGATTCTTCTTCACTTCCCATTTGTTTAAGAAAGTTTGATGGAAGCCTAGGAGATTGTTTATACTATGGGGGGCTAAGATTTTAAACCATTTTCTTACTTCTCGCCCTAAGCTTTGAGCAAATAATCTAAGCTTGACAGAATCATTATCAATTTCATTTCTGTCAAAGTAGTCATTCATCTTATCCACATGTTGTGATGCAGTTGTAGCATTGCTAGCATCATATAATGGAATTTTGGACTGATAGTCCTGTGGAAGATTGACTAATGGTGCAGGAAGGACTAGGGGAGCATACCATGCAGCCATGGCAGGAGGTGGAGGTGGATTTACAGGTGGGTTGACAAAAGGGAAGGTGGGCTGAAGTGGAGTGGTTTGAACAGTGGATGAAGGATGAGTAGATGTGGATGGAACAACAGTAGATTGCTGAGCTGATCTTGGATGAGAGACACCTAAATTCAACAGGAAGTGTAGATCAGGTGGTGTTGTTTCTCTACTACCAGGATGTTCACTTGTCTCCAGGGATGAAAGTGAAGACTCAGAATCTAGCTGAATTATATCATCAAATGACCTAGTTCTAAATGGATTTAATAAGTCAGCTTGTGATTGTTGTAGAGCTGAAAGAATTTCAGGGACTGAATTAGCTCTCAAGGGTGATCTGAAAACAGTTGATAATTTAATCCTAGGAGACTTCCAAAGGATACTTTCTGGGTTATCAACTATCTCAGGTGGATTAGGGTCAGGATGGGCTCTAGTGTGAATATTTCTAGGAGCCACTATGATATGCTTTTCAGACCCAAAACAAACAAGAAGAGATTTTAAGTAGGTATGACAGTCTTCGAGAGGTTAACTAATCTGTTTACACAAATCTTAATCCTACAGTCCTCTAACTGAGTTTGAATAATATTAATGACAAGGGTTCTTCCCAGTGGAGTCTTAAGGTCTGTTTAGGATTGTGGAGTCGCCAAGTGGAAGTTTTTAGCTCTTTTCAGAGGTAAAATTTTTTATGGTCCACCACCATGTTTATTGGATACCAATCCAAAATATTTTTTAGGTTTTTCTGAGTTATTTTTCAGTTGTGTGGTTCTTAAGAATATCCTAACTTTGTTTCAAAATTTATCTACGGTTATGAGACAAAGACAGTCTATTCTTATGGCTAAGCCAGCTGATTTTTCAAGGTTAGATAAAGACTTAAGAGAATCCTGGGTTTTACCTAGTTTGTCACTGATTCAGACAAGTTTCATCATAAATACCATTTCTTGGTAGTGCTTGAAAAGGCTTCTTTTTACTCACAAATATTTCTGAAGTTTTCTAGGGAACTCAAACCAGAGATTGACTGGGAGGGCATTCACCAGATATGTCACCCCTGAAACAGGATGAGATCCGGAGGCTACCTGGCCCTTTCCAGACTCTGTCTAAGAGTGTGGGAGAACACAACAAAGGTATAGGGTTTGGAGTCCCCAGTGGAGTCGCCAGAAATGTTAGTTGCTGGTGGCTCAGCTGGTTAATATAGCTAATGTTCTTGGACCAAATCCCTGGTATCCTATGGTTACCCTCAAATGAAAATTTTTCTGGGTTTCTTCCCCAGCAGAGTCACCAGAAATGTTAGGAATCTGTAATTTTAGCAGATTGGTAAGACTAAAACTGTAGAAGCAACATCGTTTCAACCAACTTTGGGATTCTAGGATCTAGCCCTCCCCGGAGAGGGATGTCTCCAATAAGTACAAAGATAGATTTGTCTTTGAAGTTTAGGGTTATGATATTAGGCTAGTTATGAAGGCCAAAGGTTTGTTTTTTTTTGGATGGTTGAGCATGAAAATGACTTGAGGGGAAAGTTCTAAATGCAAAATAGTTTCAAAAGTGAGAAGTTGCAAGTGAATAGAACAGATTAGGCTAAAAATATAGATATAACGCTGGTTTTTAGTCCATTGGGCTATTGAGTCATATCTGGGCTTTAATTGAGCAATAACATCAAGAGTGATCCGAGGGGCAAGTCATCTATATCACAAGATTATTTGAGATAGAGTGATGGGATGGAAACAATAAAGTGTTGGAGGGGTGGAAACTGATAATAATTTCTCAAAGGATTTATAGTCAGTCCAAACAAGAAAAGCCTCTTAAGTAACTGCTTAAAACCAACCAAGTGCAGGGCTAACCATTGACTTCTTGGGCAAGTTTGTATTAAAGTAGCTTAATTGACAAACAATCCAGTAATCCACATAATTACCTTCAAAAATTATGAAAAACATATAAGAAAAACAAAGTGTAACTTAAGATCAGATAAAGTACTTTTAAACCTATTATGCTTTCAGTCAACACCAAGGGAAACTTTCAGAATCTAATTTTGGAGAAAAAATAGGACCAAGGCACACCATATCTTCCATAGTTATCTTTAATAAGAAAATAAGGAAAATAACTTTTAAGAGCAATGTTTAAGGCAACCAGTAGGACGAGGGAAGTCCAACATTCCTAATTGCTTAAATGTATTAAATCATTCTTAAATAAACAAATTGGAGGAAAACATTGAGATAAAGTTTTTCAGTCAGAGAAGGTTACTGATATACAGTAGGTCCCAACTCTATAATTGTTGTTCTTTATCAGAGAATAGTGAACAATATGACATGCATAGAAGGAAAACAATAACAAAGAGAGGTGCACTTCACCGATGATATAGACCAGGATCCCAAGAAACAACTTTTATATTGATGTCAAACCAGTTACAGTCTTCAAGTCCAATGTTTCAGTTCAGCAATCATCTTCACTATTCATCCTATCTAATCTATCACAAGCAGGGCTCCAAGGGCCAATGAACACTATTTACAATCAGAAGTTTTTGCTCAAATATATTTCCAAGTTCTGCAACCAACAGTTTCTCATCTTCTACAGAAGTATTTATAGAAGAATGAGGAGGTGAGATCTGATAAAAGATCTCATTTTACAATTAATACAGACTTAATAAATTCTTTGGCCTTTGAGGGGCTCAATGAATAAACTTACATATGTGTACTATGTATTAAATGTTCTACATAAAGATTAAGCTCGGTGGGAGCTTTTGTTGACCTTTGAGGCACTGTGTGGCGTCGAAGTAACTCTTTAGACATTCTTTTCATTGAAGTCCCCAGCAGGATTAACTCTTCGGCCACGTTTGAGACAAATATCCGATCTTGATCAATAAATTCGGCCTCTGATTGAATACTTTGAGGCACAGGTGGCATTTTAATAGCTAAAGGGATCAATTTGCCTCAATTGCGGAGGTGGAAGCGCTCCTGTCGATAAAACCCTTAATATATTCTTTAAACTGTGTTTTAAATTGGGGATTAGGCTTCTGATAATCATTCTTAGCCGTAATCCCCGTAATCCTATCATTAATCTTCTGTTCTGGTTCATCCTGGTCTTCGGCACTTATGCTCTTTGACTGTGCCCAATTCATGGCTTTCTTGCTGCTGCGCAGGGCTATGCAGGGTTTATAAGGCATCAATGCCTGAGGAAACACTGATGAAATGTGCATTTCCACCCTGTGGATGATTTCCTTTGACGAATCGAAGACGGGAGGGTCGTCACCCTCTGCTCTGAATCTTCTTTGAAAATCACGAGAAAATGATTTAAAACCCTGCAATAATACAAAAACTATTATAAAATCCTGCTTTTATAGGTTAACTGCATTGGAAGGCATGTGAAGACAGCGGGGCCATTGGATGGCATCATCCAACGGTCAGGATTGATCAGGCGAGATTATAGAACGGGCGAAAGAAAGATTAAATCTGAGCCGTCGATCGTGCAGAGATCGACGGTCGAGATTGAACGAGGAGGCAGAGGAGGAGGATGAATCTGAGCTGTCGATCGCGCAGAGATCGACGGTCGGGAGCAAAGGTGGAAAGAAAAATGGAGAGAATCTGGTCGATGAATTTTGGACCATCGATCTACAGATCAGATCGATGGCAGAGATGGCGTTGCCACTGTACGATAGCCCAGTTATCGTGTGTGTATCTTGGTTAACCATCGGACAGCTTCGGCGAGCGATAGCCATTGGATGGGTGGGTTCAGATCCGACGGCTATGGTCAATATCGCTGGGCATCCTCGTCCGAACTTTAATGCGCGATGGATGACTTTAATGCGCGAAGGATGGTGGTTTCCGGAACAGTGCTCGGGACGCGTGTCAGCCAGTGTATGGAATCGCTGCCGGTTGGGAAAAAACCGCCTTTGCCCAAAGGCAATGCGATGAAAACCACGTTGTTTTAGGGCAATGGCGAACGGCTGGCGAGGTCCACCGGGTTTGATAGGTTCTGCACCGTCAAATCCGCAGATCAGATCAACGGTGGAGATTGCTCGAATTTCGGACCGGTGGAAAACCTTTATTAACATATGAAACCCAAAGTTTTCAACAAAAACAAAGGTTTTTAATGGATCGGGATATATAAAATATGATTTTTTATTGATTTTTTTCAATGTTTTCAAAGGGTTTCGGTATAGTTAAAAAATGGGTTTTTAACTATGGAAAAGTGATTTTCATAAATGGAAGAAGAGGATTTATGAAAAAAAGGGAGTTTTTATGGAGAAAAAGGGGAGAAAATGAAGGCTTGAGAAGGGGGAAAATGAAGGTCTTGTAGCAGTAATTGGCCTTGGAAATCAGCAGGATTTCAGGGTCTTTTGGGAAGTAAACATCAGTGCAGATTTGGACAGAGGCAGGAGGCCTTCAAGAGTCTTCAAGAGCCAACAGTTTTTTGTCATAGAAAATTGTTCCTTGAAGGCTCAAAACAGATTTAGCCACCTTTTTGTATAATCAAATTTTACAGGTGGCTAACAGGTTGAAGTATTAGCAGGTGATGGATCCATACCTTATATTGGTGTAATTTATTTTGGCTGGATCCCCTTCCCTTTTTCATTCTTCTTAATTCCTCCTATGTTTTCTTTTATATTAACTTATTTTCACTCTATATATAGCATATATTGAATATCAATCCCTCCTTTTGACCTTTTAAGTTGATTGATTAATCTAATTTAATATAAATAGAATTAATATAAATTAATTAGACTGAAAATAATGAAACTTAGATAAAAATAAATTAATATCCTTTTTTCTTTTCGATAATATGAAACTAATTATAATAGAATATAATATTAAGAAAATATTAAATTTACAATAAAACTAATATATCAATACAAATTTAACTATATGACAAAAAATAGTGTATTATATATAATTTATTTTAATTCAAACTAATATAAATAAACTAAATATTATTAAATATATATATATATATATATATATAATATAATAATAATAATTAAATGAAATTTTTTCATTTCTTCCTTTTATGTCAAACTACTTGTTACATTTTAACGGCTAGTTAAAACCTCTCTTCATCCATTTAAAATGGGATGCCATGATCTGATTTATCATATGTCCTAAAGATGAACCACACTGGCTAGTTCGAAACGTGTCGATGAATTCTTTACCTATGTGATTATCACTAAATGATTTATCTGCAAAACTTAGCCTCATATACCCTTCTTAAATTGCGCATTACACAGTCCCAGCCCTAAGGCTGCAACCTTGCCTCTTGACACTGTGCAATGCATAGTTCCTTCCTTCCAGAACTGCGCACTACGTAGTTTCAGTGCTTAAACCTAGAGACTAGCCTCCAAAATTACGCAATTCAACCCCCCAGCCTGGCCCCAACTGCGCATTGTGCGGTATCTAAGCTCAAGCTTAGCTTGATTGAGCTCTTGAGTTGTGAAATTGTGTAATCACCAAGTATGTTATGCCTTCTAGAACTGCACAGTTGGCTGAAACAATGCAAAACCTCTCAACCTGACTCGCTAAGTCCCAAAACTATGTAATCTACTTGCCCAATCCAGCCTGAACTACACATTTCACAGTCTCAATGCTCAAGATTCGCCCCTAACTACTTGAGCTGCGCAACTGCGCAGTCACTAAGCCTCTCCCTCAGCCTATCACCTGGTTCCGGCTCAGTCGGTGGATCAACATGCATCATCTTAGACTAGGGGTTTATCGAACTATTGTTGTCTTTTCATGAGTGAATTACAAATGCAGGTACTCTATCACACTATGAAAGGACGATGAAGAAGGATATGGAGAAGGGGAACATGCTAGAATACATATTTGTAGTTGGTTATGCAAACTGATCAATTAAGACAAAGCAAAGGGACACCAGTTTGTGATCACAACTCAAGACTTGATACCATTGAAGACTCCTTACCTCTAAGCCATATGGAGGTGGAAAAAAGAGCATGCTCAAGAAGACACATAGCAAGGAGCAACAAGAATGGTTTGACATTGCCATGTCATCATGTACTTTATGTAAACAATGTCATGTCATGTCATTTCATTAGTCATCACATCCCACATCATTATTGTGGATTATGTAATTATATATGTAAAATGTATTGTAAAGTGGAAGTCCAAAGGACACATACAGAATATGAAGATTCGTATAAATTTGAAAATTCATAGGAAGTCAAACAATCATGAGGGTAGTCAAAGAGTCACAAGGAAGGTGAAGTATAACCCATTTGGTTACACCATCATTGTTTGAGCAAGGGAATTTTCACCTTGGCTCATCCCACAAGGCATCAAAGGGACAAGCTAGTTCTTTTGAGGAGCAAGTAGTGGCTCCAACGCTCCACTATTGGAGCTAGTGGTGTTCATTGTACACATGTGTTTGAGAAATTTTACTTAATATATGAAGCCCAATGGCCAACATTCTCTTCATGCATGGATTATGAATATTTGTAACACTGATATCTGAATGTTTGTAATTCATTTTTGTTTTCAGTTGTACTAAATTAGTTGAACTATTTCAGTTATTTTAGTGCTTGTCATATTGAGAATGTGGTGTAATGGTTGCAATGACTGTCACATCCTTTTGGACTATTCCGTTGAATGTTAGACAAATCTTTCCCGTTTCTGTGTGTCTTTACGAGGGTGGTACTATTACCTCTCTTATAGAGGCTCACTTTCTTCTCCCTTTGCAGTAGAATAACCTTTACAAACTTACGATGGAACACTCACCAGGCACACTCACTAGCTTTTCAAAGGTACATGTGCATTCTTCTCTCTTGTTGACATTAGAATCAAGCAAATCTTTAAGAAAACAGTAATCGGGTTGTATTCTGGATGGGGATCCTATCCGAGGTGTGAGGTCTAATTGGGACCACATATCGGGGTGACCCCGTGAATGTTGGTAGTTCCATCACTGTCAATACCTTCATAAAATTTTCTTTATCCTTCTTGCATGAAGAAATTGCCTTCTTTCCCTATGTTTCAAACTTTCTACATGCAAAAGATGATCGATCCATCAAATAAGTGGAGTCCTCTTATTTGAAATGATAAAAACATAGTTTGGAAGTTTTCATTATCATGGTTAGACATGAGGTCTTCAAGGGACGGAAAATTTTAGTTATACGAAGACAATAAAAAATTTTCATTTTAGAACAAACTGTTGCTTTGATTTGCCAAAAAAATGCTATAAGACAGCTAATGTATTAGCTCTAATCAAAATACCTAAAGCCAAACAAAAGATGATACATATATCAATGTACTTTAATATTAGCAACATATTTCGTTTGCATGTGGACTCATGAATATGGTGAATGAAATCCCCTTTATAATATTTTATTAGTAATGGAATGAGACAACTCAATTGATTGTGCATAATTCTTTTTTGAATTTGTAATATTGTATGAAAATATATTCTCCTCTAATCTATTGTAACAATGCATGAATGCTCATTGGCTTTATGGTGTTGTTTTTAAATTTGAAAGTTTAATGAAAGGGTACTCTATTATTACTACATATATGTTATGTTGTATGTCCACTTCTACACCCCAAGTTTTATTTAATTAAACATTAAACTCTACATTATTTTTTTTTTTACATTTTCACTACTTTTGGCCCTATACAAACACCACGAGAAAACTAATTCATCCTCCCAATACGAAATACAAGGGAAATGGTATTCATAAACCATGTCCCTTGTTATATATGTGATATATCACAAGATACTTTAAGATGAATAATGTTACATGTATTTCGTGTCTTGTGGTTGTGATATGTTTTATGTATTATAAATTATTACCGTAATCCCATATCCTTATAGTGAGATTGTATTTGACGTAAATTCTAACTCCTACAAATTAGTACTACAATCACATACCCTTACAATGAGATTTTATTTTACAACAATCCTCACTCCTTTATGATGAAAGGTATAATGTTGAAACCCTAGATATTTCCAAAGCTTTCCATTTGTTTTCTTTTAAAGATAAATAAAAACTCATGACTTTATTTGTTTATGATAAAAAAAATGACAAGTAATAAAGATACATTGCCTACCCTTTAACTTTTTCAAGGATCCCCAATGTATAAAAAACCTTGGTTATTGTTAAGTGTTATCCTAATACTCAATTTCATGCCTACGATTAGAGTTAGCTATGATTTCAATAATTTTAGGATCCTTGTCTAATAATCTCATCTCCCCCAAAAGGCATATAGAACAATATATTCAAATATATTTTCAAAACTGATCATAATATAGGTAGTCTAGAGAGGGTCATTCCTCAAGTTGAGTTGATGTAGAAAGTAAAGATACATTTTGAGGTGGAAGATGAACATGAGTAGTAATCATGTGGAGATATTAGGATTTATAAGGATTCCCATATTTTTGGCACTCTATACCTCCTCATTGTTATTGTGTATTTCAAACTATAAATTTGATGGATTGATGAGGATATAGCACCTAAATTATGAATCAAGGTATAGAAGTTTGATTTTAATATGTATGTCAGCATGTTCAATGCTTTCTTGGTTTAAAGATAATGCTACTAAAATATGATGCATGATTTTAATATGTATGTCAACATGTTCAATGCTTCCTTGGTTTACAAATAATGCTACTATAATATGATGCATGAGTTTTTTGTTTTTTGTTTTTTTTTTTTTTTTTGGGTGTGTGCATAGGTATATGCAAGTGCAATTTAAATATAAGTTTGGAAGATGTATTGTTATGGGAAAAAAAAATTGAAATTGGTAAAGATTTTAATGTGATTTAACTCATTATTTTATCTTATTTTAAGTATTTGTGTTAAATGTTTTTATATATGAGTTGGGATGTTATTGAAATCAACTCTACCTTAACTTGTTACAAATACTAATTTTTGTTAAAATTTATGAACAGCAAGGCTTTAATGCAAAACATAAGTTTAATTTTTCTCCAAGGGGTTTCCTCAATATTAACCTTGTAGCCTTAGGATTGTTATGGAATATAAATAAAATAGAAACAATAAAAAACAATATTTAAATATTTAGCAACCCTATTCTTCAGGGTAATCCAATAGAAAATATACTAAATTGTTCCAATAAGTTTCAATCCTCCAGGGAAATCTTAGCATGTATAAGCCATATATAAAAATCCTTTGTGACACAAATAAATATAGTAGCAAATCTATAACTATATTCTTCAATAAAAATTTAATATAATTCAACTTATGTCAAATCAATAAGACATATAAGTATTATATGGATAAAAATAAAATTTGCAATTACGTAAGTATTAGATATCTAAAAACTTCATTAACATGAATCAGAATAAGTTCATGTACATAGCATAGTATTATTAGAAGATTAATGCAATCCACTATCTCTCTAATATCCTAGCTTGGGAAAGCCAAGAAAATCCTAACCCAACCAATGAAATCCAACAAGCATGAATCACTCAAGCAAGTCCTCCAAGGAAATACATCTCTTCTTCTTTTCTCTAACTACAAATTAGGGTTTCGTCTCAAAACCCTAATCTCCAAATTCCCAAGGGATGAAACCCTAACCATAGACTTAAATATGCTCCAACAAGATCAAGAAAACCTATAAAATTTAAAAGAGAGAGGAAAAGTACATAAGAGAGAGAGAGAGAGAGCACTAGTGCACTCCACTTAGTCACATATTTAGCATGAGTGATAGGTATAATAAGCTATGATGTTATGTTGTGAAGTGATCATTTCCTCCAACATTTCCCTTACCATGATTCCTGCAAAGGTTTTGTGGTCTTCATTTGTTCCATTGACTCACGTGCTAAATTTATTATCTCAAATTTCTATGGTGGATTCATCTTTTCTACTACAAAACTTTGCATTTTGGTGGTTTCTAGTGTATTGCTTTGTTTTGTTATGGTTTCCTACTCTCCATTTTATAAAGTAGTGTCAATTTCAATTGCAACATTTTGACAAGGGGTTGAAGCCTTTGTTTCGCTAGTTCTTGTTGGATCAAACAACATCTATCATGTCAATGGCTACATCAAAGTTCCAACTTGGTTAACATTGTCTAGCCTCAAAATGGAAGAGGTTGTGTTGGATCCCCCTCCCTTCCATCACAAAATCAGTTAATGATGTCAAAGTGTGCTAGTATTTTTCTTATGCAACATTGTATGTTTCTTCCTATTCCCATTTTCACTTGAAATCCCTATCCCTTTTGTTATGGTTCTCAAACTCCAAAACCTCCACCCCCTCCATTGGCTTGGGCCTTAGTACTTCTAGCCATTTTTCTACAACATTCATCACGCCTTCCTTAATGATGTAGAAGGGTGGGATCTCCAATTCCATCTTAGGATATATCTATGGGAGGATGTAGACATGGTGCATATCTACTTCAAATTGGAGAAAGCCAATATTTATATCCACTATTTTTTGCGAAATATAAGAAGTTGAGGCCTCCTATAACATCTAGGTATACATCCAAATGTTGAAAAAGTGTGGTCATTAATTTGAAAAGACTTATATCATTGATATTAGACACACATGCACACACACACGCACACAAGTATATTAAAAATCGGGTGATCAAGAGAAAGATGTTGTCAAAATAAAACGTCGAAATTTAATTTATATAAAGAATTCAAACAGTGAAATGGTGGTTTCAATCCCATAGTTTAGGAAGCCCATGGAATTTTCCCATGATATTTGAAAAAGTGAACTAAAAAGGGAATTACTGATTTGATTAATGAATTGATGTGAATTGTTTCATTAACATGTATTTTCAAGAAGGGTTATGATAATGTATAAAAGGAGAAAGTATCAAAAGGAAAGGGTGTGTGAAATTAAAGATATACTTTGTGAAGTGAATGAGTCATATTGAGTTTTTTGAAAAAAACAAAATTGATGGTCAATTTCACAATATGAAGTTTGGAGCAAAACATGAAGACATTGTAGGTACATTTAGTAAAAATTTAAATTATAGTTTGTTATAATTTAATAGATATATCCCATAGAATCTAGGGCTTGTGAATAGTCCTTAAATCAATATTAAATGAGTGAACCTATTGAAAATGACAACAAGAAAGGATTATAATTTATTTTTCCCTTGAATTAAATTAGAATAAAATTGTAATTCCACACCACAAGAAAACTTGTACGAGTTAACTGAGTTATTAGGACTTATTTGGTTCAATTAATTCAAGTTGAGTGTCTAAATAAGTCATGTAGAGTGTCTCCTACAAAATACAAGCCCTGGTTGAGTTTATTTTTGAGTTGCAATTAATCAACTCAATTTATATGAGTTAAATCAATTTAACTAGTTCTAACTGATGGAGGAACTAGTGAGAGGGAAAATTGTGGAACTTGAACTTTAACCACATGCAGTGATCAATCAGATAACTAATAATTCGCTCATAAATAACTCATAAATGTCAGTTCTGAGAAATACCCAGTTGTGATTGGAGTTCAAGGGAAGTGTACTATCAGTTGTATAATCATCAAAATTGTACAAGTGGTGCATGCAGTCATAGGAAGGCCCCTAATGCATTTCATAGTGTGGATTGAGAATTTCCATAATTAATAGGGACCAATTACCCAAGGAAACAATGCAAGGAAATAGAGATCCTGGATGGTAGAAAATTGGTTAATTATTGAACCATGTTTGTCTAGGAATCAATGAGACAAAGAGAGATAATGGAAGGTTTCTCAGCTTGGAGAAAAGCATTATAATCTTCTCATATTTTCTAACTTCTGAAATATATAGATAGAGGGGTTTTTAGTTAAGATTTTACCCAGGAAATACTTGTGTACTGTGTGATTGAAATTCTTTCTCTTTCATGTTTTGTGATTTCGCGATCTAAATTGGCTTCCGCAATTGGTAGAGTAGATTCAAGTATGTTTTTTTAGTGTATTATAATAATCAGTTGAATCTATGTGGATTTTATACATTGTATAAGATCAGGAATCACTCTATAAAATAATAATACAAGTTTGTTCTATGCAGGTGAATTGAATTTTCATATCTATTCTTCAGGACTAGTAGTAGGATCAGGATGTCTTTCTCTAGATAGAGACTCGAATATTCCCTTTAGGGTAGTTTGAATTACATAGGTTGGAGAGATAGGATGGAAGCAGTGTTGGAAGACAATGGGTTGAAGGAGTCCATAGATAGTGATATTCCTAAGCCTGCAGTAGCAGATGCTCAAGATCTGGCAGCATGGAAGAATAATGTAGCAAAGGAAAGAAGGATTCGATTGGAAGGTGTTCAAGATCATATTGTCTAGAACCTCCATTGAAATAAAAGTACATATGTTATGTGGAAGGCCTTAACAGATTTGTTTCAAAAAAACAATGACTGCAGGAAGTTGGAACTGAAGGAAAAGCTCATAAAAATCAAGATGGAGAAGGTTACAAAATACTAAAGTACTTGACCAAGTCACCCAATATCGGGATGATCTTGGAAGTGTTGGTGTTATAGTTGTTGAGGATGATCTAGTGAGCCTAACACTTCTATACCTTCCCAAGAGCTCCCACAAATACCAGGAATCAGCGAATGGGAGGGTGAATCTACCAAAGTGGGAGTGATTGTGGTTTGACTTGGTACAAGAAGAGATTCGGCGGAACACCAAAGATGGATCCTCATAAAATAATGATGATGAGGAGATTGTGCCTTGGATGGAAAGGTAAAGAAAGGGGAAGGGAAGTCATGTCATTCCAAATCAGATTCTGGTCAGGAAGGAAAGAAGAAGGACTTGGAAAATATTAAATGTTTTCATTGTCACGAACTGGTAAACTATGCCACGAATTGTTCGCACAAGAAGGCCAACAAGAAGCCCTCAACAGGAGCAGTAGGTGAAACTCTTGCTTCACAATTCGAGTTGGATTTCACTCTCATCACATGCATGTTGTCATCGATGATGGGTTATGTGTGGTAGCTGGATAGTGGAGCCTCATTTCATATGACTGGCAACAAATAATTCTTCAGCGACTTGGAGGATAAGGACCTCCAGATGCACATTGAGATGGGAGATGATGGGAGGTATAGCGCAACCAACATCGATACTATAACCTTTCAAAGGGATTCTAGTTCTCTTATCACAATAAAATATGTTATGTATGTTCCTAGTTTGAAGAAGAAATTAATTTCAGTTACTATGTTGAAATATCATGGCTACAATGTGATATTTATTAAAGTAAAGGCATTCCTTCATCACATAGCCATGGGAAAAGTGAAGAAAATCATGGTTCAAGTAAAGAACCTCTACAAATTAGATGTAGAAGATTGTGTTTCCTTGAGCACAAAAGCAGAAAAGGTGGAGAACTGAGACATCGATGAGTTATGGCATAGAATATTGGGCCATATACACCACAAAGCTTTGAATATCATGCAAAATATTTCTACAGGACTTCCCAAGGATGCACTTGAGCAACGTGATACATGAAAATGGTGTAAATTTTTTAAGTACACCAAGGCCACCTTCCATGATAAGGACAGTCAAGCGAAATTGATCCTTGAAAGAGTTCACTCAAATGAGTGTGGACCATTCTCGATAGCCTCCACGACCAAGCACAGGTATTATGTGAATTTTGTAAATGAATTTTCATGAAAATGTTGTATATTCTTCATGTAGAAGAAAGACCAAACGTTCTCAAAATTTTGTGAGTTCAAAGCACTTGTTGAAAAAGACACAGGAAATAAGGTGAAGGTTCTCAGGAGTAATAACTATGGAGAATATGTGTCGAATGAATTCAAGAAATTTTTTTCATCAGACGACATACGACGAGAGTTGATAGCACCTCACAACCCACAAAAAAATGAGGTTGGAGAAAGAAAGAACAAAATCATTGTGGGAGCTGCATGGGCGATGTGACATGATCAGGGCCTACCGTTGCACTTGTGGGCATAAGCATGCAACAAAGTTGTGCATGTGCATAACAGAAGTCCTCATCGGATTCTCTAGATGAGTACATCATAATAATCATTTTCCAGTAAGAAGCCATATGTGGTGCACTTTAGAATTTTTGGTTCATAAATTTACCGTCATGTTACCAAGGATGCACGAAAAAATCTAGAACCAACAGCTAAATTGGGCATATTTTTGGGGTACACTAATACACCTCACAACTATCGGGTGTACCTGCCATCTCATAGGCTGAAAATGGTTCGTAGAGATGTGAAATTAGATGAAGGAAAGGCCATGTGAATTTCCCTTGAGAGGGAGCTTCAGATGCATGAAAATGAAGAGCTCTTAGCTTCAAAATAAGAACCTCAAGATGTCGAGAAGCCACAAGAAGAGGAGCAAAGAGTGGAAGCACCCACTCATGCTGAGACATCTAGAGACGAAAGGAAGAACACCACAAAGGCTGATAGGTTGATGCATGATGCTAGAGAGAAAGTGGGAGCACCCACATCAAAACACAGACAGAGAAGGTCTTCAGATCGGTACAATGGCTACTTTGATCTTATGAGCGAGATTGTAGAGACTGATCCATCCTCATTCGAGGAGGCAGTGAAACAACCAGTATGGGTTGATGTCATGGTAGAGGATTATGACTCCATTATCATAAAAAATGCATGGGAAGTTGTCCCAGGACAAGAGGACAAGTCAGATGTAGGATCCAGATGGATCTACAAGGTGAAGCAATCAACAGATGGGGGTGTGGAGAAATACAAGGCCATATTTGTGGCAAAGGGGTTCTCTTACGTGGAGGAAATAGATTACAAGGAGACCCTTGCTCCAGTAGAAAGGTACTCTTCAATAAAATCTATTCTTGCACTTTCAGCGTAGATGTGATGGAAAATACATCAGATGGATGTAAAAACAACATTCCTCAATGAAGTGATTGAGAAATAGGTGTACACAAAGCAACCAGAAGGATTTGATACATTTGACAAAGAGTCGCATGCATGCAGACTCAAGTGATAATTGTATGGAATGAAACAAGCACCGTGTGCTTGGTACACCAAGATCAACAACTATTTCACTAGGTTTGGCTTCACCAAAAGTGAAGCAGATGCAAACCTTTACAACATTGTGGTTGAAGGTATTATTGACTATAGTATTATATGTCGATGATTTAATTTGAGATGAAATACATGGGGCTCTTGCATTATTTCCTTGGTTTGGAAGTTTGGAAAAGAGACGGGGAATTGTTTGTCTCTCAGGGCAAGTATATCAACGAAATACTGAAGAAGTTTCACATGTAGAGAAGCAAATCCATGGAGACTCCTCTAGCAGGGAATTGGAGGAAGGAATATGCCACTTCAAGTGAAGTGGTAGAAGCTACCATCTACAAGCATATTTTGGGTTCACTTATGTACTTGGTGAACACACAATTAGACATGTTTTATGTGGTTAAGAAACTTAGTCAAGCAATGGTTAAGCCAATCAAGATCTATTGGAAGGAAGCCAAACATGTGTTGAGATACCTCATAGTCACCACTCAGTTTGGTATTTAGTAAAGAAGGAAATAGGAAGTGAAGCTTCAAGGTTTCATATATGCATATTGGGCAGGGATTCCATCCAACATGAAGAGCTCATCAGGGGGCATGTTTAGTATTGGGTCAACAAGAGTTTCTTGGTACAACATGAAGAAGAGATCAGTTGCACTCAGTTCAACAGAAGCATAGTATATGGATGTTAGTAAAGAAACTTGTGAGGCTATCTGGATGAGGAAGATCCTTATTAGGTTGTTTGGTCAACAGATGGATCCTACGGTGATTTACTGTGATAACCAGAGTTGCATCAAACTCTCGGTTAATCTAGTTTTGCATGATAGGTCCAAGCATATCGACATCCAGTATCACCATCTCAGAGATTGTGTGTAGAGGTGAATCATTATGCTAGATTAGATTCCTACAGAGGAACATGATATAGACATCTTAACGAAGGAACTATCAAGAGGAAAATTTGAGTTCCATAGAGGCAGGATCGAGGTATCAAATAATCCTTTCTTTCTAAGGAGTGTTGAAAATAACACCAAGAAATTATTCTAATGTAATTTTCCCTTGAATTAAATTAGAATAAAATTGTAATTCCACATCATAAGACAACTTGTACGAGTTAACTAAGTTAGTAGGACTTATTTGGTTAAGTTAATTCGAGTTGAGAGTCTAACTTGAGTCATGTAGAGTACAAAATAGGAGCCTTGGTTGACTTTATTTTGAGTTGTAATTAATTAACTTAATTTATCTGAGTTAAAATCAGTTTAAGTAGTTCTAACTGATGGAGTAGCTAGTGAGAGATCAAAGTGTGGAACTTGAACTTGAACCACATGCAGTGATCAATCAGATAACTGATAATTCACTCATTAATAAATCATGCATGTCATTTATGAGAAAGACCCAGTTGAGATTGGAGTTCAAGTGCAGTGTACTATCAGTTGTATAATCATCCAAATTGTATGAGTGGTGCATGTAGTCAGAGGAAGGTCCCTAATGGATTGTGCAGTATGGATTGGGAAATTTCCCTAATTAATAGGGCCTAATTATCTAAGGAAACATCACAAGGAAATAGGGATCCCTGAGGGCAGAAAATTGGTTAAGTATTGAACCAGGCTTGTTTAGGAATCAGTGAGACAGATAGAGATAGTGTAGAGGTTTCTCAGCTTGGAGAAAAGCATTGTAATCTTCTCATATTTTTTTACTTATGCAATATATAAATAGCGTGGTTTTTAGCTGAGGCTTTCCCTAGGAAATAATTGTGGATTGTGTGATTGAAATGCTTTCTCTTTCATGTTTTGTGATTTCGCGATCTAAATTGGTTTCTGCAATTGTTAGAGTAGATTCAAGTATATTGTTTTAGCAAATTACAATTATCAATTGAATCTACATGGATTTTCTGTAGAACCTAAAAATTTTGTTATAATTCATTTTCTATAAAGAATCAAATCATGAAATTTTGAGAACATAAAGAAAACAATTGAAGGTACATCTCATAAAAAAATTATATTATGGTTTCACTATATTTTTAGATATATACCCTATGGAAATTAGGGGTTGTGAATGGTCCTAAAATTAGTCTTAAATGAGTGAACCTATAACTTTAGCTATAATTCTCTTTCTATGGAGGATCAAACCATGAAAATATGAACATATTGAGAAAACAACTAAAGGTATGTTTGGTAAAAGCATAAAATTTTGGTTCATTTTAATTTTAGAGATATACCCTATGGAATTTAGGGATTATGAATGGTCTTGAAATCAACTTCAAAAGCGTGATCAGGCCATTTTTGTTATAATTCTTTCTATGTGACACTTCAAACTATGAAATTTTCAGATATTTGGGGAGACATACCAAAGTGACAGGCAATATTTCTAGAATTAGACATAAAAAATTAGACACATGATATGCCATACAAGTTTTCCCTTGGGGATCGACCAAAAATCAATAAGTTTTTGGAAAACAAATAGATTAGTGTCTCTTTCCAAGTTGGTGCTTAGTAGTTGGGCTTGATGCATCCAACAAATTGGTGTCTACGAAGATATGTAAGAGTGGTTCGGTGCATACTAGGGCTTATACCAGTGGAGATGGTGTCTCTAATGAGTTAGTGTCTACAAATACCTACAAGTGTATGTTGGTTCCTACCATGTTTTGCACTAATGGGGATTGGTGCCTATGATGATCTAGAAGAGTAAGTTGATGCGTACAAAGGTTTGTGCCAGTGGGGGTTGTTGTCTCCAATAAGTTAGTGCTTGCAAATATTTGTAATAGTAGGTTGGTGCCTATAAAGGTTTGTACCAGTGGAGATTGTTATCTCCAATAAGTTAGTGCTTACAAATATTTGTAACAGTAGGCTGATGCCTACAAAGCTTTGTACCAATGGGGATTATTGCCTCTAATAAGTTAGTGCTTACAAATATTTGTAACAGTAGGTTGGTGCCTAAAAATAATTATAAAAGGAAGATTTATGGTTTTCTCCTCAAAGGGTTTCCACATAAATATTGTGTTCCATGTTTTGTATGTAATAAATCTTAGATGTGATTATTTTATTATGGTTTGTGAGTGTTTAAATAAGAAAAAATTGTCTTATATTGATTCACCCCCTCTTAGTGTAAATGTGTGCTAAAAAATTGGCATCATTACAAGTTCATTCAAAATTAGTCTAACCAGGAAAAGGGATCTCAGAAGAACACATAGCTATTCAAGAAGTTTTCTCCACAAACTCAGCTTCATGTTTCAATGGAACACACTATGCTTTCAAACGTACAAGGATGTGAACTTATCTAATGATTATTGGCTTTGACAGTTGTCACTAGTAATAAAGCTCCAACACCTCCAGTAGTAGATCAGGCTAGAAAGAAAGCTAGTGAACATAATGCAAAAGTCATAAAGGTTATCTTGTGTGGTATATTAGAATCTACCTTTATCCAAGTGATGCATTGTGAATTAGAAAAAGAAGGTTAAGAAGAAAAAGCTTCAAACTCCTAGATGGCAATTCAAGAAACTCACTTATATTTAGTTTAATACCTGGTTTACCGGGTTAGAGCATAATTAGGGTTTTTATATCTCTGCACGCCAAGTTCTCTTCAGTGCAATTTTTCCGACAATTTCGAAGCTCCTCTGGAACTCATTTATCATCTTCTCCATCGCATAGAACATCAAGAGCTTCACATCCCCCTTATTTCTGTATTTATTTCTATTTTTATAGTTATTTGGCAATGGTATACCCATCGCCTCCATCCTCCTTTCCCCAAACGAACTCTGAAATTGAAATGGAAATGGAAATTCAGCGTTCCTCTGCTGCAACTACTATTGGCTCTTCCTTCGCCAATCATTTAATAAATTTCAATTTCAATTCGAAACATTATATTATTTCACAGAAATCTGTATCCTGTTTAATAATTTTTTTATCCTTTTTGGAGAATGAACAGGGATTAACGGAAGTGAGAGGAATTAGAATGTTTCTTAACCAGAGTACGGATCAAAATTAGGAAATGTCTTCATGGCGCCAAAAGGAGGTGCTGTTCCCGAATCGTGTGATGACACTTCACAATAAACTGCACAATAGATGTTATCGTTTTCTTGGTATTGGTGTCAGAAAGTTGCAATTTCTTCAGACCGAAGGGCATCTTTTGAAGCGCATTTTGAAGAGGGTGCATTCGCCGAATATCATATGGATTTATTGGCATTACTGTCCCTATTCTTACTTGGATTCCAACGAAGAATTTGAGGGTTTTGAAGGTGGAGGGGAAAGTATTAAAAACATTGTGGCAAGGCAGATCATAGGTAAATTGGAATTTGTTTGTTCTTTAGTATTGGAATTGCATCGCTGGAAATCATTTGTGAGGGTTCTCTCGTTGAGAATCTTCCTCTTACATATTTTTAACACTTTGAAGACATGATTTTGCAGGCAGCTTCTCAGTTGCGGAAGTTAGAGATTTCTGGTAGCCTCTAGAAGATTTCAAAATCTATAAGGCAGCTGAAGCAACTCGAAAGGATTTTCTTTCGACATGTTTATTTCCAAAAATTTCCAGAAGAATTTTGCAACATCGGATCGTTGAAGGTTTTGGTGTTACAAGAGTGCTCAAACCTGAAGGAGCTACCAGATTCTTTCGGTAACTTGACAAACCTCCAACGTAAACTGAAGGCGCTACCAGATTTTTTTTTAACTTGACAAACCTCCAACGTAACTTGGTTTTTTGGGTATTTTCTGTATGGAAAAAATATCGTAGTTGTCTATAATGGGATTTTTTTGAAAAGTTTTCAGATTTAGTTTTCTAATTTAATTTTTTTTAAATTGGCCAGGAATTTGTTGAAATCATAAGTTTGATGGTAAAATCGGCACAATAAAAATGCTTTAGGGATTTTTTCATGTCCTAAATCTATATATATAGTGAAAATAACAGTTTAAATAACACAAATCAATATTTCACTTCAAAATTTTCCACCATATTCTCACAAGAAAATCCACCAGAAACTCAAATAGACAACTCCAAAACTATCCATTGAACTTGAAAGTGCAGCTGAGATCATATCTTGTTTGATGAATGATTTTTATACTAATATTTAATTATTTGTTTTTATGTCCTTTTATTATAAATGTGGGCGTCTTCTAGGCTCTACCTAGCCTTTAAATATGCCAAAAGGGCAGGAATCTCTTAAAAAAAAAATTTAAAAATTGGCAATGGATTTAATATCATTAAAAAAAAAAAGTTTTAGACATCTAAAATATTGAAATTTAATTCTTATAATTTGGATTTATAACAATTTTTATTAGATTTTATCAAAATTTTACCAAATTTTCTATAATTTTCCAATCAAAATTTGAACTCAACTGCATAAATATATTTATGTTAAAAAAAACGACACTCAAAATCTTGAAATTTAATATAATCTAAGATTTACAACAATTCCTTCCAAATTTTATAAAAAATTTACCAATTTTCCAAATTTTCCAGTCAAAATTCGAACTCCAGAGAAACTGCATAAATATGTTTATAACGCCGAAGGAGAGTATTTCTGACATGTATTTCTGTTTTGTACTTTTTATATTCGACACGTAATCTGGAAAAGTTGAGAGACGGAACGACTTAACGACGGGTGTCCACATTTCCGTTTCCGTCTCCGTGTCCCAACTGTTGTGGTCGATGGATTCACCAGGGAGTGATCTGTGAATGAAGCTTCATAATTTCAGGTTTGAGTCTCTATAGAAGGGATATATCCCATCATCACATAATGATGACGGATGATTCTTAATATTGACTTCAGAAATCTTCAAGTAAATCTTCTTGCTTTGTGTTGTACATTGCCTTCTTCGAAACCTGTGAAATCGAAAGTTTTTTGGGGAGTCTTGTTTCCACTGCCATAGGTTCATAAATGTGTCTATGCAAGGAATGCTCGCCTTATTTCCACTGCCATAGGCCCATAAATGTGTCTATGCAAGGAATGCTTGCCTTACCACGAGCATTCCTTGCGCAGGCACATTTATGGGCCTATGGTAGTGGAAATAAGGTTCGCCAAGTCTTTTGATCAACAAATTTTACTTCGTCTTTTTATATGTGTAATGTGTATAAATATTAAGCTAGAGGCGTTTTTTATGAGCAAATACAGCAAGCATTCCTTGCGTAGGCACATTTATGGGCCTATAGCAGTGGAAATAAGACTCGCCAAGTCTTTTGATCAACAAATTTTACTTCGTCTTCTTGTATGTGTGATGTGTATAATTATTAAGCTAGAGGCGTTTTTTATGAGCAAATAAAGTTAACTTCATCCAATCATAAAGTTTTTTTATAGTTTTTTGACGAATTATATTTTGGCATGTGTGGAAATTTTTTCAACTTTTTTAATTTGACGAAAACTTTAGTTTCTACGAGCATTTGCACTGCGTCACCCAGGGAGAGGAGATAAATCGGATGTACAGATTCGTTTCTCACTAAAGCTTTGGGAGTCGTGCTCTGTTGTGAATCCGTCTTTATTAGAGTTCTGGGAGGCGCGAGGATCGACAGTGTGGAAGGCGAATGGATGAAAAGAACCCTCACAACTCTCATACGCCCCTCCAGGACTTCTGATAACCCTGTTAACTTGCAGTCATATTTTGTCTCGGCCAAAGTGGTATTAACCATAGTATTTAAAACTGGTCGGTAAAACTTATCATAGTCTTATTTTAACAGATTATTTGAATTCACAGTCAATATATTTCACTTCTTTATTATTTTCTACATTCTCTCAATCCTCTTTCCGGAGTTCCTTTGCACATCTCCATACAATGGCTAGTTTATTATATTTGCAGAAAGCAAAATATATTGTAATAAGTTTGTAATTTATTATATTTGTTAAATTCAAAGTATATTGTAATTGATTTGTCAAATTAATTTTGATTTTCAATTAGTGATTTTAAATAAATACATTTTTTTAAGTTTTATAATAATTCTCAATTATTTTAATATTAAACCAAATATTTATTAATTATAAAAATAATTTATTACCATTTTATAATTGGTTAAGTACAATAATATATCTCATTTTATGGGGTTTAAAATTTTTTTATCTTATTTGAAATAATTAAAAATTAAGAAAAAAACCATATTAACACATGTCCAGAAAATTAACTATCAGAGTTTGATTTGATTTGATGCCCGTGAATAGTTTTGGAAAGTTTAGATCTAGTGGCATTTAATGAGGTGCTACCGTGGTAATAATTAATTCCATTTAATGTCTGCTCCTATGTTCTTTTTCTTTTAGCACTTCACTAACTTTTCATTTAACGCTTTAATTCTGGTTAACATATTATTATTTTTTTAATTCTAATTGAGTCGAGTCGAGAGGTTTATTTTAAAAAAAAATATGTGTAAGTATGTCATGTTTTGATTTTTCTTATATATGCCAAAATAAAAAATAAAAAAATAAATATATAAATAAATAATTAAAAATTTATTAATAAAACAATTAATTTAGTTGTTATGATATATTACTTTCACTTTTCAAATAATAAAATACAGAGATAAAATATTTAATGTAAATCATGAATAAAATATTTTAACATGAATTAATATAAAATCGTTCAATACATATGTTATGTAATTTTTATAACATTAAAAAATATAATTTAAACAGTAAAAAATTACACATTATTTTTTGCACTATAAAATAAATTTGATCCTACTCAACTTATGTTAAATCAATACCTTAAATAAATCTATGCTGATTAACACACCACTCCCGAACTCAACTATCGACGTCTGGAGAGCTAGCACTGCTCTGGTTGCTAATTTTACAGGCTGTGCGGAGACCTGGTCGTGCTCTGGTTCATACGTTTTGGACATAGAAGTTGAATTTTAAACATGGAAATGGCCACGGGACATTCACATCAAATGGAGCATGATGGTGAGTAGGAAAAAGCACGAAATTTCAAATTGTTTTTTTGAATAATATGTAATATATAATAATTTTATTAATTTACAATTATAAATAAAGAACTTTTCAAAGAACTTTGGAAGTCTATCTGAAAGGTTGAGTGATTAAAAATTCAGTAACAGGTTATTCCTCTCTTCTATAAATTATAAATAAAGGTAAATATTTCTAAATTACGTAGTTAATTCACATATTATGTTATATTTAATCAAAAATAATCTTAGTAAAAAATAATCCAAAAACTTTATTTCATATTATGTTTTGAAATATACAATAGGAAGGAAAAATGATTTTTTAAACCAATATCAATTCCTTAAAATTTTATTTTTCACATTATATATTATTTTAATGCATAATTTTATTTTATTTTTATCTTTGACATTATTATTATTTTAATTAGTGATTTTAATTACTAATTTAAGTTAATTTTAATAAAAAATTTATAAATTTAGAATTTTATAGTGAGTTATATATATATATATATATATATATAATTTAATAATTGAAATAAAATCAATTAAAAATTTTGTTTTAATAAATGTAAAACTTTCCTATATAGTTTGGAATATGTCTCAAAATTATTTTTTTGGGTTAAGAATTTACTTTTTCTGAATTATTATTAATTATTTTTTACATAAAATACAAATTAAAAATTTAATTTGTTTTTAATTTTTTAAATTAATAATTAGAACAATGAATTTAATATAGACTAAAAAACAGCATTTGTTATAGTATTCATTTAAATTAATTTTTGGACAAACCATTTAGATTTCTTTTTAAATATTGTTGAATCAACAATATTTTTTTAATGCTTAAATTGTGTTTTTTATATAAATATTTCATTTAGAAATTTCAAAATTTATAGTTTTTAATATAACTTTTTAGTTTATAATAATAATATTAATTTAATTTTAAAACTATTATTAAACCAAACATTAACAACAATTTATACTGACTATAGATATAATACTTACATAAAATAATTTAATAGATTAAAGAAAAACTCCATCTAGATATGTTTTTGGATAAAAATGGAAGAAAAATAATGCATAAACTTACTTATATGAACATACAAATCTATATTTCTCTACTCTATGATCTGTTGCTTGGAAAGGTTAAGAAAGTACCATGTAAATAAATTATTTTTCTTTCATTAAGAATTCATTTTTCTGGAATTATTATTATTATTTTTTACCTAAAACATAAAAGACAAGCTAAATTTTTTAATTGTTTTTAATTTTTTAAATTAATAATTAGGAGAATGAATTTAATATAGAATAAAAAACAACATATCATTTGTTAAAGTATTCATTTAAATTAATGTATTTGGATAAAAAACTTAAATTTCTCCTTAAATATGGTTGAATCAACAATATTTTTTAATGCTTAAATTGTGTTTTTATATAAATATTTCATTTAGAAATTTTTTATTTTTAATACAATTTTTTATTTTATAATAATAATGTTAATTTAATTTTAAAACTACTATTAAACCAAACATTAACAACACTTTACAAATATAATACTTATATAAAATAATTTAATATGTTAAAGAAAAATACCATGTAAATATGTTTTTGGGTAAAAAAAAATGCATAAAATTATTTATATGAACATACAAATCTATTCTCTCTAGTGGATCAAATGATACATTTGCCGTTGAAGAGGTTAAAAAAAGTACCATGATGCCTTAAGGACATCAATCTCAACCTTATAATACTTCAATTAGTCCAAACTTGACATAATTCAACTTAAACTTTTCATAACATATACAAGAGTAATGTGAATAGGCTTCCACTTACATGGTTTTGGAGGTATTTACCAATTTAAATTCATCTTAAGTCTTGGTAAATAAATCGAAAACTTTATATTCTTAGTTTATTCAACATTAATTAGAAAAGCCAAAAATTTCAAGTCTATCTTATAAGAGGGTTTATGATTACCATGTAATATATGGTGTACAATTAATATATAATAATTTAATCATTAGAAAAGATATAAACCCCAAGGCTACCTTAAATTGGGGTTTATGATTAATATGTAGCATAATTTATATGTAGATACCTTAAACTAGGGTTTATGATTACCTTGTAACATATTTTGTACAATTAATGTGTAACAATTTAACTATAAGAAAAGTTATAAAGCCAAAACTACCTTAAATTGGAGTTTATAATTACTATATAAAATATTTTATATGTAGATGGTTTTGGAAATTTTTAACTTTATAACCATTTAAATTAATATAAAATAACTATCAATTACTTTTTATATAAGAAACAAGTACTAAAAAGTAACACTTAACACTACATATTACACTTGTTATTTTAAGCTTATAGTAGATTTTTATTTTTATTTTAAATAAAAATAAAACATTTGCTTAAAAATATGTCAATTATATATTATAATAAAACATAAAAAATAAAAATAAAAATAAAAAATAAAAAATAACTTAATATTACTCTATAATATTTAAAATAAAATATTATTAATAATAAAATATTTTACTCTTAATCACAATAATATATTTAAATGTATCTTTTAAATACCATAATTTTAATTTTATAAATATATTTTTTAAATACCATATTTTTAAATTTTATATTAACTTATTAAAAGAAATTTATGATGTGTTTTGATTATAAATAATTTTTTTAATTCTCATTTGAAATAAAATAATTTTATATAGACTTGATTTATGGGAAGAGAAAAAGTAATTAGAAGTAAAAAATTTCAAGTACCTTTATTACAAGAGGGAGATGGAGATCTAAACCATAGACAAAATATTTCAATATATATGATTAAGTAAAATATTTCAATTTGTATAATTAAGTAAAAATTTTCAATATTGTAATTATATAAAGAGAGAGTGGGGGCCACAATGTGTGTAATATTCTCATTTTAGCCCACAACTAAATGGAATATTAAAGTTTTGTTTTTATCACCTTGCAACTAAATAAATGGGTAAGGAAACCCATGCACATTGAAAACATGAATAAAGTCCCTCAAATGTGAAATGGAATAGTCACAAGAGCTGGATTTCACACCCTTATGTGTGAAAAGGGACATTTGCATGGAGACAAGGTCCAATTTGACCAAGTCAACAGTGTTGGGATAAGAGGTGGAGAGCACTTTGATAGATAGCGTAGTATGAATGGGAAGAGGGTTATTTGGTGGAGGAAACCCTAATGAGTGGGACCCATGGAGAGAATGCTTTCACTTTTTTAAAAGGAGGGCAAGGCAGCCATTGTTATTCATGCTATGTATTATTGATTTCTTGGTTTGTTCAGACTTGTGCAATCTCCTGTTGTTTAGCAGAGTTGCAGTGTTGCTTAGCACAAGGATTTCCTGTTTAAGAATCCTCCTCCTTTCTTGAGGAATCTCTTGGAGGAGTTGTACTGATTTGCCTCACATCCAGGCTTGAGGCCAAGCATCCTCCTCCAGTACAACGTTATTTCTGCAATAGAATAATGTTGTGTTGCAGGGTGTTGCAGTGAGGGTTCACAACACCACTTCCATCACTTGTTTCTCAGTGGAGGAGTCTCTCTTTCCTTTGAGTGATCAGTTTGGAAGCCCTTGGAGCTTATTGCAGATCTTGGCATTGGGCCAACTCATTCCTTTTCCCCTACAGCGCAGTTTCCTTCAGTGACTGCGTTATTTCTAGTGAGAAATTGCAGTGGGGCTTTTGCAGATTGTTTGGAGGGTGAAATCCTCAGTGATAGGATCAGCCTTTCACTTGAGAGATCCATTGGAGGAGGTCTTTTCATCAGATGCAGCATCTTCAGCCTTCTCCACTTGTTTCCAATTCTTGAGTGGCTGCTACTACCCAGCAACTCCGACATTTTTTAGATTTTGTATATTACAGCCAATCCTTCCAGGATTAACTTGAGGTAGTCTTTGGGAGCTGAGATCTTCACTCACAATGTTGTATGGGCCATATATTTGTATATCTATGTATTTTACATATGCTAGCATGCAGTTGCTCTTATAAAACTGCATAGTCATAGCTTGGGTACACTTGTGTAGCAGTGTTTTGTCATGATTTATGTACTTGTTTCTTGAGGTTGAGCATTGCCTATCTTGAGTAACATTTTCCTCAAGATCTTGTATTCATTTGTTGCTGCTATAACTTAATAAGATGGCTATGGATATTTCTCACATTTTTTTGGGTTGAGTTGTTACTGCTACTCCATTGATATGTTTACATATTGTTGTTGCTCCACATTTGGAATATCTTAAGATATTCCCGATAGTGTAGAATTTCCCGATTTTGAGATATTACAATGGTATCAAAGCATAATCTTGGCTCAGCCTGTGGATCTCAGCCATGATGCTATCAAGGAAAGAGAAGATGAAGACTCCATAATGTGGAGAGAAAAGGGAAGATAAGCTTACAAAGCTTCTTCCAAGATCTGTACAGGGCATTCATGAAGATTTCAAGAAGATATTGAGGGAGATATGTACAGGATCTCCAAGAGGGTTTGAAACTGAGTCAAACTCTAGATTTTCTTATGGGGAGTGCGAGTAGGCACCCACACCCTATGATGTACAGTGCATTCTCATGTCCATTTTTGCTATGAGAGAGAGGGAGGAACAAGGAATGTCTAAGAGGGGAACTCTTAGTGGTTTCTTGCATGAAAATGAATCCCCAACTCAGAAGTTTAGAGATCATATCACTTTCCCGAAGTTTTGAAAGTTCAAGGTGAGGATGAGCAAGCAGCATAATGTGGATAGATTTCTTCTATCTACCTTTGATGGTTCCCCTACATGTTCAGCTAGGGCCTGGGTGGAAGAGCTAGACACCTTTTTGCAGCAGCATCAAATTTCGGAAGATGAAGCTATTAGACCAGCAATGCTGCACTTTGGAGGTAAGGCCTATGCATGGTGGTTATTTGAGTCCTTTACTTTAAAAAATACGAATACTTCTTCCTATGCAAGGTTTATTAAAACTTTGGTGGAGAGATTTGGTAAGAAGAATTATAAAACACATGTGGAGGAGAAAAACAAACTTAGACAAACAGAACCCTTGCATGTGATAGAGGGAACCATAGACTCAAAACCTCTTCATAGAACCATACAAGAGGCTGATATCTTGCATTATACTTTGCTAGGGGTAAGACATTCATCTTGTATTGTGGCACAAGAAGGCAAGGATATCCCTTTTCCAAGAGAGGATCCAATCTTTGGAGGATTACCCATTCATGTTGAGGAGGCTAAGGGAAACAGCGTTGTCAAATCTAGAGTTGATATAGTACCTCATGTAGAGGAAGGAGGAGCTCTTGCTCCAACTAGAGGTATTCTTGAATCTTTGCAAGGAAGTCCCAAGGATCTCATGTGTGGAGATCAAGGCACAACTCATGTTCTACATGTACCATTGATGATGAGGTGTGGAACTATGGAGATACAAGGAGGAGATAGGGAAGATGACCAGCATCATGTGATGAAGAGCACACATCCCTGTCTATTTCATGAGATTGATGCACCTAAGAGGGAGACTGGATTGCGCGGTGAGAGTAGGGACAAATTTGTCCATTCATGTATGCAGTCTACTCTTGATGATAATGTCTCATTGCATGGAGACATTTCACCAAGGAGACCACTAGATCAGCAGATGATGAGAGATGCTTCACATTTTGAGGCACCATTCATTGATTTCAGAGGAGTGGAGACCTTGGGAGGTAATTTTACAGTGCTGAGAGTCTTGGGTAGACTCAAGGAGGAGAGAGGCATTCTCTCAACATCATCTTTACCCACTCTCATTTTAGATTCTACGCTGTGGCAGGAGCAGCAGGGGAAGGATAGCAATCTTCCAATTTGTATATTTGGCATGGGAAATGTTAAAGAAGAGGATGGGCATATGATAGATGTTCTTCATAAGAGATCATCAGCATTGTCACTATGGAGGATAGATCCATATTGGAACTCCCAGCTGTTGGTGGAGTATTCCAAGGATCTTTTCACTTACATGATATTGGATGACCAGTTGCATGAGGAGGGATATTTAGTCAGAGATGGGGTCATCTACTATCATGGTAGGATCTTCTTATCTGGGGCTTCCAAGCTCAAGGAGAAGTTGCTACAAATATCTCATGAGGATTTCCTTTTCAGCCACACTTGTTCTTTGAGAGCATACCACACCATCATGGAGAGGTATTTTTGGAAGGGGCTTGAGGAAGAGATATATCAGCATATGAGGAGATGCATTGATCATGTGAAGATGGAGGAGATACATAACTCTTTGGAAGAGTTAACATAGCCACCTCTTTTCTATTTGAGGATGAGAGGAGACTCATCTATGAGCCACTCCATTTGCATGAGCAAGAGTTATGGTAAGGGTATTATTTGTTTGCATAATGAATTGTATAATGTATTTTTGATGGGAAAATATGTCCGGCCAACATTAGGGGATCTCCCCGGTAGAAAGTCCCAATTAGACCTTGAACCGTTTGGAATAGGGATCCCGTCCGGGGTGTGGGTCCGGCTACTGCTTAAGTCACCTTCCCTTTGGTCTCAAAAGAACTCGATTGAACCTACGGACACACACTTATTCAAATGATACAAGATACATGATTGATGCGTTAAACATGTATATAACACTATTCATAGGAAGACAAATAATGAAGCATAGACGCCGAAGGAGGTGTTGTTAACAACACATCATTGGGGTTATGCTTGTAGGTTGTTCTAACCACAGAAGAAACAATTATTTATGGTGAGATGCCCCTTTTACATTTGTGAAAGATAAAACTAATGCTAATAAGCAAAGTCATTAACATCCATTAAGAAAGAAAAATGAACTAAACATCATTAACACAAGTACAGATAACCATAATGCGTAAATGATGCCACTAAAAGTGTAGCTTCGTTAACCAAAAGATCTTCGAAACAGTATAAAAACTACTCATAATGTTCACACAGCAAAACACATCAGATACAAAAGGATTTTAAACAAATATATGTATTCATATGCACAAGAGTGTTATCTTTCAATACAATGTTATATAGCTCTTGAGTCCCAAAAAAAATGTCCTTTACATTTTCCCCGGAGGGAGTTTTATAGATCAAAATTTGCCCTTTGGGCTTCCTGACCCAACGCCTACCTGACTGTTGAGCTACCCTACGACTTGGAAGGGAACTGTGACCTGCGACCTAGCTGAGCAATGCGACCTGCGACCTGTCTGGGCAGCGCGACCTGCGACCTATTTCCAAATGCTCCAATCGATCTACTGCCACCGGATTATGAAGATGTGCGCACAATTGTGAGATCAGGGGCATCAATCTGTTGTCCTTTGAGGAAGTCTTGCCAAGTCTAATAGTCTGCTGCTATGGGAGAAACCAAAGGGACCTCTTCTTTCAGCCGATGCATACACTCCAAGGCGTTTGGGATTAGAGACTCCTTCTTCTGTGAGATCTGGTTGGACAGAGAAGCAAGCTTGGTGTAAACCCAAACTGGCGTGACAAGAAACTGGCCCAGGTTCTCATGCGATGCTGCAAGGTCGAAAGTGGCAGCAGCTTATTTAATGGGTTGCAAAAATGACTTGATCTCTTGATTCACCTACTCCCATGTCTTCCTCTCGTCCAATGTGCCCAGCAATGGAATGTGATGTAAGATGTGCATCGAATTGATGCCACTGATCAGATGTTCATATGCAACCATAACCTTGTCTAGGTCCTTGGATAGCTTATCCTTGAACTGCATTTTCATACAGATTTGGACTTTGGCATCTTGCATTTGAATCCAGCCCTTCTTTGGAAAATGTTCGGGAGCCTGGGGGTACTGCGCTATCCAGTCCATCATTCTTTCCAAGGCAGCTGAGGCTTCCTTCAGCTGCTCGTGCCTTTGCTTAGTTTCCGTTTGGGCTTTCACCAAGGGGGCGACTGTTTGTTTTATGGTAAACATTTCCCCATAAATTTGCCTCATGGTAGTCTCTAATATATCGACCTCCCTTTGAATGGTAAGTGGCACTTCATTGACAAGGAGAGTTTTGTTTCGGAGTTGCTGAACCTCCTCTCTTAATACCGTCTTTTCCTGTTCTGCTCTTGCCTCCCGCTGCTCTGCTTCATGTAGCCTATTTTGTAGAGAGAAGATCTCTCTACTCATTCTGGTTACATTCTCTTCTGTGGCTGCAGCGAAAGCTATACCGGCCGATGCTATCATCACATGATTAGTCCTAGTATCGAGGACTATGTCTTTTCCTGTCGCGACTATGGATGAGGGGGAAGGATTTCGCGCTAGGCATCTCCTTTTCTCTTGTCGGATCTTGAAGGAGAATTGATCGTACGTGAGCCTGGTGAGATCGAATACCTCCTCTTCTTGCCCCTGGGAGGAACTGACATCAGAGAGCATGGCTCGTGCACTGACTAGAGGTACCTCAAGGGGAGATACCTCAATGTTTTCTAGCATTGCATCCTCCTCTTCTTTCTTTTTCTTTTCTTCCTCTTCTTTTCGTAGGCGTTCGACTTTTGCCTTTTCATGTTCTTTCTTCTGCCTAAGCTCTGCTTTTGCCGTTACTTCCAATTCGGCTTTCCTTTTACGCTCAGCTGCTGCAGCTTGCTCTGCTTTCTTCTGGCGGTCGGCTTCCACTTTATCTAACTCTTTCTTGAGTTCCCATTCCGCTGCAGCCTCTGCCTCTTGTTTCTCCTTTTCCTTCTTGGCCTCCTCGGCCTGCTTTTTCTTATGTTCTGACCTTAGGCTCTTCTTGCGCTTATCTTCTTCTTCTTTTATCTTCTTCCCTCTTTCTTGCTGGGCTTGGGCTTCTATTTCTTTCTGTTGAGTAGAAGTGTTATGCCCTGTACTGGTTCGAGGATTTTTAGCTAGAGAAGAAGAAGCGCCTCCTAATTCACGGCTCCTTTCTTCCAAGGTTTGGTCATCTAGGTCTTCCTGGCTAGAGTCTGCCCCTAGAGCTAGTTGTCAGTCTACATTGTACCAATTTATTCTGTCATCTTCCGCCGGGCGTTCCGTGTGCTGGTAGTTCCATTTGAACTTAGCCCGCTTGCAATGATCAGGAACTATCCTTTCCGGGTCATATGTCTGAAGTTCTAACGCCCCAAGGTGGTAACTTTGCATCTCTTCTACTTCTGCCTCTACCTCTCTAAAGTCTTTGACTGTGTATGCGCCGATAGTGAGGGGTAGCGTAGGCCACGGTTTCTTCTTACCCTTGGACAGGACCCTGGAGAAACTGGAAGACATTTGGAAACAGACCTCTTGCATGAGAATTTTGTTTATGAAAAATCGAGGCATAGCATGTGGGGCCCTGAACGAGCTAAAGACTCGGATGAATGTGTACTCGGCGAATGGGAACTAATGCGCCACCTTGACTAGCATTTCCATGGCTCGCCAAGACATGCAAGGAGCGTCTTGGCCGAACAATTTTCTGTAAAGAGCGGGGATGAACACTTGGGAGATCGGCTCTATGTTTTGTTTATACCTGGAATCCCAAAACACCTTGGTTTGTAAGTGGATTGCATGGGTCTGTTTTGGATCCCAGTTATGCACCCATCCCTCAAATTGCAACCTTAAACAGACGGCATCCAACAAATAAGAGGCCATATAGAATTTAGAAGGCATTCCTTCATCTAGTACCAATGCTGAGGATAAGTTTGTATGCATGGAGGTCATCAATATGCTAGCCTAGTTGAAATGGGTGTCGTGCGCTGTGACATACTCCATGAGAGTTGCCCATGTGCCGTTGAAGGTGGTGGCATCGGGGCGCCCGTAAAATCTGCAAAGCATGGCAGCCACTAATTTATATACTTTCCTAAGGCTCGCCACTGGATATTCCTGGTCCTTCTTGACCTTAAATTTCTCAGGCTCCTCCCACCACTGCTTTATAGTGCCAACTATAGGAACTGCATGGGCGATAGCCCATTATTTTGTGAAGTCTTCTTCTCGCTCAGGTAAAGAGTAATAAACATGAGCGTCTGAGCCTTTGAGTGTTGCGAAAGCTTTTCCTTCGTTGTCCCTGATTACGAACTTCTTGGGGTCAGTTTTCTGTATAATCCAATGTATCATCTCTGGGCATGGGAATATAGCCGGATGGGCAACTCCAAGATGTAGCTTAGAACTTTTGACCTTTAAGTATATCTCCCGATCAGGGAGGTCTTCTAGGAATTCTGTTCTAGTGAACTCTTGGTACACTTGGTACCAGCGCATGTTGTCCCCTTTGGCAAATGTGCATAGTGTATCTCTGTAGATCGTGGGTGGGGACATTGGCATGTCCATCTCTACATCCTCCATTGCTAGGCTCTTGTCTTTTTTCTGAGATACTGGAGGTCCCATGTCGCTTGAATCTGAGGGGACAGGCATACACTCCAAGTCTGCTTCGAATTCACCTGTCATATTTATGAAAGAATCCCAGGATAAGAAATATGCCATGATGATAACTAGTTACATCTTATCAATTATTTCAACTGGGGACACAGGAAAAACTGAAGAAGTGGCCTACTGGGTCACAGGATCATAAGTTGTGAGAAAATGGAAAATTTGTGACCTTCCGACCTTGTGACTAGGTCGTGGGGTCACGGGGTCGCAAGTTGAGAGAAGACGGCAAAAATGCGACCTTGCGACCTTGCAACTAGGTTGCAGGGTCGCGGGGTCGCAAATTACGAAAAAATAGCGGAAATGTGACCTTGCGACCTTGCGACTAGGTCGCGGGGTCGCGGGGTCGCAAGTTGAATGAAAATAGTGGAAATGCAACCTTGCGACCTTGCTACTAGGTCGCGGGGTCGCAGGGTCACGCTAGGGCTTTCCGAGGTTTTAGCGCACATGGCGTGAAGTTGATTCTCCCTTTAACTTGAAAAAATAGGGCTAAATGGGTCCAGACAGAGCCAGGGGATAGCTATTGGAGAAGGGTATAGGCCATGAGAAGCTGGATGAGGAATTGTGATAAGTTGGGCAAGCAGGGTGAAAGCTGGAATTAGAAGAAAAGCCCTAAGTGACAAATGAAAACAATGACTAAGGCAAGGGGTAATTTAAAGGCTGAGGGATACATAGATTAGGCAAGAATAACCAAAAAAGGAAACATCAGGAGGAAAACAACAACTTACCCGGGAAAATCGCGCTCCAGTTGACATGTCAGAGGCGTCTTTTCTATCCGTTGCATATGTGAAATGTGACCTAGTGACCTCCTATATATAAAAAGGTCACACGTACGAGCCATAAATGAGGTCACAAGGTCGCATGGCGAGGTGATGTGAGAGGGATGCGACCTTGCGACCTTGCGACCTCAGGGTCGCGGGGTCGCAAGGTTGCGGGGTCGCGGTTTTCCACAAATTTAAAGTTTTGCGACTCAGCGACTTAGCCCTCCCGACTCTTTACTTAACTTTTCTTTGTGCTCAAGGGGCTCCAGAAAATTTTAAAGTGGGGGTTTTTTTTGGAGGGTGTTGTAGAGGCTACAACAAATGGCGATTCAATGGTCGAACTCAGAGTCTCTGCCGATGGTTGGCCTTGGAGGGGGGAGGGAGGGGCCTTCACTAGCTGTTCTTTTTTCCTTAAGGTTAGCACTACCTTGCCTTTGACACCTTGTGAGGTTGCTTGGCCTGCTGTCTTGTTTGGGTGCTGGTTAACCGAATTTCATTTCTTCAGGTTTCCGGACCCAAAAGGTTGGAGAACTCCAGGCAACTATAGGGTCCGGTACAATTATTTTGTCCTCATCGTGTTGCTCCGCTGCCTACGAACCTCTCGGTCCCAGTGGAGTCACTGCCTAGGAGTCATGAAAGTTGCTCTGCTACCAGCAAGCTTGGTCAGTACGCCGGCGGAGTCGTTACATCACCTCTCTGCGCAGGAAGCCTTTCTCAATTATTTACCCTTTATTAGTGTGCTATTGCACTTATTTTGCATGTGCCTGAGGCACTTATTTATATGTGCTCATGGCACTTATTTGAGATGGAAAATTTTTGCCTGGGCGGATGATGGATCCTGACTTATTTAACTTGAAGAGAGGTTGATCCTGGTCTGATATGAGGACTTTGGTTTTTCCCAGATGTCCTGACGTAACTCGGAGTAACTCTGTTCCCTTCTGATCTAGTCGTTGTTGTATCACACTTTCTTTTTTGTAGACACCCTCTCAAACTTGCTAGGTGGGCTCCTCACGCTTGATGGCTTGAGCTAGGTCATGTGCTACCTTTGGGTGCCAATTACAAGCAAGCTTTTACCACCTTCGTGTATTTTAGGAAAGGCCTCCCATCAGCATAGAACCTGTCGCAGTGAGCCAATTTGTGTGGCTCCAACAAGGCCTTCCGTTTTTTTTTTTTTTTTTGACAAAAATGGAACGAAAGTGGAAAAATATGGTACAAGGGTAGGATAGCCCTTTGATGGCTTCTAAGTGAAGTAATGTTTGAGGTCATGCCCATTTACCGAGAGGACCTCGACTCTTCCCTCAAGAGTTTGCAGTATAAACGTGTGGGAACCCAATTTCTCCTTAACTTGGAAGGGACCTGTCCATAGGGCTTGGAACTTGGAATGTTTTCCCTTTTCTTCGTGATATTTATCCCATTTAAGGACTAGGTATCCTACTTCAAAGTTTTTACTCCCTGCGAATTTTTTATCGAACCATCTCTTGATCCGGCTTTGGTGGATGGCGAACTTTTCCCAGGTTTTTTTCCTTTCTTCCTCCAGCTTAAGTAGAGTATCGATCCAGGTCTGCAAGGTGGGGCATGGGGTACCATGGAATTCTTGGGACAACTGAAGGGCAAGGAGAGATAAATGGGGAGGAAGAACTGCTTCTTTCCCATACACAAGAAAATATGGGGAGGTGCTGAGTGAGTATTTGGGCGTGACACGGTCGGCCCAAAGAGCGTTGTGAAGGGTGTTGTGCCAGTTGCGCTGGTGGGACATCAGAGTATTTTTAATGATGTGGGTAAGGTTTTTAATAGTTAACTCAGCTAACCCATTTCCTTGGGGATAATAATTTGCAGAATGTTTAAGCACAATGCCATTTTCCAAAGAAAAATCATACAATTTCAAAGATGGAAAGTAAGTTGCATTATCGAAAACCAAGGAATTTGGAATGCCAAACCTGGTGATGATGGAATGAGTGATGAATTCTATTACCTCTTGATCATTGATTTGGCGTAAAGGTGCTGCTTCGACCCACCTGGTGAAATAATCGGTAGCAGTAAGAATATACCGATGTTGCTTGGAAGAGTGAGGTATGATTTCGCCAATCACGTCCAAACCCCACTGTTGAAAAGGTTCCTCCACTGCTACTGATAGTAGGGGGCCGGCTGGCCGTGCTTCCCGGTTTGCGAATTTCTGGCATTGAGTGCACTTTCAGACATATGCATGTGCATCTCTAAAAAGGGTTGGCCAATAGTATCCTGCGCGCATTATCTTGTGGGCGGTGGTATCGCCTACAAAATTCCCTCCAACTGGTCCGTCGTGCAGCTCGGTCAAGATTTTCTGTGCTTCATCGTGTTCCAAGAAGCGTAACGGAACTCCATCGTAATGTTTCTTGAAAAGCTTATCCTGGATCAACTGATAAGATGCAGCTTTGAGCCTTATTACGCGTTTCTGTCGGGCAGTTAGAGCAGGGTCCAGGATGCCACGGGCTAAATATCCATAAATTTCAGAATACCAAGAATGGCTTCCCTGCTGAGGTGCATGGTCACTCTGATACATGTCGATTTCCTGTTCCCAACACTCTTCTTCAAATTCATGTGAGCTTGCAGCCTCCACAGCCATCTGGCATAGTCCTTGTCCTTTAACAATGTGTGCTGGTTTAAACTCTAAGTCATACTCTTGCAGGCATGCCACCTAGTTCCCTCACCTCTCACCTAGCTCCTGCTGCACGAACAGTGAGCGGATAGCTGTGTGGGGAACGAAAACCGTGACATGGTTTTTCAAGATGTAAGGCCTGAAATGCTTGACTGCTTTGTAGACTGCATAGGCTTGCTTTTCGATTTCAGGGTAGTTCAATTCAGCTCCTTGTAAACCAGTACTCATGAAGGATATAGACCATTTGTCATTGTTGTTGTCTTTCTATGTAAGGACAACTGCAAGTGATGAATCTGAAGCGAAAGTATACAGGATAAAGCTTCTGCTAAAATCTAGACTTTGGAGGGATGGTGCTTCAGCTATAGCCTGCTTGATTTTGTCGAATGCCTCCTTCTCCGGCAGATTCCATTTGAAAATTGCATTCTTCTTGATCATCCCCTACAAAGGCCTGACTATCTGGGTGAAATCTGATATGAATTTACGTACAAAATTGATTTTCCCCAGGAAAGATTGCATATCTTTTTTACTGCTAGGAGGGGGGATCTAGGCATTGGATTTCACCCGCTCTGGATCTAAAACAATGCCTTGCTTAGTTATAATGTGGCCTAGCAAATTCCCTTCTGCCACAGTGAAGACACTCTTCTTCGGGTTGAGTGAAATCCCGTACTTCCTGCACCTTTAGAAAATTTTCTTGAGGTGGCATAAATAATTGCCCCGGTGTTTCGAAAACATGGTGACGTCATCCAAATAGACCACCACGCTTCGCCCTATCAAACCACGAAAATCTATATCCATGGCTCGTTGGAAATTTTCCCCCGTGTTTATTAATCCGAAGGGCATGCGTCTGAACGCGAAAGTTCCCCATTTGGTTCGAAAATTAGTTTTCAATCTGTCTGGCTCAACTACCAGTACTTGGTTGTAGCCGGAGAATCCATCCACTAAGGAGAACATCTCGGATCCGGACACAGCTTGCAATATTTGTTCCATAGGAGGCACCGGATAATTATCTTTGTTTGAGGCCTGATTTAAATTCTGGAAATCCACGCACAAGTGGATCTCGCCAGACTTCTTCCGTACAGGGACAAAATTTGACACCCATGTGGAGTGGCGAACTTTGAAGATGATGTGTGCATCCAACAGCTTCTTAAGTTCTTTCAGAATCATCGGTTCCAAAGTAGGATGCACTTTTCTGAGCTTCTGTTGGAAAGGCTTCACGCCTTCCTTCATGGGTATCACGTGCTGAATAATCTGAGTATCGTACGTACGTAAATCATCGTATGTCCAAGAAAATACGTTTCGATACTTCCGGAATAGTTGGGTGAAAGCCTGCATCTCCTGGTCGGTACATTCTTTCCCAAGGTTGATGAACTTCAGGTTATCATCTGATCCCAAGTTCACCTGCCGATGTGCCAAGGTGGAACTTTGTACTTTGGTATTTGGGGGCCCACAGAATCGGCTTTGAAGATCAAAGAGCTTTTCAAGTGATACTATCCCCTTGGGCATGGGGTTCTCCTTGCGTTTATCATGCTCTTCCTGCAAAGCTTGATCGTGATCTGCCTCGTCTATAGCCGCATATTTGAGTACTTCAGTGTTGAGCATAAATTACAATATCTATTGACCATCATAAAAAACGCGTAAATTAGTAATATTATCTGGCATGGAGGGTCTATACATAACTTCAATAGAAAAGCCATCCCTCAAGGGGGTAAATCTAGCAACAGCATTAGCCAGAGTATTAGCTGCTGCATTATGCATTCTAAGAATAGATTTGATTCCAAATGCATCAAAAGCAGAAATAAGATGCCATACCTCTTGTTGATAAGCTTTTAAGTGCAGAGACAAACAATGAATGGTGTTGCGTACCTGTCGAGTGATAATCTCAGAGTCTCTAATGACCCGTAAGCATCTTACCTTCAAATCCAATGCCTTCTTGAGTTTGAGGATCAAAGCTTCATATTCAGCAATGTTGTTAGTGCACTGGAACTCTAGCCGACACGAAATCAAGAACTTGTTCTTCTGAGGGTCCAGCAAGATGCAACCCGTACCAGCTCCGTCATGGGTCTTGGAACCGTCATAATACAGGGTCCACACATCGTTTTCTGGCTCCTTCTGGGTTGTAGGTTGGGGAATAATTTCAGTTTGGTGTGAGATGGAAGTGTCTTGGTCTTCTGCGATGAGTGTTAGTTCAGACTGGATCTTGGGGTCTACTGGAGACTGAGGAGGATGGTAACATCTGAAAATGGCTTCCAAGAAGCACATGCCAAGCTCCTCCCGAGAAAAACTGATGGGTTCATAAGTAGCGTCCAAATCGGTCACAATATATTTCATATATGGTTTGCTTTCGACCCTGATTTGGTTATTCCGGCCCTTGTAAGGCAGCCACAGGTGGGACCAGTCGGTGGCAAAATACCCTTGCGGCTTGTTGGACTAGTCTCTGCTAAGTAATAGGGCGTAGGATTTAGGGATGTCAACAACCACAATGTCAATACATTGGTGGACTCTAGAGTTGTACGAAAGGCGGATGATGACATTATTTAGCTCTCCTACAGCTGGCACCTGCGATCTGTCAAGTTGGATGATCCTCGCGTCAGTTTTCTCTGGGTGGATGTTCAGCTTCTTACAAACAGATAGGGGCATGATGTTTGTGGATGCGCTGGAGTCAACTAGACAGTTACGGACGTTGAAGTTAAAAATCTCAAAAGATAATAGGAAAGGAGGAGTAGATCCCCTGGAATTTGCGTTGATGGCATTCACAATAGACTGAACACTCGGACTGGCTTGCACGGACATATTTCTCACAGGCTTAGTAGTTGAGGTATTGGCGAAGGCTTTAAGAATGAGTTCTCGTTGATTTGTGATGCGGGCAAGCTCGTAGAGGGAGATGTTAGATCTGGTTTTCTTCATGTCCTCTACAATGTTATAAGCGGAATCAGATTGAGGACAAGGCTTGGTAGTGGTTTTGGGGGACCCCACCGGGAGCTTGCTCTTTTGATTTTCTCGGGTGTTGTTATTCGTGGGCTTCTCAGGAATAGCTTTTTGTTCATTTCCTGGGGGAAGAATTTTCCTTAAGAAAGCCCTTTTTTTCTCCTCAAAGGACTGTTCGGGGACCGGTCCTTTGCTCCTAAGGCTATAATTTCACACAGGTTGAGCCTTAGGATTGTCTGCCATGTTGATATCAGTGATGGTAAGATTTTTTTCCCCGCGGATTATGTCAAACGCAAGAACAAAGGACCCCGGTTCTTCATATGGGGGAAAATCTTCATCATGGTCAGAAACATCATCCTCCCCTGCATCCCCTGGGGTTTGATCATCTAGAAGCTGATTTACCACTGTCTTCATGCTGCCAATCCATTGTGGGCATGTTTTTTCAGAGTGGGCAGCCTAGTGGAAAGAAAAAAAGTTATCTTTTCCTATTTCTTCCACGTTGAGAACAATGTTCAGGTTAGACAGAGGTCGGCTGGTGTTGAGGTTTCTCTTTCTGAAAAATGGCTTAGGTGCCTTAGTGCTAGTCATGGATTCTATACCCTTTCTCTTCAGGTCGGAGACTTCATTTGTCAATATCTTGAGGGTCTTCGCTATACTCTCGAGGTCAAAAGCATCCTTATCCTTATCCGTGATTTTGGTTTTGGAGGACTGACCTTTCTTCACGATTGGTTTGTGGTCATCTCTCCCCTCGTGATCGATGGGTCCTATAGAAAGCATGTCTCTTTCTACAGCGAGGGCGGCTGCGTAGTTTGCTGCAAGGGTGGCCCGAGCTTTTCGTTTTACGAAGACGGCGATATCCCTGGGGAGAGCTTTTGTATAGTAGTCTATGGTAATAGAGTCATCCAACGCCAAGTTGGGGGGAAATTTTGCAGTATGGTAGCAAAGCGCTGATTGAAGTCTCTAACCTTCTCTTTCTTATGGCACTTAATGGTGCTTAACTCCGTGAGGAGCATGGAAGGGGTTTTTTCCTCTGAAAATTTCTACAAGAATGCACGACGGAACTGGTCCCATGACGTAATGGAGGCACTTGGGAGGGAGGGGTACCAGGTGGCCGCTTTGTTTTCAAGGGTGTGCGGAAACAGGTGGCACGCAACGTCATCTGTTTGAACCCTCATGATTTGCAGGGAAAGATAGAAGATGCTTATATGATCCTCGGCCAAGGTGCCTTTCTCAGGATCAAACTTGGGGAGATGCTTCTCAGGGTGCCTAGGCAAGTCATGGAGGGCACCCAAAAGATCTAATGGGGACTGGGCCATCCAACCAAGTGGTTGCACTCTCCTAGCATGCTGGTGGTGCCTGAACTCAGACTCAAATTCACTCCCTGTACCTGACGCCAATGCTTCTTCCCCATGGTGAGAGTGTTCATCTTGGTATCCCTCACGGTTGGCCATATTTCTAAGATATCCCCAATTGTAAACAGGTGGCTTATTTTTGTTTGGGCGGCGGTGGGTGGCGCGATGTTCTTAGCCACGGCCTCTATCTTCTCTACCCCCATTCCCATGGCCTTTGTTCCCCTCACCTTCATTCCTGCGAGCTCTATTTCCCTAGCCTCCATTCCCCCAGGCTCTATTTCCCTTGCCTCCATTCCCCCGGGCTCTATTTCCCTCACCTTCGTTCCCTCGGCCTCTATTTCCATCGCTTCCCCCAGGTGGGGGGGGGTACTTGGTCGTTGTTCTGTTGGGTTTGGTTAGGCTGAGGGTCGGGGAAGGGTTCAATCATGCCAAATTCCTCCTCTTCGCCCACTTGGAGCTCAGGAATCGGTTCATTACTCTGGACAGCGGTGGTGAGGTCTTCAACCATGAGATTCACCAACTGCGGTATGGAACTCACCAGAGCACCATTACGAGTGATTTTTTCAGTAGGGGTCCTACTATGGGTCAAGAAATTCATGATGGGGGCATATCGCAAATCCCTAATGAGATTGCGGGCAGCTGGGTGCAAGGCTCTCAACTACTCTCTGGTAATTTCATAATAAGGAACCTCCTCCCCTGGAATATATTCCAAAGTAGGAGGTATAGTATCATCGTTTATGACCTCCCCATGTGGAGTTTGTGATGGAATGTTGCTTGTATGATGGGAGGATTCCATTCAAGCCCTCCTTCTAGCGCCAAATCTGTTGACGGGAAAATCTGTCTAGCCAACAGTAGGAGATCTCCCCAGTAGAAAGTCCCAATTAGACCTTAAACCGTTTGGAATAGGGATCTCGTCCGGGGTGTGGGTCCGGCTACTGCTTAAGTCACCTTCCCTTTGGTCTCAAAAGAACTCGATTGAACTTGCGGACACACACTTATTCAAATGATACAAGATACATGATTGATGAGTTAAACATGTATATAACACTATGCGTAGCGAGACAAATAATGAAGCATAGACGCCGAAGGAGGTGTTGTTAACAACACATCATTGGGGTTATGCTTGTAGGCTGTTCTAACCACAGAAGAAACAATTATTTATGGCAAGATTCCCCTTTTACATTCGTGAAAGATAAAACAAATTCTAATAAGCAAAGTCATTAACATCCATTAAGAAAGCAAAATGAACTAAACATCATTAACACAAGTACAGATAACCATAATGCATAAATGATGCCACTAAAAGTGCAGCTTCGTTAACCAAAAGATCTTAGAAACTATATAAGAAATACTCATAGTGTTCGCACAGCAAAACACATCAGATCCAAAGGATTTCAAACAAATATCTGTATTCATATGCACAAGAATGTTATCTTTCAATACAATGTTGTATAGCTCTTGAGTCCCAAAAAAAGGTCCTTTATATTTTCCCCGGAGGGAGTTTTATAGATCAAAATTTTCCCTTTGGGCTTCCTGACCCTTCGCCTGCCTAACTGTTGAGCTGCCCTGCGACCTGGTAGGGAACTGCGACCTGTGACCTAGCTGGGCAATGCGACCTGCGACCTGTCTAGGCGGCGTGACCTGCAACCTGTTTCCAAATTCTCCCATCGATCTACTGCCACAGGATTATGAAGATGTGCGTGCAATTATGAGATCAGGGGCATCAATCTATTGTCCTTTGAGGAATCCTTTCCAAGTTTGATAGTCTGCTGCTATGGGAGAAAACAAAGGGACCTCTTCTTTCAGCCGATGCATACACTCCAAGGCATTTGGGATTACAGTATCCTTCTTCTGTGAGATCTGGTTGGACAGATAAGCGAGCTTGGTGTAGACTCAAACTGGCGTGACAAGAAACTGGTCGAGGTTCTCTTGCGATGTTGCAAGGTCGGAAGTGGCAACAGCCTGTTTAATGGGCTGCAAAAATGACTGGATCTCTTGATTCACCTACTCCCATGTCTTCCCATCATCCAATGCGCCCAACGATGGAATGTGATGTAAGATGTGCATTGAATCGATGCCGCTAATCAGATGTTCGTATGTAGCCATAACCTTGTCTAGGTCCTTGGATAGCTTATCCTTGGACTGCATTTTCATACGGATCTGGACTTTGGCACCTTGCGTTTGAATCCAGTCCTTCTTTGGCAAATGTTCGGGAGCCTAGGGGTACCGCGCTATCCAGTCCATCATTCTGTCCAAGGCAGCTGAGGCTTCCTTCAGCTGCTCGTGCCTTTGCTTAGTTTCCGTTTGGGCTTTCACCAAGGGGGCGAATGTTTGTTTTATGGTAAACATTTCCCCATAAACTTGCCTCATGGTAGTCTCTAATATATCGACCTCCCTTTGAATGGTAAGAAGCACTTCATTAACAAGGAGAGTTTTGTTTCGGAGTTGCTAAACCTCCTCTCTTAATGTCGTCTTTTCTTGTTCTGCTCTTGCCTCCCGCTGCTCTGCTTCATGTAGCCTATTTTGTAGAGAGAAGATCTCTCTACGCATTCTGGTTACATTCTCTTCTGTGGCTGTAGCGAAAGCTGTACCGGTCGATGCTATCATCACAGGATTAGTCCTAGTATCGAGGACTATGTCTTTTCCTGTCGCGACTGAGGATGAGGCGGAAGGATTTCATGCAAGGCATCTCCTTTTCTCCTGTCGGATTTTGAAGGAGAATTGATCGTACGTGAGCCTGGTGAGATCAAATACCTCCTCTTCTTTCCCCTGGGAGGAATTGACATCGGAGAGCGTGGCTCGTGTACTGAATAGAGGTACCTCAAGGGGAGATACCTCGATGTTTTCTAGCATTGCATCCTCCTCTTCTTTTCGTAGGCTTTCGGCTTTTGCCTTTTCATGTTCTTTCTTCTGCCTGAGCTCTGCTTCTGCCGTTGCTTCCAATTCAGCTTTCCTTTTACGCTCAGCTACTGCAGCTTGCTCTGCTTTCTTCTGGCAGTCGGCTTCCACATTATCTAACTCTTTCTTGAGTTCCCGTTCCGCTGCAGCCTCCGCCTCTTGTTTCTCCTTTTCCTTCTTGGCCTCCTCGGCCTAATTTTTCTTCTATTCTGACCTTAGGCTCTTCTTGCGCTTATCTTCTTCTTCTTTCATCTTCTTCTCTCTTTCTTACTGGGCTTGGGCTTCTATTTCTTTCTGTTGAGTAGAATTACTATGCCCTATCCTGGTTCGAGGCTTTTTAGCTAGAGAAGAAGAAGTGCCTCCTAATTCACGGGTCCTGTCTTCCAAGGTTTGGTCATCTGGGTCTTCTTGGCCAGAGTCCACCCCCGGAGCTAGTTGTCGGTCTGCATTGTACCAATTTCTTCTGTCATCTTCCGCTGGGCGTTCCGTGTGCTGGTAGTTCCATTTGAACTTAGCCTTCTTGCAATGATCATGAACTATCCTTTCTGGGTCATATGTCCGGTGTTCTAACACCCCAAGGTGGTAACTTTGCATCTCTTCTACTTCTGCCTGTACCTCTCTGAAGTCTTTGACTGTGTATGCGCCGATAGTGAGGGGTAGCGTAGGCCACAGTTTCTTCTTACCCTTGGACAGGACCCTGGAGAAACTGGAAGACATTTGGAGATAGACCTCTTGCATGAGAATTTTTTATGTGACAAATCGAGGCATAGCATGTGGGGCCCTGAACGAGCCAAAGACTCGGATGAATGTGTACTCGGCGAATGGGAACCAATGCACCACCTTGACTAGCATTTCCATGGCTCGCCAAGACATGCAAGGAGCGTCTTGGCCGAACAATTTTCTGTAAAGAGCGGGGATGAACACTTGGGAGATCGGCTCTATGTCTTGTTTATATCTGGAATCCCAAAACACCTTGGTTTGTAAGTGGATTGCACGGGTCTGTTTTGGATCCCAGTTATGCACCCATCCCTCAAAGTGCAACCTTGAACAGACGGAATCCAACAAATAAGAGGCCATATAGAATTCAGAAGGAATTCCTTCATCTGGTACCAATGCTGAGGATAAGTTTGTATGCATGGAGGTCATCAATATGCTAGCCCAGTTGAAACAGGTGCCGTGCGCTATGACATACTCCATGAGAGTTGCCCATGTGTCGTTGAAGGTGGTGGCATCGGGGCGCCCGTACAGTCTGCAAAGCATGACAGCCACTAATTTATATACTTTCCTAAAGCTCGCCACTGGATATTCCTAGTCCTTCTTGACCTTAAATTTCTCAAGCTCCTCCCACCACTGCTTTATAGTGTCAATTATAGGAACTACATGGGCGATAGCCCATTCTTCTGTGAAGTCTTCTTCTCGCTCAGGCAAAGAGTAATAAACATGAGCATCTGAGCCTTTGAGTGTTGCGAAAGATTTTCCTTCGTTGTCCCTGATTACGAACTTCTTGGGGTCAGTTTTCTATATAATCCAATCTATCATCTCTGGGCATGGGAATATAGCCGGATGGGCACCTGAAAGATGTAGCTTAGACCTTTTGACCTTTAAGTATATCTCCCGATCAGGGAGGTCTTCTGGGAATTTTGTTCTAGCGAACTCTTGGTACACTTGTCACCAACGCATGCTGTCCCCTTTGGCAAATGTGCATAGTGTATCTCTGTAGATCGGGGGTGGGGACATTAGCATGCCCATCTCTACATCCTCCACTACCAGGCTCTTGTCTTTTTTCCGAGATACTGGAGGTCCCATGTCGCTTGAATCTGAGGGGACAGGTATACACTCCAAGTCTGCTTCGAATTCACCTGTCATATTCATGAAAGAATCCTAGGATAAGAAAGATGCCATGATGATAACCAGTTATAACTTATCAATTATTTCAATTGGAGACACAGGAAGAACTAAAGAAGTGGCCTACTGGGTCGCAGGGTTGTAAGTTGTGAGAAAATGGAAAAGGTGCGACCTTGCGACCTTGCGACTAGGTCACGGGGTCGCAAGTTGAGAGAAGACGGCATAAATGCAACCTTGCAACTAGTTCATGGGGTCGCGGGATCGCAAATTACGAAAAAATAGAGGAAATGCGACCTTACGACCTTACAACTAGGTTGCGGGGTCACGGGGTCGCAAGTTGAATGAAAACAACGGAAATGCAACCTTGCGACCTTGCGACTAGGTCGCGGGGTCGCGCTAGGGCTTGCCGGGGTTTTGCCGTGCGCGGCGTGAATTTGCTTCTCCCTTTAACTTGAAAAACACAGGGCTAAATGGGTCCAAACAGAGCCAGTGGATAGCTTTTGGATCAGGGTACAGGCCATGAGAGGCTGGATGAGGAATTGTGATAAGTTGGGCAAGCAGGGTGAAAGCTGGAATCAGAAGAAAAACCCTTAGTGACAAATGAAAACAATGACTAAGGCAGGGGGTAATTTAAAGGCTGAGGGATGCAGATATTAGGCAAGAATAACCAAAAAAGGAAACAACAGGAGGAAAACAACAACTTACCCAGGAAAATCGGACTCCAATGGACCTGTCAGAGGCATTTTTTCTATCCGCTACATATGCAAAATGCGACCTAGCGACCTCCTATATATAAAAAGGTCTCACGTGCGGGCCATAAATGAGGTCGCAAGGTCGCATGGCGAGGTGATGTGAGAGGGATGTGACCTCGCGACCTTGCGACCTTGCGACCTCGGGGTCGCGGGGTCGTGGTTTTCCACAAATTTGAAGTTTTGTGACTCAGCGACTTAGCCCTCTCGACTCTTTACTTAACTTTTCTTTGTGCTCAAGGGGCTCCAAAAAATTTTAAAGTGGGGGTTTTTTTTGGAAGGTGTTGTAGAGGCTACAACATGTATATATGCATCCCTTAGCTATACATGTGCACGATGTTGCTCCGAGGAGGAGCATTATTTTTTCTAGACCTTATGGTCTACTTGAGGCCATGAACAGTATTGGTGACCACTCCCTAGGAGGACTTGGGGAGGAGATGTATTTTGGAGAACATGCTCACTTTGCACCATACATCATTCACTTTCTCCAAACATATGAGGAAAGTGGGATGGAAAGCAAGTGGTTGAGAAACCACACTTTGTGTCACACTCTTGTGTAGTTGAGGGTGTTGTCGCACAGATTGTCTAGGCACCGCGACAACGGCTTAGATCGGGGGCTGTCACCCTGATCCCTAGTCTCTTTATCTAAGATGTTTCCTTGCAAGCTAAAGGAGGTAGACCCTAACAGAAATGAAGAAAAATAATTGGTTGCAAGTCAACCAACCCAGGAGACACAGTTAAATAACCAAGTACTTGATGAGATTAACGAGATTTCACCGATCAATTATATTAAAACCAGTGCCTTATGGAGTTAAAAGATCTCGTTATAAAAATTAAAGCCAAGTAATTGATGTATAATTGTTGCTATGGAAACACAAATGATATCTGATGAAACACCCTCACAATTATGTATTAACCATGTTCGATAAAGATATGCGATTTATCATTACTTGAAATATTTCCAAAGCGAACTTTAAATAATTGTATACCAATTTCAAGCAACTTAAAACCACAATTAAATATAGCTCAAAAATCATCAACCACAACTAAGCATTAAACTTCAAATCAACGATTTAAATTTGAAACAAAATATATTACCATGAGGGTACCATCAAATTTTAAATGTCAGGTCTTGCAATATTTCCAAATTTGTAATGATATTCTAATTAATTCCAATTTAGAAATTCAAAATGCTTCTATAGTCAAATCTTAGATAAAAAAATTAAGCCCATTTGACCATAGGATTTAAAATTTTTAATTTTTAGAATTTTTAGAATTTTTTATATTTTATATTTTATATTATTTTTCTTTTAAATCCTAAAACAAAAATTTTGAAATTTAAAATGCTAAATCTAAAACTAAAAGCTAAAACCAAACAAACTAAAGCTAAACAAATTAAAACAAGGCAAATTAAAACTAAAAGTTAAAGAAATCGAATTAAATTTAAAGCTAAACTAAACCTAGATCTAAAACTATGGCTAAACTAAAATCAAAATCTATCCTTACATATACCGAAAATAATTAAAAAAAAAACCAAAATTAAAACCTACGCTAATGCTAACCGAATTAATCAAAATCGAATAAAAAATAAAATAAAATATAAACTAAGATCAAACTATATAAAAAAAATGAATCCGCATAAAAAATGTCAAATGCATGCGTAAGGGCTCTTCGATTTTTTATTTTGTTTTGCAATACGTTTTAACGGTTTTACTTGCAGGCCGAGAAGAAAAGAAGCTAACGGCGTAAGAATAATGCAGGCCTGCTGTGTAAGGGAGATGGAAGGCAGCGTAAGGAATGAGAGGTTGGGGATCAGGGTGACAGCCCCCGATCTGAGCCGTTGTCGCGGTGCCTAGATAATTTGTGCGACAACAGAGGGCCAAACTGCATTGGTTACATTTGAGGGACCATTGTCCTTCTCCCTTGCTACATATGGCAGCAAGCATGGTTCTCATTATGGTTCCTTATGTTTCTGTTGTTTTTATATTTGTTGGGAGCATGATTGGGGGAATGGCACATTGGGTGAATGTGTCCCTTGGGGGAGTGTTAGGACGGATTAATCGGTCTTGCGACAAGACCGATCTCCCTAGTGTCGAAGACAATCTAGCAACAAACGACCAATCTAAGTTTTATCTTCTAGATATATTCGTTTTACAAATAAATGCTATGAAGGTGTCGATCCTACCTTGGATCCAAATGCTTATTTGCGGTCGCAGTGCTTCCGTTGCATCAATAATCCTTCGTTGCAACAAGGGCCCTTTTGTCACAAGAAAGTATTATCTTTTGTTGATCTGCAATCACAAACAAGAAAATATCAATAGCACCTGTATAACAAATAATCATAAAACATACCTATCATAGTGATCAAGGAATCTATGAAATAAATGATCAAACGACAGCTTAAAACAATCGAACGACAATTTATTGAGAAAAACAGAACTTGATTGTATTAATCTTAAAATATACAGAAGAACCTTACAACCTTAGCCTTGATGTTCGAAAGGCCTTCCCGGGGTCCGAAGCAGGAATCTCCTCTACTTTGATAAGTCTTGCACTCTTCCTTCAGGAGCAAAAAGAGGTATGTGATCTTTCCTCTCAAAAGCTCAGCAGAAGGAAATCTAAATCTCAACAGCACTTCAACTCAAATATTTTACCCATCAAAATATTCTTCAATCCTCCATTAGTTTACTTAACATAAAAACTTAACCCCTTGAGGCTACCCAATGCCTCCTTTTATAGAGCAGATGAGGAGGTTAGGATTCCACCTTCAAAGGGATAGAATCCTCCTTCAAAGGGATAGGCTCCTCACATCAAGGGATTAGTTCCTTAAGGTGTGGGATACATGCACCTTACCAAAGCGTACTCATCCCCAAAAAATCTCATCCAGAACCTTCCAGAATTGACCAAAATTCAACTTTTTCAGTTTAATTTCGCGCTTTTTGACTTTACAGGGGTTCCGCACCTATAACACAGAGAAAGTGCGTTCTAGAACACAGTTTATCTTCACCTTACCTGCGTACCCTAGCTAAAAACGCAGGCAGGCTTCATATTAACTGCGTACCCAAGGTTTTTTGAGCTTTTTAGGGTTTTTCCTCCATTTTCAGGGCATGGAATGAGGAACAAAGGTTGTAAGACTTGCAGAGGAGGTAAGTATGAGTGTCAATGAGCTCATACAGTCATCTAGATGTCAAGGTGACATTTTTCAGTGTAACAGATTGCCCCCTAAAGTGCGAAGTCTGAAATAGATGAAGATGAAGTCTGTCATATATGAAGAGTGAAGCACTTTATCATTTCAAGGATCATCCTGTGGACACCCCAGTCGGAACCTGTCAAAACATTCAATGCAAAATATATATATATGTAATCATATCATCGCTGAGGTAGGCATTCCCATACTCAGATCAAAACTAACTAAACTAATCTAAATTGTTCTGATACAGGAATGATTTTGAATACATCAACAGTATAGACATATGTCGACACAGCATGGACGCAGCCATCTGTTTATAAATAGTCCACTGTATGAATGATAACAAAATTCCTCGCAGCCTGGATGGTGGAAACTAGATCCAGGGTCTTGATTTCCGCATCTCGAACTAGTACGATTCTATCCATGTGATTAAATGTGTTGAAGTCGAACATGGTAGAAACCACTTGATTACCAGTCAATGATGTAAACTTTTAACAAGTGTGAGAGTAACCACCAGTAATGTCAATGGCTCTCAAAGTACTCAGTACAATCCATGAAATGTGAATCAATGAGCTGAAGTCGAACATGTCACGGAATCATTCGATCGAAGGTCAATGATGCAACCTGTCGTCGAAGGCGAGAAACCTGCCATTGAGGCATGCATATTTCAAGGTACTGACGATTTCTGGATCAACTTCCTAGATAATGAGCTGTCGTCGATAGAAAGTGATCCGTCGTAGGCAAGCCCACAACACAAAATCATAGATCAAGTTTTGAAAATATATTGGCAAGGACTGACTCAGGGATGGTCAAAATGGAAGACAGATATTTTGCAGATGAATGGTTTATTTGAACTGTCCTCTTGAACACATAACGACACTGCAGATGGCTTGGTGACAATTGACCCAAAGCTAATACCTAGAAACCGGCTGAAGACTTTCAATATGGTTTGATTAACTGTTAGGCAAAGGATTTTCCCAACCCAGGTGAACAAAAGTGTCGTGTTCAAGAGTGGTTAACGGTTTTCCGAATAATCAAAATGTAACAAACAAGTTCGTTTTTCTCTCTTTTCCCCCACCATTTCTGGCAAGTACCTCTTTATTTTTGACAAGCTTGAGGAGGATAACATTTGCTTGATTATAAGCTCATCCTTCTGATGAGTCCAACTTAGTTTAAAATTCGAACCCTAAGAAGGAGTGGTTCGTTCCTGTTGAAAATTAAACAGGTCCTTTACTGTTAAGTTTTAACGAGTCCAATATAGGAGAAACTCGGTGTTTTTCAGTTTTAGGGAGTCAGAAGAAAAACTTAAGAAAACTCCATGGGTGTTCTTTTTCGTAAATTTAGTCTCTCGAGCCCGAAAAAGGATAAAATAATGCGGGAGAGAACTCTGTTGACCGTATTTAGTCAACGTATACCTTTTTCGTAAATAGTCCATTTCAGTCCGTAAAAGGGGTAAACTTATACTGAAGGGACGACTGTTCATTTACTTTAACGAGTTCGAATAGTCAAGTACTCGGCAATCTTTTCATATTTAGAGAGTCTAAAAAGGGCTTAAAAGAGGACTCCAGGGTTTCGCTTTTTCGGTAAGTTTTAATGAGTTCGAAAAAGGGATAAAAATGTACTCATAGTTTTCACTTTTTCGTAAGTTTTAACGAGTTCGAAAAAGGGATAAAAATGTACTCCTGTGGCCGACTTTCAATTTAATTTACGAGCAGGAAAAGACGGAAAGAACTCGGCATTTTCATGTGTTTTACGAGAATGAAAGATAGCAAAATAATCTCGAGATTTTCATGAGTTTAACGAGTCTTGAAAATAATAACCGAAATCGACTCAAGATAGGTTTCATTTTTACAAAAGCTTGAAACAGAGAAAAATTATGCTTCATAGTGGTTTCATTTTTCCCAAGCTTGAAACAAAGAGAAAATTGTGCTTGATGCCCCCTAAGCGTAACTGCTAGAGCGCATGCCCCCCCAGATTCATTTCATTCAACTAAGTACACTGCTGGTAATTAATAGTTGGATGGAATGAAGGTTCATTTACGAGATCATATGAAAGACCCGACCTAAAAACTAACCTAAATATATGACTTAACATTTACGAGGTCTATTCAAAGACTCGACTCAATTAGGGGAGGATTTGTTTCATTTTTTAATGAGCTCGACACAGGAAAAGAACTATGCTCATGGCAACGTGTTTCATTTTTTAACGAGGTTGACACAGTAAAAGGAACTATCCTCATCTACATGTTTCATTTTTTAAATGAGGTTGACACATTAATAGGAACCGTCCTCAAAAACTACCTATTTCTAATCTACCTACATAACCTACTGATTCATTTTTTAATGAGGTTGACACAGGAAAAGAACTGTCCTCATACCTAATTCATTTTTTAATGAGGTTGACTCAGTAAAAGGAACTATCCTCTGACCAACTGATTCATTTTTTAACGAGGTTGACACAGGAAAAGAACTGTCCTCATACCACTGATTCATTTTTTAATGAGGTTGCCACAGTAAAAGGAACTTTCCTCAAAAACTATTTATTCTAATCTACCAATCTACTCTCTACAATCTACTTACATGTTTCATTTTTTAAGGAGCTTGACACAAGACAAGAACTCTGCTCCAGACACCTGTTTCATTTTTTAATGAGGTTGACACAGGAAAAGGGACTGGCCTCGACATAATTCATTTTTTAATGAGGTTGACTCGAAATAATGGTGAAACTATCCTCTCGAGCAACCCGATTCATTTTTTAACGAGGTCGATGACAGAAAAGAACTGCCTCGTACCTAATTCATTTTTTAATGAGGTTGACTCAAAGAAAGAACCTATTCCCTATACCTAATTCATTTTTTAATGAGGTCGTACACAGAAAAGAACCGTCCTCGCACTATCGATTCATTTTTTTAATGAGGTTGACACAAGAAAAGGAACTTTCCTCAAATAACTATTTATTCTAATCTAGCAATCTACTCTCTACAATCTACCTACCGTTTCCTTTTTGTAACGAGGTTGACACAGAAAAGAACCGTCCTCATGGAAGCTTGTTTCATTTTTAAACGAGCTTGACACAAGAAAAGGAACTATGCTCGACTAACCGATTCATTTTTTAACGAGGTTGACACAGTAAAAGGAACTATCCTCACACTACTGATTCATTTTTTAACGAGGTTGACACAGTAAAAGGAACTATCCTCGGACTCACTGATTCATTTTTTAACGAGGTTGACACAGTACAAGGAACTATCCTCACACTCACTGATTCATTTTTTAACGAGGTTGACACAGTACAAGGAACTCTCCTCACACTCACTGATCATGGCTTCCAACTGGAAGAAACACATGTCAATGGACACACCTTGATCATGGCTTCCAAGAGGTCTTCATCAGATGGAAGAACAATTCCTTGGAAGGAACACATGTCAAGGGACTCAAAAGGGATAAGAACATCGCGTTCAAATAATCCCATAGAGTTTTCCATGTCAATTACCGGATCTAAGTCAAAAGAAGACGAGCACACAGTGAGAGGCTCGCTTACATCGGTAACTGAAAACATGGGACTAGTTGCCACATAATTAACCCGTGGCGGGGTAGATACCACTTTAGAATCAGGAACATTCAGGGATGTCGGATTATTGGTAGTCGAATTAAGACTAGGGAACGAAAGCTGGTCTACAGTCACAATATTGCCATTGTGAGGGAAAGACATCATGCGAAAGAGTGTCGATACGACAGCTTTCATTGCATAAACATAGTCTCGCCCAAGGAGTAAATTGAAATCCAAGGGACCTCGAACTACCATAAGATCAAGACAGACAGTTTTACCTTCCAAAGTAATAGAAAACTTAGGAAGGATCCCTAAAGGTTCACTAATGGTTCTGTTAAAAGCTTTCAGATTCTGCGTAATAGGCACAAGCTGAGGAGAACCCAAAGCTTTCCAAGCACTTGAGGATAAAATACTAACAGAAGCACCTTCATCTACTTGTGTGCGATGTATGTCCCTACCACCAAACTTCACAACGATTTGGAAAGGGATAGAGGAAGGAAGACGAGGTTCTGTCAGCCTATTCCAATCAAAGGAAAAGACCTCAGTACTTGGAGGGGGTTCTGTAGAAACAGGTGAAATGCCCCCTGGCGTAGAAGAATCTGATGTAACAAGAAGAACCTGAGCGGTATGAAGTTCACTCTCTAAAGGGAGAGTGGGATCGACCGAATGTGAAATCGAATCGACCACTTGATCAACTAATGGATCATCAACCTGAGTGATATGAGTTTCACTCTCCAATGGAAGAGTGGGATCGACCGTACTTGAAATTAGATCAATCACTCCGTCAGTTGACGGTAGGTTGGGAGAAAGTTGACAGTAACCAGTTGGAAATTCTTGCTGTGGAACAGTAAGGTTTTCCAACAATTTTGAGGCTTCATCCATGTGAGGGCAAATGTGAGTTTGATGACTCCCTTTGCATAACTTACAAGGAAACCTAACTTTACCTTTTTTCCCAGGAACCTGACTATCACTGGTTGATGGATCAACGAAAAGTTGATGAGATTTTTCTGACCATACTTCCAAGACCTTTGGAATACCAGGACAATTGACAAGGAAGTGGTCACCCTTACAAAGCCTGCAAGGGTATTTGGGTTTACGATGCATGTTGGAGGTTTCCTCAACACAACTAACACTTACAGCCATGGTTGGTTGGTTGACTTCTTTCTTATCTTGCTTCTTCTTCTTCTTCTTCCCTTTCTTCTTCTTCTTAGCCACCTGGTTACTAGCGTCAAGGTTTTTACCAAGCGAAGAGGAAGAAATGGAGGAAGAAATATTAGGCGAAGAAGGTAAAGGGTCAACAGAAGGTTGGTGATGTTGAGATGGTGAACTCTGTGAAGCATCCGGTTGAGGTGGAACAATTGGAGTGTTCGGGGCCAACGAAGTTGAAAATAACCATATCAGTAAACCTATTGTAAATCCAGGTAATGACAATGTAGCCATATAAGGAGGACCAACATTTCCAAAACAAGGAAAAGTACTAGGATTCTCGTTAAGAGGGGTTCCTTGGTTGGTAAATTCCGGAACAGTTGCCATTCTATTCAACTTCAGTGAATTTTATTAACAAATTAAAATTAACAATTAACAATTAACAATTAAAAATTCACACCTAACTATTAAAATTCACAATTCACACCTATGGTCTCTAAAAGTAAAAACAAACAAATTAACATGCGCTATCAAATCTAGGAGTCAAACCACACACAAACAGTAACTTCCCGTACTAAAAACACTAGTTGGTGATGAAATCCAACATCGTAGAATTTAATATAGAAAGGGCGGTTGGAACAGTTACCCCGACAACCTGCTTAATGAAACAGATTGGCACAAGTTTCTTCACAAAACCATCTCGAGTGAAGAGAACCCCCCAGAGAGTCCAAGTGAGTCTAGTCGACGTCTGCTCCAGGTACAGTGGGATCTTCCCTCCACCGTCACCTTAGGAAATAACCCTATAGATTATGGCCACTAAGGTTACCAACATAAACAAATATACCTGGGGGAACAGTCTACGATCCGATACACACGCAAGGGCAGAGTAACAAAGCTCAATCCCCTTGAAGGCTCCTTGACATAATCCAAGGTTTACCGACAAGTGACCCTAGGCTCCTCGACAATGGTCTATCCGAGGTTTACCGTTGTTAATACGTGTATATCTTCTATCGTTCCCAATGAGGAAGGATTGATTACCTCACTGGTTCAGATATGATCTCGTGCTTGACTCCTTTAGGAGGAGCTTCCCAGAGCATACATGCAACAATTGGAATTTTTCCTACCGCAAGATCGACTACTTGTTTGTTTTTACTGTCTTGGATAGTTAACTAAAACCTATTCCAAGACACTAGCCTAAGCTATATTGGTGGAAAGAGCCCTAAAAATGTAAAAATTACTAGATGAGTTTTAATTAAGCGCTGTGTTATTTAGGCTGTTATTACTCAAAAGGGTAAATGGATATGAAACCAATGGTGTTATGACCCGAACCAAAACTGAATGCAATCGAATATGATAATGTAATCTTTTCAATTCAATGAATCCTACCTAAAGTAAGGAGAGAGTTTCCATCCACTTCCAACAATGCAAAGATTGATAAATAAGAGAAAATATAACAAATTCTCTAATGCACTAATTTTATCAAGAAAAACTAATGCATATCAATCCCAAAACAATTTTTTTTTATTTTTTATTTTTTAAAACAAACATAAAAACATCTAAATTCAAATCAAAGAAAACTAATCTAAATCTACAATTATTTTTCAGAATGCAAACTATGCAGTTGTAATCTATGCACAATTCACATGAAAAGTATGCAAATGTAATCTATGCACATTTTTCATTCATATTCTGAAAATGAGAATTCTAATTATGCAAATGTAATCTATGCAAGAGAATTCTCAAACACAAGATGATTCTAATGTGATCTAAGAACCAATCAAGTGGAAGTCAAGAAAATCGGGTGAGAGTTCCAAAGATCAAAAAACACTCAAAGGCGATTAACACTCATACACAATTTTGCAAAAACAAAAGAAAAAAGATGCAAAATTGTGAAAAGACTGAGACAAACCTCCAAGTAATGAACAAAGGAAATCAAATTAAGAATTTCTCAAAAAAGAGACTCAAAACACCCAATTAACTTAATGGAGATTGATGAGATGAAGAATGGCTGAAAGAAATTCAGAAACAAGATATTTTTGACAGAGAAATACAGATCTGGGTAGATGCTAAGAATCCTAAATTAAAATTAAACTAAACTAAAAGAAGAAATCTAAAGTTTTTCAAAAATTTTAACAGGGTCCGCAGGCTCCCAGAAGTAACAGGTGCGGTCCCGCACTGGTTACTTAAGGAAAGTGCGGAGATGCCCGCACTGTGTGTGAAGACAAAGTGCGGTCCCCTGAAAACTTCAAGAAAAACATAAAAGACTTCAAAATTTTCAAAAACAAAGAAAACCTAAACTACCCAGGCAGATATCCATCAATCAAAAACCCGGAAAAACTTTTCCTCAAATCAAAATAAAAGAGAACCAAAAACAACAAGTCTTTCCCCAGCGGAGTCGCCAATTTGTTGGCCGGATAAATCGTTCTTGCGGACAAGACCGATCTCCCTAGTGTCAGAAGACAATCTAGCAACAAACGAACAACTAAGTTTGTCTTTCTCTAGATATATTCGTTTTACAAATAAATGCTATGAAGGTGTCGATCCTACCTTGGATCCAAATGCTTATTTGCGGTCGCAGTGCTTCCGTTGCATCAATAATCCTTCGTTGCAACAAGGGCCCTTTTGTCACAAGAAAGTATTATCCTTTGTTGATCTGCAATCACAAACAAGAAAATATCAATAGCACCTGTATAACAAATAATCATAAAACATACCTATCATAGTGATCAAGGAATCTATGAAATAAATGATCAAACGACAGCTTATTGAATTAAACAATCGAACGACAATTTATTGAGAAAAACAAAACTTGATTGTATTAATCTTAAAAATAACAGAAGAACCTTACAACCTTAGCCTTGATGTTCGAAAGGCCTTCCTGGGGTCTGAAGCAGGAGTCTCCTCTACTTTGATAAGTCTTGCACTCTTCCTCTAGGAGCACAAAGAGGTATGTGATCTTTCCTCTCAAAAGCTCAGCAGAAAGAAGTCTAAATCTCAACAGCACTTCAGCTCAATCACACATAAAGCTTGAACTCTAATCCTCAATCTCCAAAATCTCCATCAAAACTTAACCCCCTTTAGGCTACCCAATGCCTCCTTTTATAGAGCAGATGAGGAGGTTAGGATTCCACCTTTAAAGGGATAAAACCCTCTTTCAAAGGGATAGGCTCCTCACATCAAGGGATTAGTTCCTTAAGGTGTGGGATACATGCACCTTACTAAAGCGTACTCATCCCCAAAAAATCTCATCCAGAACCTTCCAGAATTGACCAAAATTCAACTTTTTCAATTTAATTCCGCGCTTTTTTAACTTTACAGGGGTACCGCAGGCATTACACTGGAAAAGTGTGTTCTAGAACGCAGTTTCTCTTCACATTACCTGCGTACCCTAGCTAAAAACGCAGGTAGGCTTCATATTAACTGCGTACCCAAGGTTTTTTGAGCTTTTTAGGGTTTTTTCTCCAGTTTCAGGGCATGGAATGAGGAACAAAGGTTATAAGACTTGCAGAGGAGGTAAGTATGAGTGTAAATGAGCTCATACAGTCAGCAGAATGTCAAGGTGACATTTTTAGTGTAACAGGGAGATCTCCCACATTGTTTGCATTGCATGTTCTAATGGGAGCATGAGAGAGTATGTGGCCACTACAGAAAAACACTTGTTTCCATTTGAGGTGAGCCATATGATTGATTGGATTCCATATGATGGTGACTCCCAACTCATCACATATGAGATGATGTGGGCCAGCATGATTTGCAGTGTTGGAGGAGGGATCCTTGGAGATCTAGTCCTCATCTTGCCACTTGAGGGCAACCTTATTGCAACCCAAGATCAGCCAACACTCTACACTTATCATAAGTGGAGAGATGGATAGCGTGGGGTAGGCTATTTTTTCTACCAAGATCAGATTTTCAGCCCACCTACATTGCAGGAGCCAAAGGTGGAAGAGGATTTTCAAGAGTTGCCATGTTGGGAGGTAGCTCACTTTATATGGTTGATTGCTTGGGGGATGGAGGATCCACATGGGGAAGATGTTACTCAACACATTTCAGACTCCATGCCTTGGGTGGAGACTTTCCAATTCTATCATTGTAGTTTCTTGAGGACAAGCAACATTTGGGAGGGGAGGATTGTAATATTCCCATTTTAGCCCACAGCTAAATGGAATATTAAAGTTTTGTTTTTATCACCTTGCAGCTAAATAAATGGGTAAGGAATCCCATGCACATTGAAAACATGAATAAAATCCCTCAAATGTGAAAGGGAATAGTCATAAGAGCTGGATTTCACACCCTTATGTGTGAAAAGGGACATTTGCATGGAGACAAGGTCCAGTTTGACCAAATCAACAACGTTGGGATAGGAGGTGGAGAGCACTTTTATAGACAGTGCAGTATGAATGGGAAGAAGGTTATTTTGTGGAGGAAACCCTAAAGAGTGGGATCCATGGAGAGAATTCTTTCACTTGTTTAAAAGGAGGGCAAGGCATCCATTTTTATTCATTTTATGTATTATTGATTTCCTGGTCTGTTCAAACTTGTGCAATCTCCTGTTGTTTAGCAGAGTTGTAGTGCTTCTTAGCACAAATATTTCCTGTTTAGGAATCCTCCTCCTTTATTCAAGAATATCTTGGAGGAGTTGTACTGATTTGCCTCACATCCAGGATTGAGGCCAAGCATCCTCCTCCAGTTCAGCATTATTTCTGCAGCAGAATAATGCTGTGTTGCAGGGTGTTGCAGTGAGGGTTCACAACACCACTTCCATCACTTGTTTCTCAGGGGAGGAGTCTCTCTTTCCTTTGAGTGATCAATTTGGAAGCCCTTGGAGCTTATTGCAGATCTTGGCATTGGAACTCATTCCCTTGCCCCTACAACGCAGTTTCCTTCAGTGACTACATTATTTCTAGTGAGCAATTGCAGTGGGGCTTTTGTAGATTTTTTGGAGGGTGAGATCCTTAGTGATAGGATCATCCTTTCACTTGAGAGATCCATTGGAGGAGGTATTTTTATCAGATGCAGCATCTTCAGCCTTCCCCACTTTTTTCCAGTTCTTGAGTTGCTGTTGCTACCCAACAACTCCGACATTTTGTAGATTTTGTATATTACAACAAATCCTTCCAGGATTGACTTGAGGTAGTCTTTGGGAGCTGAGATCTTCACTCCCAATGTTGTATGGGCCATATATTTGTATATCTATGTATTTGACATATGTTAGCGTGCAGTTGCTCTTATAAAACTACGTAGTCATTTCTTGGGTACACTTGTGTAGCAATGTTTTGTCATGATTTATGTACTTGTTTCTTGAGGCTGAGCATTGCCTATCTTCAGTAACATTTTCCTCAATATCTTGTATTCAGTTTTTGCTACTATAACTTAATAAGATGGCTATGGATCTTCCTCACATTTTTTTGAGTTGAGTTGTAACTGCTACTCCATTGATATGTTTACATATTGCTGTTGCTCCACATTTGGAATATCTTAAGATATTCTCGATAGTGTAGAATTTCTCGATTTTGGGATAACCATAAATAAAATACTTTAATGTCAACTATATACATTATAAAAATAATAATTGAAAGTGAAATATTTTAATGCATATGTTGAGTAAAATATTTCAATTTTCATAAATGAGAATTATTTTTTCTATCACCAAGAGTATTCAATACCATCCTAGATCCATTTAACCCTATATCTACTAAGTGTTGAGAGGGATCCAAATCAAGAGATATTAATTTTTTTGAGATTCAACTGTTCTTCAAGTTTTGTATTCTAAAAGAAATTTGTACCTTAAATGATTTGGTCCTTCTCAATGTTTAAAAAATATAAATTTGAAGTATTTAAATTTAGTTAATAATAATAATAATTCCCATAAAACTCCAAGGTGGCTCATTGGCTCAGAGTTTTATGGGAAATATAAAAAGAAAAAAACATGCTACAATCATATGGGAAAAGGAAAAGAGGTTAAGGGATGAAGTTGATCTAAACAACATTAGTGAAGCCCTCCAAAAATTGGAAAGTGTAGAGGAGGACACATATGAAAAAAATAAGAAAAAGGAGAGAATAAAACTACTAAAATCCTCTAAAATAAAGATACTATTAGACCTTGAAGAAAAATGGAGACTTAAGAGCAGAGCCACTTGGCTCGCAATAGGGGATGAAAACTCCAAGTTCTTCCAAAATTATGCAAAGATCCGGAAAAATGTCAACATAATATGGGAGATGGATCAGGCAGATGGAGGAACTGCAAAATCATTTAAGGAGCTGGCATCAATGGGAAGAGATCAATTCAAAGGATTCTTTAGAGCTTCGGAGGTATAAACTATAGCATAAGTTATCCAGGTGGCGCAACTATTCCCAATATATGTGGAGGAAGAAGAAAATGATATGATCATATCACATCTCACAAAAGGAAAAGTTGAAGGATTTATAAAACCAAAGTAGAAAGACAAAATCCCGGGGTCAGATGGCTGGATGATGGAGTCTTATCTTCATTTTTTCGAATCCATTAGAGATGAACTCACAGGGGTGGTGAAAGAATCATGGATAGGGGGTTTGTCTATGAGCCTTTAAACTCCACTTTTCTGGCTCTAATTCCAAAAATAGATGTTGCTCACAAGTTTAAATTTGAAGAATTCAATCCGATATCATTATGTAATTGTCTCTATAAAATTATTGCAAAGATCATAGCCTCCCGTATGAAACCTATACTCTCAAGGAATATTTCTAAGGAACAATTTGGTTTCCTGGACGGTAGGCAGATTCATGAAGCAATAGCAGTGTCACAGGAGACTATGCATATCATCAAAAGGAGGAAAAGGGAAGGTATGATAATTAAAATAGACCTATCAAAGGCGTATGACATAACAATTTGGTTATACCTTCATCTTATACTCACTCAGTTGGGGTTTGGTATTAGTTTCATTAACTGGATAATTGCATGTATTTCAAATGTTTCATTTTTTTTTCTTATAAATGGATCGACTTCTTTTTTTCACAGTTAGAGGGGACTCAAATAGAGGTGTCCCTGGTCCTTGCTCCTCTTTTTATTGGTAGCCAAAGGCCTTAGTTATTTGGTTCTAGTTGGAAAGTGTAAAGGTGAGGTCAAAGGGATTGAAGTAGCTATCAATTTGTTTATCACACATCTTTTGTTTTTTGACGATATCCTCTTGTTTAGTGATGGGACTTAAGGGGATATTCAACAACTAAAACTTGCTCTTGATTTATTCCTCAAACCAACATGAATGTGAATCAACGTTGAGAAATATATAGTCGCACATGAGGGGTTCATGATGACAGATTTAAATCATGTGCTTGCAATTCATCCCTTTGAAGCCAAACCTATGAAGGACAACTTCAAATATTTGGGCTTTCATCTTAAACCCAATACCTACAAAATAAGTGATTAGAAATGGTTGTTTGCCAAATTAGAAAAGCGAATTAACCATTAGAGCTTCAAATGGTCGTCGAGAGAAGGTAGATTGGTGTTAATTAGGTCAATTTTGACTTCCATTCCAGTGTATTGGATAACACTTACTTGGGTTCCTAAAGCTTTTTTGTCTTGGATCAAGAAACTGTGTAGTCAATTTTTTATGGGCAGGATCAACGGAGGAGGCAGTTCTTCCTTGGATTACTTGGGAAAAAGTAGCTCTCCCTAAGGAATGAGGAGGATGGGGGATCAATAATCTCCCTCTCTTTGCATCTTCCCTAGGAGAAAAATCTGGATGGCACATTTTAACTAAGGAAAACCTGTGGACTGTTGTGGTAAAGAGGAAATATATTGACCCAGTTCCTCTAGATGAATGGATGAGAAGACCAGATAAGTAAGATCCAAATGCATTTTTAATGTGGAAGGTTACCTTAGAGTCATTTAGAATTACAAAATAAGGTCTGCCTTGGCATATTGGGAATGGAGAAAATATTAGGATCGGGATTGAACCGTGAGCGAGATGTGGTCAAGACTATGTCCTACCTAGATATATAGTGAACTATCTTAATAACCATGGTTATAACTTCCTAAATCAAATCATGGCGGGAGATTATTATTCTCACTGGAATCAAGTTTGGAAATCAGTCATGGATATCCGAGGCACTTTTGATAGATCCATGGAATAACTATATCAGCGAGCTATAGCATACAAATATGTAGATAAGGGACCGTCCTAATTTTCTCAGGTGGGTGCGAGCACCAATAGGCTTATACTCACCCAAGTTTGGTTACAAATATCAAATGGGTAGGAGAGGACTAAGGGTCTAGGCTTGGTGGTAGAAGCCTTTGTGGAAACAATTCCTAGCTAAGACAAGGATGTTCTTCTAGTGCCTTCTAAAAAATAAAGTTCCCACTTGGGATAACCTCCAGAAAAGGAACAAGAACAAGCCTGGCTAGTGCATTCTGTGTAAAAATGTTGAGGAATCAATGAGTCACTTGTTCCTACATTTCCCTTTTAGTGTCAAAATCTAGGAAGTCACTTTGAATATTTTAGGGGTTGGACAAAGTTGGAATGGCTTAGATTTGTCAGAAGCCTGGAAAAAATGGTGGAACCTAGTTCAGGTCGAGCACATGAGAAATTTACTGCCAATTATCTTGTGGGGGATTTGGATAGCAAGGAATATAGGCATTTTTCAGTATCACACTCAATCTCCCTCACCAATTACAGAAGAATAAATTATCGATCCATAAGAGAATAAATTATCAGACCAAAAATACCGTGGGCATACTTCGAGGGAGCATCGGATGCATAGGACATGTGTGGCGCAGGTTTGGTTATACACATAAATGAACACAAAAAATTCAAAGCTTTAGTGGGCCTTAGACAGGGAACACATAATTTTGGAGAGCTCCAATCATTGAAATACTTAATGTGTTGGCTTTGAGAAATGGGGATTATTTTTGTCCAAATATTTGGTGACTCGTTAAATGTTGTTAACTGGTTTAATTGAGTACAAAGATGTCAAAACTACATTTTGATTCCACTCTTAGAAGAAATCTTACTTTTTAAACTGGGTTTTGATTCTATATTTGTTTTCCACATCTACAAGTAACGAAACATTGAAGCCGACCTCCTTTCTAAGGAGGGTATACAACATATTGTGGATGCATGGCGCATAACAAAAATTGAAGAGGGAATGGTCCATGTGTTAGACCAATGACCTTACATCAGATGATCCTTCTTTTTGTTATTTTATGTCACAGCATATCTCTCCCAAAAATACCTTTATGTTGGTTTTCTTAACAAACATCAACATACTTATGTTTAATTTTGATCACAAATAAACACATATTTTTTTTTGTTGATTAAAGTGCATAGTGGTTCTATAAACTTTTCGACTTTGAGTTTTAGGTCGTTTTCTCCTTAATGGGGAGGCCCAACTCTGATATTTTGTTGTATCTTGCTAAACAGTCCATAATTAGCATTTTTATTTTTGCTGGTTCTTAGTTCTTCTAGTGTTATTCTTATTTGTAAGTGGGATCACAGTTTCAAGAATTCTTTTTGTATCTACTAGTGTAACATTTTATTGTCTTAATAAAAAGTTTGGAAAAAATAAAAATAATAATATAACTTAAAAAAGGGATGGCAGGTGAAAAATTCATAGTGGGGAGTTGCTGAATAAAAAATATCATAATGTATGGTTGTTAAATAATTTATCGAATATGGAACTTTGATGTGAAATATCATAATGTGTGAGTTGTTAATGATTTATCCAATATGGAACACTGATGTGAAGTATCCATATTATACTAATTTATTTTTCCATTTTTTCCATTTTGACTAATGTGTTTATAATTATTTTATTTTAATATGATTTTTTTCAGAAGATATTTCAATCTGATAACTTAAAATAGTGATGTAGGCTGCAAAATTCATAGTGGGTGGGTTCTTCAATAAGAAATATCATAATATGTGGGTAATGTATCTAATATGAAACCTGGATGTGAAATATCATAATGTGTTAGTTATTAAACAAGGAAGGCTGCAAGGTAACAAGTACTTGCCTTGAGCGGGCTTATGCAATGGAGTTGCCAATATCACTAGGCATTTGCCTATTCTCCTACCAAGACCCCCACTTTACCACCTAGCCAAGGAACCGTTAACTACAACTATGGTATATGTTAAAGTAATCGATAAATTATGTAATTTTTGGCCTCAACATGTTTCTCGGCCAACAATTCAATAATTAAGCATTATATGGGAGCCTCAAGCTCCGCTTCATCTGGTTTGTATCAATCATGACCGAGTCTATGATGCTCCAGAACTGAGAAGTATTCCAACAGAGACATGTTGTACAATTACAGTATTTTAAATGTGAATATAATATAAAAATGTAATTTTTCTCTAGCAAAAGGATATCATGCATCCTATTTGTATTTTAATCCCTTTTTAGTACTTGGACATGTTGATTTATAACCATAAATTCATATAACCGTTGCAATCGATCACAATACTTTTAAATAAAACCATTGAAAAATGAGCATATATCACACTGCAAGACCTGTGTTCAAACTATTTTGGCTATAAATATACATAAATTCAGCAAAAAAACTAGGGATTCAATAGAAATGAATGATATTGGTCGGCTACTTTTCAACCTTGCAACTTATCCTCAAGTCCACCGCTGGTAGCCTACCTTCCAACCCTACCAAGGATTGTAGAAAGCTCAGAACATGACTGCAACCTTCCAACCCTACCAAGGATTGTAAAAAGCTCAGAACATGACTGCAACCTTCAAACCCTTCCAAGGACTGTAAAATTTCAAAATTCTAAGAGAAGAAAAATGCTTTCAAAGTCCTAAGAGAGTCCAAACGAGAAAGAGCAAGAAAAGAAAAATTTTAGAATTCTAGGAGAAGAAAAATGAGAAAGAGCATTGGTTGGAATGGACCTACCTATGTTTGAAAAATCATTCTTGGTTGATTGTTGATTCCAGGTATTTGGCTCGAGGTCTAGCAAGTTCTGTAAAGTGAAAGAAAGGCAAGGGTATTGAGGTAACTTCTTTATTATGTAATTACTTTTTGTAGGCTTGTAATTTCCTCTTTCCTCAAATGCATATTTATGAGTAAGAAAAATGTTATATTTGCTACTTTCATAATTTAATTACAGTTGATTTTGTAATAGGAAGGATATCCCAAATGAGAATTGTCAACAATTATTACATTTTATATATTATAACAGTGTCTGCAGTCGTTAAGTTTATACCTAATCTTCCTGCGTCACATCGGGCCCTATCCTAGTTAACATTAGCAACCCTGGGGCCTAATCCTCATGGAATACATAGAGCGGGTCAGTCCATATCCTCCCTCATGGAACTACACGGGCTAGTTGGTCAATATCCAGCATGATCAACACAGGTTAGGTGAATAACCAATGTTACGACAGGGTGGTTAGCTAGTATTAGGGCATCATTAAGGCATCATTAGGGGAGCAAGCACAACTACAAAGAAAAACATTTTGTACTAGGTTGTCATGCCAAATTTAGGGCAGAGAATAACTTAGTGGGGATAAATTTCAGCCATTTCAAAAGTTATTTGTAGGGATTTCCTGTGGCCTCATTTCAGGTGAGCTACTACTTACCCCGATACTTGCTTTGATGTTCCTGGATTTTTAGGCAGAATAAGCCGCTAGTGAAACTAGGGCTAGAATGAATTTTCAGGTGGTTGGGGATTCAAATCATAGGGTTGTTCGTGCTTTTTGGGTTTCTCAAGTTCACGTTGGTTGTGCAGTTTAAGTTTTTCGAGATGCGGTTTGAGCGGCGGGTGACCCGAACCCCATATTCTAACTATGTCGTCACCACGGGTCCAGATTTAGAGGTGGAAAAAGTCAAATAAAAGGGCATGCTCTATTGTATCTCTCACTGGAAAGAAAGGTGGAAAATAAGGCCTAATGGGTAGCTGAATATTATCATTTCTTTGAACAACATTATCAATCACAATTACTTGATTCTATGAATTTGATGGAAGAACATGCAAGGTAAAGGGTTCAACCCAAGGGAAGCTCCACTCTTGGATGACTGGCCTACCAGAAATTTGACTCTTTACCTGACTTATTTCTTCTCTCTCTCCTTATACTTCATCATTTCTATTCCTTTCCTCGCCTTATTTTTCTTCATTGTTGCTACTTCTTTATCTTCTTTCCTTTTTCCATCTCTGTCACTGGTCCCTCTCATCTTTCTTAGTGGTGTTTCCAATACTGCGAGTTATTGGGACTAGAAATGGATATGAAGCAACTAGCACTGAAGATGGCGCATTTACTAGTTCAACTTAAATGGATTACAAGTTAATAGGTGAAACCCCTACATCTTCATAAGAATGGGTACTCTCATTTCAAGCACAATCAAAGTAGCTAGCTTGGAAAAAACATTCAGTAGTATGTACATAATTGATTCTTTAACTTAAACTGGCTTTGCACCTTTGCATTCATTAATTGCATGGATTGCCTTAGCGATTCCTTTTCCATACCTCCAACACTTGAGAAGCATGCAATGACATACCTCCGACACCTGAGAAGCATACAATGACAGTGTGGCAACCAATATTTTTAATTTAATTTAAGTATTGTAATCTATAATCTATTACTTTATTAAAGTAATTTATTTTAATACTATTTAAATAATATTCTATATTTTGATTTCACATATTTTTAAAGTATATCATTTACCAAATTTAATAAAAATATAAAAACAAAATTCACACAAAGATTAAATTTTGCTAATTTTCTGGAGATTTGTTGGCTCGAAATGGCTGGTGTCTTTTAAGAACTACATTCAAACTTTAGATAAATACTGTAAGGAGATGTTGGATATCTATTTCTTTTTTTGAAGAATAGTTAACGAACTATTCTTGGGGTCATCACGCACGTTATTTCCTTATAACATACGATCTATGATCTATGGGATTGATCTGGCTGTAGAAGAATAGATGATTTGCTATGAGTTCTAGGGTTTGGAGGATTTCGAAGCAACTTCTGGATTTTCTCCACAAACTTTAAGTCCTATTTTTTTGTTATTCTAACTGTTTAACTGGAAATCTAGCATTTTCCAGTTATTCAATAAAATTCACAGAAAGATTAAATTTTGCTGATTTTCTAAAGATTTGTTGGTTCGAAATGGTCTGTGCCTTTTAAGAACTATATTCAAAATTTAGATAAATATTGTAAAGAAATGAAGGACATCCATTTCTTTTTTTGAAGAATAGTTGACGAACTATTCTCGGGGTCATCACGCACGTTACTGCCTTATAACATATGATCAATGTTATGTGGGATTGATATGGTTGTATAAGACTAGATGATTTGCTATGAGTTCCAAGGTTTGGAGGTTTTCGAAGCAACTTATAGATTTTCTCCACAGCTTTTAAGTCTTATTTTTTTTTTTTTTCTAAGTATTTAACTGGAAATCTAAGATTTTCCAGTTATTCAATAAAATTCACACAAAGATTATTTTTTTCTAATTTTCCGAAGATCTGTTGGCACGAGATTGTTGGTGTCTTTTAAGAACTACATTCAAACTTTAGATAAATATTGTAAAGAAATGCAGGTCATTATTTCTTTTTTTGAAGAATAATTGACGAACTATTCTTGGGGTCATCACGCACGTTACTTCCTTATAGCATATGATCTATGACCTGTGGGATTGACCTAGCTGTAGAAGAATAGATGATTCGCTATGAGCTCCAAGGTTTGGAGGTTTTAGAAGCAACTTCTGGCTTTTCTTCATAGCTTCAAAAAATTTAATTACCATGTATATAATTCCATCTATGCTTCATATTAAATTTCCATCCATCCGATATTCACATAATTATTCATTGTATTAAAATTTACGGATAATATACCATTGAACTAGAGTTTGGCATTTTCTCTCTTATGTGGTCTTTGAACCTCTCAGAATAACATTAGCCTAGTTGGTCAAATTCCTTGAAAAAATATTTATCATAGCTATAAAAAAGGGGCATCCCAAATGACTAGCTCTCTTATTCTACTCATTCCATTTCATCAAAAACAAAATGAAATCTATCATCAGCGCCAAAGATCAACCAAGGACGGCATGCAGGCTATGCGATAAAATCGAACACCAAGTCAATCAATGTAAGACCTAAAGAACCTTATGAACAACCTTCGCATGGTCACCCCCATCCCACAGATTAGTTTCTCTAATCAAGAGAATATCACATGCTGTTATTGCAACATTTTTTCACAATTCCACCATACAAGGAATTGTGAGTACCTACCAAGGCTACGAGTGGAAAGAGCAGCGTTAAGTATAAACTCCCCAAAGGAGCTAGACCATCCAAAACCAAAAACTCGGAGATTACAAAAGTGGAATCATACCCCAACGCCTAATCCTTTCCGAGCATCCACTTCAGGGACAAAGAGTAGCGTTGGTTCTCATACCATCTACTCGATAAGCACCGTGATACCATGCACCATTTGCACTAGCCATAATCACGAAATAGAGTCGTGCCCCTTAATGGAAACATTTAGGCATCTCTGCACTTAGCATAACTTCCAAATCCAAGAAAGTGCAGGTACCCTTAGTACGCCACGTGAGGAACCTAAATTTTCTCTCATACAAGCCACCAAAATGGAAATTCCTCAACCAACTAATGTCAACGACATGTAAAACTGCATACGATTCATCTTGTCATGCATATGAATCATGACCCATGTTGTCTACTCATCCGTCATTGGTGTCGAGACCGCTACAACTACGAAAGCAGTTGTACCATCGACGGTGAAAAATCAATCCATCTGCACCCTGTCGACCTCATCTAGTTCCACAACATCAACTATGGAATCCTATTCATGTTTGTCATCCAACTCTGTTAGGACCGAAACACCTCCTCACAGCCTCACACAAACTCACTCCCCCTCAGATACCTTGTTCCATTCAAACGAGGATATTTTGGAGGTCATGACAGAACCAGATTATCCATGGGATGCAATGTATCACTACTCATTTTTTCTTCCCGAAAAGACATTCAACCCAAAAAAACCAGAAAACCAAGAGATATACATGATTGAATAAAAATATTTCCTCCCATCTGGGAAAGTTGACTAGTTCAAAAATCCCATCCCAACGCTCGAGTTCAAATAAGGGAACATGTCCAATATTTCACCAACCATCAAGGTAAATATCTCTAGAAACCCAGAAAAAAATGAGGAAATCCACTGGGGGCAGCATGCTCCCGAGATGAATTAATCTCTTACACAAACTTATTCAAATAATATACAGACATCATTTCATGGGATTATTTAGAAATGTCAGGGCTTAGTCCCACTATCGTAGAGCACCATATTGACACCTGGCCTGACATACCACCGATACGCCAGAAACAACGTCAATTTCACCCATCTAAGGCAGAAGAAATTAAGCGAGAAATCGACAAGCTTCACAAATCCAAGTTTATCTACCCCATAACTTACACATCATGGGTTTCCAACCATGTTCTTGTCATGAAAAAGCAGGGCACCATTCATGTCTGTACTGATTTATGAGATTTGAATAAAGCTTGTCCAAAAGACAACTACCCTAATCTGTTGATCGACAAAGTCATCGATGCTTGCACTAACAGGAGGCCCTCTCCTTCATGGACGACCTCTCAGGGTATAACCAGATTCAAATTTGGCATACCGATCGATACAAGATTGCATTCACCACCCTGTGGGGCACTTTCGCATACCAAGTAATGCCATTCGGTCTTAAAAATGTTGGAGCGACTTTCTAGTAGGCCATGAACTATATCTTCCATGACCTAGCCCACCTTATCTTCACTTACCTCAACGACCTCACTATTCGATCCAAGAAGCGAAGTTATCATCTAGAATATTTACAGTTGGTATTCCAAAGATGGTGACAGAAAAACCTACGCTTGAAACCTATCCAATGCATCTTCTGCATCAACGCACGTCAAATTTTAGATTTTATAGTATCCCAACAAGGGATCAGAGTGGACCCCCTCAAATTCCAGGCTATCAAAGAGGTTCCACCAATGCGAACGCTCAAGCAACTCCAAATCTTGTAGGGGAAAGCCAATTCCCTGAGACGCTTTGTCCCAGATTATGTCACTTGCGCTCAGGGATTCCTACGCCTTCTCCATTAGGATATCCCATTTAAATGGGAAGATCAATCCCAACAATCATTCGAGTCACTGAAAAACACATTATCTTAAGCCCCATTAATCAACCCACCAAAATATGGCAAACATTACACCCTATATCTATCAGCGTTAGAAATTTCTTTAGTCGGGGTGTTAATCCAAGACAGCCTTGATGCTAAAGAACACATAATTTATTACATCAATGAAAACTTATTAGGCCCCACATTAAGGTATGAACCCGAAGAGAAAACTTCCCTAGCCCTAATGCACATAGTCCAGAAGCTTCGACACTACATTATCTTGCGGACTACAACAATCGTCGCAGCTATCAACCCCATGAGATACCTATTGACCCATTGTTTGATGAACCACAAATACGCTTGCTGGGTAGTCATACTGCAGGAGTTTGACTTAAAGTTTTTCTCCCGCAAGAGCAAGAAATATTTGATATTATTTTAGTTCATCACTGACCTCCCAAGTCAGACTAAAGGATCCCTAGTCAATGAATCACTACCAGATGAACACCTCTTCCTAGTGATGACTAGTGATCCTTGGTATGGTGATATCCTCTTATTTCTACGAACCCAAAATTTCAATCCAAAGCTCACGTGTGACGACCGAAGGTGCATATGCCACCAAGCCCCCCGATACTTCCTTATGGGAGACATCCTTTATCGATGAGGCATCGATACCATCCTAAGCCGATGCTTCATGCACGACCAAGTTGAGCAAGCCCTCAATGATTTTCATAGTGGAACTTGCAGTGGCCACCTCTTCGAAATGGCTATCACCCAAAAATTTCTACGAGCAGAATATTTTTTTCCCACCTTATTCCTCGATTGCATCAAAATCAGTCAAAAGATGTGAACAATGTCAACGCTTCACTCACAAGGCAAGAGCACCTCCTGCTCCTCTGCACTCGGTCATTGTATCCGGTCCCTTCTGTAAATGGGGGATAGACTTCATGACTTGCAACCATGCATTGCCTGGAAACCACAAATGCATTATCATCATCATAGACTATTTCACCAAATGGGTTGAATCCATGCCTACATATGACAACACGGACGAAACTGCAACATGGTTTTTGTTTAACCATGTCATCACATAGTTCAGTGTGCCAAAATAGTTAGTCTCCAATCATGGAAAGCATTTTGAAAAATAAATATTCCAGGATTTGTCTCACCACCTAGGATTCACACATGAATTCGCATCACCATACTATCCTCATCCAAATGGACATGTAGAAGTTGTCAACAAAGTGCTCAAAACAATGTTATAGCATATGGTGAATAATCGTAAGACAAACTAGCACCATATGGTTTTCTCTACCTTGTGGGCACATTGCACGACATTTAAAAACTCAACAAGATTCACCTTCCAATTAGTGTATGGGGTCAAAGTCGTGATTCCCATCGAATGTGAAATCCCCAACTTGCACACCACCATCGAACTCGTTGATGATACCTAGAATTTAGAAAAAATATTGGTACAGCTAGAAATCATCAATGAAAATTGACAGAAGTCACTCCAACATAACATGACCATAAAAAATGGGTAAAATCATCATTCAATCGCAACATCACCCCTCGCTCATTTACCGAGGGAGAGTTAGTCCTCCATTACGATGTCGCAAAAGAGGCCCTAGGACCCAAGAAGTTTGAAATGTTATGGAAAGGTCCCTACATCATAAAACATTGCCTCCTCAAGGGGGCATACATCTTGTTAGAGCTCGACGTTAAATGCCTAGCTAACCCAGTCAATGGGCTCTACCTCGAAAAATTCTACCCATAAGGGACGGGAAGCCTCAACCCTAAACATAATATGCATGTAGAAAAATCAGTTTTTTGATGATCACAATCATCACAGACTTGTTCTAAAAAGTGCTCTGATGCCACACATGGATCATTCCCCTCTCCATTATTTTGGATTTGTTGATGGAGCATCGCGATGGTCTCAAAACCTAGCAGCAGTCACCTAGGCCATTTACTATCTTGATAGATCGCCATTCTTCACCAATGGAGTATGCATCAGATTAGCCACGAATAATCAGGTAGAATATGATGCAATCATCGAGCTGATGAGTGATGCCTTCAACCAAGGCATTCACCATCTACATATCTACCTTGATTCCTAGCTGGTTTCACAGTTAAACCAACAATTTGAAGTACGATATTCTCAACTATTTAGAAAGTATTTTCATGCACGAAGATTATGTCACCAGTTTGATCATATTACATTCACAGATATACCAAGAAATCAAAACTGAACATCTGATCACATATTTAATCACATTCTAGATTGGAATGCATATAGTATAAACCATCATCCTTAGAAAAGAAAAAAACATAAAAAATAGATATCCATCTAACGTACATGACATCCATCAAACAAAATCACCATAGACACATCATCAAGAGCTGCAAAAATACATATCTCGCATATATATCAAAAATATGTGTGAGTCAAAATATACAAGTGATGTCTATGGCCCACAGGTCAGCCAAAAAATATATATATATTTCATCAAAAAATAAGGAAAGCATCCTCATAATGGGAATTTACCCTGAATACATAACATCTATAGAACTAAGCCCCATCAAGTGGATCCTCTGGACCCACAGCTGCACCCGGTGCCAGTATAGGTGCAACAGCCAAAACAGAAAGTGCCACACGATGCAGTGTCAAACAATAAGCCCTCTTTTGAGCCATCGGCACCTCGATCTGTGCTTCGTCTAGGTCATCTACAAAACCCTAGGTCGGCATACCCCAGGTCAACCTCTCCACCCGACCCCAAGCATCGACTAAATCTATGGACCAAGCCTTAGATGAAGCTAGTTGTACCTCAACCACAGCTACTAGCACCTCATCCGCCTTAGCCTGAGAAAGAAGAGCATCATCCCCAGCAGCGACCACATTTCTACCCTCCCCTGAGGGTCTAGTGCCATCACCCTGCCCCCCAAATTGGGGCTAAGCAACTCCACCTGGAACCCTCCTCGGTGTTGATGCCCCACCAAGTGGGAAATCAGATGCCCAACTGCTCCCACATCTGTAAGAGAAACAAATATAGTGTTAGTGCTTCCACAACAGACATAATATAAACATCATAAAATACTCAAAAATGCAGAAAAAAACATCAAAAACGTCATACCTGCAGGGCCCCACACATAACCAGTAAGAAGACCCATATCTGGATCCCCCCAAAAATCCATCCCGACGTATGGATAATCCATAAACATCTGCGGGTTCACCTAGAACCATGCCTTTGTGGCTGCATCCCAATAGCGACCCACCTCCCCTCCTCCGCCACGAGGCATGACGGGTGCCCACCGCTGCAACCGAGGATCCCGATGAGGACTAATAGGGACAGGAACAATAGGTTATAGCATCACAACCCTCTCAAACATAATACTGCAAAGGATGCTGGCATATGTGAACACTTTGGATCCTCCCCGGGCCTTCCCCAGCTGTGTCACCATGCCATCGTATACATGGCACGCCAAATCATAAAAATGATTGGCCCGGAGTTGGTGCAAGACATGAATCTGTGATCCTAACGCCCCATTGGGCGACAATGACCCTATCATGCAAACTATCATCGTTAGGGCACACCACTCAGTTAGGTCGGTCATTGATGTAATAAGGACACACCCCTAAGAAAGAGGTGCACCGCCACAATGTTGCTCCGCCTAGCGCTAGATACTCACCCTCCTAGATGTGAGTGGTTGCGGTAGCGCCTTGCCCTGAGTCAGTAAGTCGATCACAAATTACACATTTGTCTTCAGACGGATGGCAACATCTCTACCCTGCAGTACCATCACCTTCTGTCTCCTATTCCAATAGTGGACCAGGAAACGAAGCAGGCTATCCTGAGATCTCAAGATATCATTCTCCAAGAACTTGAGAAGGCCCAACTATGCTAGGAGCCCCCATGCATTGGAATCTTGTGCCACAAAAATGCACAAATCAGGCCAATCGCACTCACGCCACAACATCCTGTCACCAAACGCGACCAAATCAGTGACCCAAAAACCAAAAAATAAAAATGTTTAAGGAATTTTTTTTCTTAGCTCATCATCACACCTGCTTTCTACACAGGTGTGATGTCCACGTGTCTGTATCAGGAACAGACACACGAGTCTTCGCGCAAAGACTTAGCCATGCTTAAACATCTCGTAGGAAATTTTATTTCCCCGTGAGGTCTACGTGCCTGTGCCTTGATTTCCCATGTGATCAAGGTTAAAAACAGGCAGGTATCCATACAAACCTAATTTGTACGGAACCCCCCAGAAAAAACTGAAAATAAATTGAATTGCAGAACATTCAGGGCCCTAACTTGCACTGACGGTGCGAATCCCAGTTACACAGGCTGACCACACCGGGAATAAAGGCTCGACATCAGAGGCTCAGCTCTAACATCATAGCTCTCAAACAATAAAAATGAACTAAAATGAGCCATATTTACCCATATATCTCCCTTTTCGAATTATTCGATAGATCATAACGGGAGCTCAGAACGCCCAATTACAAAACCAAAAGCAACACGGTGATCATCACCTCATCATGTCCAAAATAGGTTTCACACATCCATGCCTCAGAAAAAAAAAATCATTCTTCAGTTGCGACAGGTACGCCCTCTCTTATCTCTTTCCATTCAACATTATTTTAAATATATTTGAACAGAAAATATGCTTTAACTTGGGGTATTGGTTGCAGGTGTTACAAGCACAAAAAATTACTTGTTGCCCCAACCACTAAAGGTACTATATCAAGTATCATTCTACCCCCAGCATGATAGGCTCCCCAAAGAAGCTTTGCATATCCTGACTACATTTCTCCACAAGAATCAACCATAGGGTCCAATCACCTAACCATGTTTATGATCACCTCACCTTGGACATGATAAATATGCTTTTTGGTCGGTAGAGCCTCACCCTCCATGGCATCCATCACTCAAGTAGACCATACATCAAGAACATGGCGCCATGTCCATAACATCCAAGTACGGGAAGCACTTCATGTTCATTCTTCCATCATGCATCAAGTCAATTTTTACCATGTCACAATAAAACCCCTTTCCCGGACTTCCTTTCTCATAAATGAGATCAAATATGCACCACCACGTCTCGCAATCGAACTACTGTACCCCCATCAGCATATCCCATATGTGACACTTTTCATCCACTTCACCACCCTTGCATTGAGACTAATCAATGGGGCCCCCACCCTCAACAAAAAACACCCTCCTCACTTCATCAATGAGTGATAATTTTCATGTTTATTAGGGCACTCGTCTCCATTCTTGTACATCCAAAACCATTCTATATTCTTTTAGCAAGTGTACAAACATTTTTTAGGAGAACAATCCCACCCATCCATCCACATTTCTCACCTGGAAGCAGTCCTTAATCACCCTTGGTCAAAGCTTCGAATTCTTTACCCAACCCAACCATGATACTCATAACAACCACATACCCACCCTAGACTCCTACCAACCCTAGGGTTTTCCTCGCTAGCAATTGTTATGACTGTCGCCACTTTCATTTACAAGATTTTACCTTGGGATGCTGAACTCCAATCATCTGTTACATCCACTTTTTGTCATCATGCCTATGTTATCCTATCACACCCCTCTTGCTACATCAGAGACCCTGGTCCCCTGGATCAATATTTCTCTCAGTCGGTTGAGGCTTCCTTATTGTCGACTCCAACAACCATCTTCCAGGAAGGAGGAAGTACCTGAGATGGCTCCTCACCTCAATTAGGGAATTCTCGGATGGCACTATGGGATTCATAATTTCCCATTTATGTCATCAATCCTCCTAACATTCGACTACAATATAACCTCAAATTTCAGGATGGTATCATACTTCACAACTGTCGCATTTTTTCAAAAAAAATTGAAGACCTGTGCCATCATAAGCATCTCTTTCAACAATTATTACGCGGGAATATCCCTAGTCATAAACCCATGCATACAATGAGTAGTTATTCTAAAAAAAATCCATACCAAGATTATGCATGTGGGCACTACATTCAACCTACTGTGAAAGAAAAAATGCCCCTGAGGGCATCAGCAACTGTTGTCACCAACCAATTAGCAGGTCACTCCTACACAAGTGACACAGACAGAACCTCTATCTGTTAGATAAGCTTTAACTAACCAAAGCATCATGAGCATGGGACATGCCCGCCTCGTAGAAATATTGTATTTATTTTATCTCTTGCAGGTTTCCACTAGAACATGGTACCTCTTTTACTCACAGCAAGGGGTCTCCAACCTCAGGTTTCATGCAAGTTACTCTCTCTCTCTCTCTCTCAAACAGATTATACTGAAAATAAACTACAATGTATTTTTATTATACATTTTTTCCTGAACCTCATACATTAGGGGGAAACTATTGTCACTGGAAAATTGTACAAGCAGAAAATCGTACAAGCAAAAGACATTAGGAAATGTCAAGTGGAAGGTAAAAATAAGGATTTTCGGGGAAGAAAAAGATTACAGGATCTGAAAATTTTACTTTTCCTTAGGTCAAGCAGGGAAATTTATAAAATAGCACACAGAAAGCATCAACCCTAAGAGATCTGAGTGGCCTTTTCTTCGATAGTAGTGAAGATCTTTGCGGCTATCTCTCAGATAGCCGCATGATCCTAGGTATGGCCAAAATTCACCATCCGAGACCACTTAGAATACTTGAATAAGAATATTACCACTCAAGCCATCTAAGTACAACTTCCTTGGAGCCACCTTGAGGCCTTAAGTGCAACACATAATGGAATCAGCCTCCCACTCTTGTGTCAACATCCATATTGTACTAAGAGAGGGAGGGAAAATTTGAAATTTTCTTATAAAAGACCACCATGGGAAGAGGAACATGAGAACACATTGTTATGCTAGCCAAATTTCTTGAGAGAAAACCAACATTGTTTTGTCCAAGCAACAAGGAGTAGAAGGATTCAACTTTTGGCCATCCAACACCTCAATCCAAGAGAATAGGTTCACCAAGTGTCCATTATTCTACCATCTGTCAAGGAGAGAGAGAGGCTTGTAAGAATATTAAAAGGAAAAGACTCCCTTTCCTTGAATATTAGATCTCCATAGCTCTAAGGATTCATTGCAAGTGATTTAGCATCTTATTCTCTTATACCATCAACAACTAATAAAAGGGGGAGAGTTCTCCATTTCGATTATTAATGTGTTTGAATCGATTAAGCTTGTTATTGTACATGAGTATTTTCTTTTTTTTTTCTCCTTTATTGTAGCATGCTATGTTCTTTACTTAGTTTACTACATATTATGTTGTTCCATTAACAATCTAGCAAACCAAATGACCTATTACTTGCTTGTAGGAAAGAAGCCTCCCCTATCAAGCATAATGCATTTCGTCTACCCATGCATCGAATGCACTACAACACATCGCAAAATTGTTCTTCTTTTTTGGCCGAGAAAGAGGAGTTGATATTTAGGGTTTTGGATGGGCCAAACTATGCCATCTTAGACTCAACAGAGCACAAGTTAGTCCAAAAACTACCCTCACATTCTTTTAGTAATTCATCAACTAGTATGGGAGTGGGAGGTTTATTATGTAAGATATGGTCAATAAGGTCATTGGTGAGCCCTGGTATTGCACCAAGAGTGTTGCTGGTATTGCACAAAGAGTGTTGCAACTCCCAGGGGTTGCCCTACTTTACTTTATCAACCCGGGGTTCGTACAAACTTGGAGGTGACAGTGTTATATACGCAGAAGATGCATTATGCTCATGTCATCCTCTTCTGCTTTATGAAGGGTGTTATTTCTTAAACTATGATAAAAACTAAAAAGTAAATTACTAGAAGGAAATGACAGAAAGGGAACTAAACTAAATTTATAAAAATAAATGACAAGAATGAAACTAATTTAATTTGAAGACAAGAAATGACAGAAAGGAAAATAATTTAACTTGCTGAAAATAAATGGCAAAAAGGAAACTAATTTAACTTGTTGAAAATAAATGGCAGAAAGGAAACTAATTCTAAACCACACTTAACTTGGCCAAATGGCTAAATGCACTCTACTTATCCTATGGTCTATCAATCATGCTTCTGTTAATGAAGCTAAGCTATCCATGACTTAATTATAATTGAAAGAGTGTTGAGTTTGCATTTTGGAGGAGATAAAAGGGCTAAAGAGGCTAATGGAGGGCTTAACACGTGAAACAGGGCTTAGAATTGGAAAGAAAGGGGTTAAACCCGATAAAATCTTTATTATGGTGCAAAAATGGCTTTGGAGCGGATTGAATTGGAAAGTGTGATAACAGAGATGTGATGGAGGCAAGAGTTTCCATATGTGATATCACAATCGACGAAAACAAGTGGTAAGTGTAAAGAAAACCAACTAAACGGTGCGCAGTGTGATGTGCGACGAGTGACGTGACGGTGGGACCGACGGTGGAGTGCGATCACAAGATCACAATCGGTGGATCGTAGTGGCAATGTCTTAAAAGGAAAATGGAAAATGGTGTGATTTGCGATTTGTGATTTCGCAATATCGCAATTGGGAAAACCAAACGGTAAGTGTAAAGGAAAAAAAGTAAAAGGTTCGATTTTTGATTTGCGAATTGGTAAGAACTACGGTCTGCGATTTGCGATTTCACAATATCACAATTGGCGAAAGCGAGCTGTAAGTGTTAAAGGAAAAGGGTAAACAATGCTAAATGCGATTGCGATGTATGGTGGTAGGAGATTTGAGGAGCAAAGGCACAGGTCAACTTTCAAATGTTTTCAAGCGTTTTGTGTTAAGAAGGTAAGGAAATAGAGAATAACAAAAGACAAAGGGATGAGGCAGGTTGAAGGGTATTTTTAAGTGTTTTTGGGAATAAAATGTGGGTGCATCAGCAAAAAGAAGCAGAAAACAAGAGGGAATGGAGGCACACGAGCAATGCTCAGAATTGTAACACACTTGTGGATTCATGCATGGAAAGCAGATAAAAATGTGTGGTAAAAATAGTGAAAGAGAGACTCGGACTTGGTAATACAATTTCTTCCCTAAACTCAAACAGAAAGCAATTTTTGGCCTGTGGGTAGGTCTACCCTGCTCAAACTCTATTGACAGAGATGAGAGAGGGAGGCTTGACCATAGCTTTTGGATTTTTTCCTCTATTCTACTACTCACAAGCAAATGAACTACAACAACACACTGGAAGCAAAAATAAATAGCAATGAAACTATTAAAGCAGAACTAATTGAATGACAGAAACAAAACTAGCTTAATGGCAGAAAGGAAAAAATGGTAACAACAGAGAAGCCGAGGCACATGGATTGGGCCCTAACCCACGAGCCTAGCTCTCTTAAACTTAAATCAATCGAATTAAATTAGTCCTCTCATTTCATAAAATAATAACCTCATACATCTCTGAAAGTTTGATCACTGAGTAAAATAATAAAAATCTCAATAGCTTGTAACAAATTTCAACTAGAATTGATTGGAATTGACTAATTCTTCCTAGCTCTAGTTCTACTCTATTTATTCTACAGGGCAGCTACCAACAGCTCCCTAGAAAATTGGTGATTGAGTGTGCTTGAATCCAAGTAAAAAAATACTGAGTGCTTGGCTGCCTCTAGAATTCGAATTGCTGGAGAGAATCCTTGGGGATCCTTTGGCTACCTTTGGAATTAGAATTGCTGGAGAGAATATTTTGGATCCTTTGGCTGCCTTTGAGAGTTAAGGAGGGTGTAAAATCCCCAAATAATTTCTCCTTATTGTCTCCTCCAAGTCTTTATGATAAAATCCTTATAAAAAAGCTTAATAAATCATGATTTTATGCACTCAACCTAATATTAGGCACTTATAGTATTTTAGCCTTAATCACCACCTATACTAGCATCATAAAACCAAATAATAATAAAAATTCAAGAAAAATAGATCTAAGAAGGAAAAAAGGTGACCATTAACCCCTCCAAATATGTCTAATGATGGAGCTCATCATCGCCCCCTACTAAATTGTTGCTCACCCTTTAAGAAACTAATTCTCCTCCTGCATTTTCTTCAAGGCTTTGATAGCTCCCCTAATTTCCTGAGGAAGAGGTGTGGGAGTTTCCCCATGGGGTTAAAAAAAATTATTCTTTTATGCATTCTCCCATTCTCTATCTTGTGCATATGTGTCCTTTTCATCATTCAGACCCAGCAGCAAAGGTGCGCTGAGCTTTAGTCCCAACCATTGGATATTTTTGGCCTACATGGCCCTCTTGTATAATGGTTCCCTTTCCAATGCACCCCTATGTTACACTAAAATTGTCACCGTGACATTTTATTGTCTGTGTGGGTTCATCATTACTTATACAATACTCCCTTAGAAGTCTACAAACATCAAGTTCCTAAAAACAAGCCTTGAAATTGAGAGAAAAGCTTATAAAAGTCATAAAATACTTGTACTTCACTTTCTCTTAGTATTACCTGCGGTGCCACATCTGTTTTCTCTAGAACATGTGGAACCAGATGCACTTTTTCTTCATTAAAGGTTCGAATCCCTGTAAAAGGTAAAACGAAGGCGGAAGTAAAATTTGGAAGCCCAGCTGGTTGAATCTAGAAGCTTCTCGAAGCAATTATTCGGTGGAAAGTTCGCTCCTTTCATGTACATTCATCCCTCCATTAAAGGAGCCTACCCCTTGGTATATGGAACTTAATCCCTTTGAAAGAGGATTATATCCCCTCTTATTTGGAGCTGCAACCTCTTCTCTTTTGCTATAAATTGAGGCCATACTTCAGCCTCAAGGGGAGTTAGGCTTTGAGATTTTTTGAGGAGAATTGCTGGAGAAACTCAGAATTTCTTAACTGATTATCATATGGGAATGATTAAACACTTATGGGGTCCGGAACAAGAGTTTCCTCTACTTTGACAAGCCTTTGCATGTTATAAGTGATTTTTTCTTTGTCTTTGTGTCACTAAAATATCAAAAACCTTTGTATACCATAGATCTCAGGTATTTCATTGTTTTCTTGCTGATTCTTTGACTTCTTAGTAGAAATTACTTTATGATAATTAGATCCCATTTTCTCATTTGCAAATCTTTAATAACTTTTTCATTAAGTTTTGAATTTCACTTAAAAAACCATAATTGGATGTTTTTGAGTTTTTCTTATTTCAGCAAAGAATTTCTTAGTTCGATTACAAACTAAGAAAAACATCCTCAAAATATTTAAAGTTTTGATTTCATATTTAATTCTTAGAATTTTTAGATCTCGAAATTAGTGTTTTTAGTTTTGAGTGTTATTTCTAGAAATTGTAGTTTTGTTTTGGAGAATGTTTGATTGTAGTTTTGATCTTGAAGAATAAAGGGATTTCTTTTTGAGAAATTGATCATTCTGCGTTCTCGTGAGATAAGATTTATTTTCATATGTTCTTGTTTTGAAGGAAAGAACTGTTTTAAAAGATTGCATTTCTCAACTCTTTCTTTTAGATAGAATTCACTGAAAGGAAATGAATTGTTTCTCATAATAGAAGCATTTTTAGTGTGTTTTGAGTCGGGTCACTACATATCATCAAAGTTTCACTTTCGCACCTATTGTCCTAAGAAACATCCTATTAAAAACAACGCTTAAATTAAAATCAATCTAGTAATTTTTATATTTCTAGGACTCTTTTCACCAACATAGCTTAGGCTAGTGTCTTGGAGTAGGGAGTAATTAACTCTCTGAGACTATTAAAACAAACAAGTAGTTGATCTTGCGGTAGGAAAAATCCAATAGTAACTTGTATGCTCATGGAAGCTCCTCCTAAAGGAGTCAAGCATGAGGTCATATCCAAACTAGTGAGGTGATCCATTCTATCTCATTGGGAATGATAGAAGATGTGCACGTATTAACAATGGTAAACCTCGGATTGACCATTGTTGAGGAGCCTAGGGTCACTTGTCGGTATACCTTGGATTATGTCAAGGAGCCTTCAAGAAGATTGAGCTTTGTTACTCTACCCTTGGGCGTATATCGGATCGTAGACTATTCCCCCAGGTATATTTGTTCTTGTTGGTGACCTTAGTGGCCATAACCTTTAAGATTTTTTCCTAAGGTGATGGTGGAGGAAAGATCCCACTGTACCTGGAGCAGACGTCGACTAGACTCACTTGGACTCTCTGAAGAGTTATCTTCACTCAAGATGGTTTAAGTGGAGAAACTTGCACCGGTCTGTTTCATTAAGCAGGTTGTCGGGGTAACTATTCCAACCGCCATTTCTACATTAAATACTACGATGTTGGATTTCGTCACCAACTAGTGTTTTTAGTGTGGGAATCTACTGTTTGTGTGTGGTTTGATCTCCTAGATTTTATAAGCGTTTGGTCATTTTTTTGTCTCCTTAGTGACTTTAGGACGTTTGATTGAAATTTTTTGATTGTGTGTGATTAATAGCTTTTAATTGTGGTTGAATTACCAAGACAATCGCATAGACTTCAGAGGAAACCCCTGAGTATACACCAAGGAAAATTGAAGGACTGAGAGCTCTAGTACCACGTAATACCAGTAGAATTAGATCAATGGAACCAAGAGAATCATACATAATTACTCATCCCCATTATCATGAAGTAAATCAATCAGAAACAATAGAATATATTCAAGAGCCAATTTCAATTTCCGGAGTTATTGATGTTGCTTCTGAAACTAGTGAATTAGTTGAAGAACCTGAAATTTCTGAGCCAGAAAATGAACCTTTTATGTTAGAATCATCTTTAGGATTTGTTACTCTGACTTCTAGTTATCCTGATTCACCCAGAGTAAGACATCGCATTACCAAAAATCTTCATTTTGATCTCATATGTATTGAAGAACTTGTTGGTCCAGACGAAGACGTAGTTCTTCCCGAAACCCAAGAAACTTTAAATCTTAGAGAGCGTGAATCAATATTCTACAGTCATTTTAGAACTGATGCTTGGTATTTATCATTGACATATTTTTTACAAAACGCAGGTCTTACTTATTCACCACCCCGAATTCCTTTTTACCCTACACCAAGAGGTTATCAACCTTCATTAGCTATGTCGGGTGAGTCATCTATGTTTTCTGAATCTCCAGAAACATTTTTATACAGTGGTTCGTCTATTCCTCCAAGATACCAGTCGCTCTCGGGTACCTTCTCAGGAGCAGCTCCTCAACCAATTGAACAAGTGTTATCATCTGGTACAAATGAAACAAACACTGGCACGTTGAACAAAGAACATATTTTTATGATGTCTGGAAACATTCCAAATCCTCAACCTCAAGCAAGTCAGTTACCGCCTGGGGGGAAACCTCAAGGAAGTCATTTACCTCCTGGAGGGCAACCTCAAGGTAGTCAATTACCGCCCAGAGGGCAACCTAAGGGTAATCTTTTACCACCTGGAGGTCAAACTGTAGGACAATATTTCCTACCTGGGGAGCAACCTCAAGGATAGTACATACCTCAAGGTCAATATCAACCCCAAGGATAGTACATACCTCAAGGTCAAAATCAACCCTAAGGACAGTACATACCTCAAGGTCAATATCAACCCCAAGGACAGTACATACCTCAAGGTCAAAATCAACCCCATGGATAGTACATACCTCAAGGTCAATATCAACCCCAAGGACAATACATACCTCAAGGTCAATATCAACCCTAGATTTTGTACATGCCTCAGATTCAATATCAACCTCAGGGTCAGTACCCAGCTCAAGGTTTTCAACCTCCTTTAGGTCAACCATTATTACAAGGAGCTGGAAATTTTCCAGTTAATTATCAAACGTACATTCAACCTAGTTATGGTCCTTCATATGCACAACCTTCTATGGGTCAATACCCCAAAATTAATATGGTGTGGGATCCATCTCAAATTCAACAGACTTTACAACCCAATGTGCAGTTACCTAATCAACCTGGACAACCCATAGGTTTTGGTCCAACCCAGCAAATTTTCCAGCCTACCATTCAAGTCTCTACACCTGGTTCTGTTCAGCAGCCTGGGCCTAGTACACCTAGAACTCTGCCTCAAACTTCTGTTGTTGTTGCAACTTCTGTTCAACCAACCACACCTATTTCTGGAGTATTTGTAGCTCTTGTTTCTACTACCCCTGTATCAGTGCAAATTTCTCAAGTATCTGTGCCACAGTCAGAACCTACGATTTAGGCTACGAGCCAGATGCCTACAAGACAATCTGGTACGAGTACGGTTCTCACTAGTCAACCACAATTTACTTATCAACCATACCAAGGGCAGTATCAATTTGGACATACTACACAAAATCCAACATCTCAGTATCAGTCGTAACCTAGGTATACTTATCAAGTTCCTCAACAACCCCATTATGGTCTGGTTAATCTTGGTTATTCAGGAGGTTTCACAATTCCCGATGCAAATCCAATTCTAGGATATTGTGGATATCCTCCTCCTGGAACTGGTTTGATCACACAAGGTTATCAAGACCCTAGCCATAGGTTACCATTAATAGCAACTTTAGATTTACCTAGTTTATCGTGCCTTACGAATGATCCAATATTTTATCTTCCGTATTGGCTGCCAACGCCTAATAAGTTGCCTAGTGATATTCCAAAGTTTGAAGGTAATTCAGGAGAAGATCCATCCAATCACGTTACGACTTATCACCTCTGGTGTGCATCCAATTCACTAATCGATGATTCGATTCGTATACGTCTTTTTCAGAGAACTCTCATGGGTCTAGCTGCCAAATGGTACATTGAGTTACCACGAGGCTCATTTAATAATTTTAATGTACTAGCTACTGCTTTCTTAACCCATTTTCAGTTACCTGTCAGATACAACAATGGTATGGAATTGTTGACCTCATTAAAATAATCTACGTCTATGTACATATCTGATCACATTCATGAATGGAGACATAGGAGATGTTTGGTGAAAGTCTTTATTCCAGACCAAATTTTGGCTGAATGGTTCTTCAAAGCATTATTGCCCAAAATTACTGAATATTTGGCCAAAGGAGGCATTGTTACAGAAGAGAAAGTCATTTCTCAAGCTCAGTACCTTGACCTTGTATATACACAGTCAGGTACTTTGTATGACAAAATCCCCAATTTACCAAAACCTGGTCAATTAACTACAAATCCTTCAGGCTCTCATGCCGCTGATGGTGTAATTGGTTCTATTAACACTAGCAAGAGAAAGAAGAAATCTTCCAAGATGACTTATCCTATTATAACTTTACCCAATTCACCCAAAGGAGATTCTTCCATTGAAACTTCCGCCGATATTCATGTTGTAGAATCATCTACAGCCAAACCTAAAACTAGTGGTAAGAAGAAGGGTAAGAATAAAAACAAAAAATCATCTTTAAAGAATAAAAACTATAAAACTGAACCAATTGACGATAAATGAAAACCTCGTTATCCTTGTCTAATATGTGATGAGGATCATTTTACTAAAGAGTTCCCGCATAGAGCCGAGGTATCAAAATTCGTTAAGGGTTCATCCACACCTGCTGTCTTGAAGGATCCTTTTCCTGCTCAAGATAGTAATATGATTGGATCTTCCTCGAATACGCTAGAAGATATCTTGATGGTTGCGACGCGATCGCAAGATTATGGTAGTAAAAATCCTGTTGGTGGTAAAGAAGTAGAAAATTCTAATTCAACATCAACTACATCTCCCTCAGTTTCCGATTCGCTATAGATCGAGAAATCGAATACTGACTTAGTAATCAAACCGCCTGCTAAAGGTGTACTTCGTAAATCAACTTTCAATCCACATGCGAGATCTGCTCAAAACTATAATACTGTTGAAGACTTGGAAATTTCCCCTTCAGCAATGTCGGCTTTGGAAGTGCTGCAATAATGTCCAGCCCAAAGAAAATTACTATTGTCAGCCATAGGAGTCATATACCTTCAAGATTCGAACCTAATGATCTTCGATTTAGAGAATTTTACACCCCACCTACCCCATCAAATGGCTTTTCAGATTCCAGTAATAGTAAAAAACAAACGTTGCTTTCGTACTATTGTTGATGAAGGGGCTTCTACGTGTATCATGTCGTTAAAATTTTTGAAATCACTTGGTTCTTCGACAATTAACCAATCGTTGACTATCCTCAAAGCTTTTGATGGAAGAGGTTTCCATCTGTATGGTATTTTACAGGATCTACCAATAGAGTTCGAAGGAAAAACCGTTAATCTAGATGTGGAAGTGTTTGATGCCCCTCTGGATTACAACCTTCTCCTGGGTTGTAGTTGGTCTTACACCATGACTATTGTTGTATCATCGGTCTTTCATCTCATCATGTTTCCTCATAAAGGAAATATCATTAAAATATATCAACTATCATATTATTCATCCGACCCAGCCGCTACTGATAGCATCCAAACATGTCGGAAAATTGACTATCCGTTATAAAGATGTTGGAGTAGGTTTAATTAAAGATTATACTTTACTGGGAACTCTTTCCCTGCCTGTTCTCGACGTACCACCTCCTATTGCTAATATCAATATGATTACATCATGTACTATTTCCTTTGATGATCCTTGGATAGTACCTTCAGATTCAGAACTGGATTCTTTCGATGACACGATGCCTTTGAGTCCTTTTGAATTAGCATATCAGGTAGTACAGTCATTTTCTGATACTCCTTCAACTAGACCTACTCTAGTGAATGTGATCAATGAGGAATTACTTTCTATATCAAGCTCAACTTCGACATCAATTCTGGATCCTGTTCAACAAGTGTTCAACACTGATGAGCATATTCGTGAATTTTTGTCTATAGAAGAATTACCATGGGAAGATCTACATCATCGATCTTCGTTTTTACCTGATATTGATCATTTTGAAACTGATTTTTCCTCCATTTTTACCGCTAATTATGTCAATGAACCTCGGAATCCTCTCATAAATGCAGATTCTGAATTGAACTTAGCAAACATTTCTACAACATTTCCTATTGACATCTCATTAAAACCAGGAATTGTTGAAAACATTCATATATGTGCTTCTTGTACGCCAGATGAACTCCAAGCATATAAAGCCCTATTTCATAAATTCTGTGACATTTTTGCCCGGTCATACGAAGAAATGCCAGGAATCGATCCATCAATTGTTGTTCATGAAATTAAAACATACCTGGATGCTAAACCTGTCTGACAAATATTACGTGAGATACATCCGCGAAAAGTTGCCGCTATTAAAGCAGAAGTTGAGAAATTACTTCGTGCAAGTATCCAATTCCTTTAACGGATTGGGTATCTAATATTGTTCCTGTTAATAAAAAACAAGGGACGATACGAGTATGTCTCGATTATAGGGATATAAATCGAGCTTGTCCAAAAGACATTTATCCAACCCCTTATATTGATCAAATTATTGACGATTGTGCTGGAAGTGAAATGTTTTCGTTTATGGATGGATTTTCAGGCTATAATCAAATCAACATACTCCCTACTGATCAACCCAAAACAACGTTCATTTTTCCGTGGGGAAATTTTGCTTACTGTAAATTACCTTTTGTACTTAAGAATGATGGCGCAAATTTTCAGAGGGCAATGTCTTATGCATTTCATGACATTAAACACATTGTGCAACCCTATCTCGATGATTTACCTGCTCATTCATCGTGCAGAGCATATCATCTTACTCATCTATGGGCTATCTTTATGAGATGTAGGTATTATAGGATTCTCCTGAATCCTCACAAATGTGTCTTTTGCGTTGAATCTGGACGATTTTTGGGATTTGTTGTCTCAATGGAAGGCATTCGTGTCGACCCATCGAAGGTTGAGGCTATCATCAAATTACCTCCTCCTTCTACTCTTCACCAACTCCAAAGTTTTCAAGGGAAAGTAAAAATTTTACGCCGATTCATTCCTAACTATGTTGAGTTAACCAAAGGTTTTACCAGGTTTGTAAAGCAGAATATTCCTTTCTTTTGGGACGAAATCGCTAATCGATCTTTTGATGCTCTTAAACACGTGTTGACCCATGCACCATTATTGAATCCTCCCAATTACAACCAGGATTACTTTTTATACTTAGCAGCCTCCAATTCTATGATTGGCATGGTCTTAGTTTAGGAAGATGAATTCCACAACCAACATGTGATTTATTATCTCAGTCGCAATCTGCATTCGACCAAAATCAAGTACTCACATGTGGAGAAATTGGCCTTGGCAGCCGTTCAAGCTGTCCAACGATTCCATCATTACATACTATTACTCGAAACAATAGTGATTTTTGATTGTAACCCTATGATGTATATTTTGACCAAACAACTGCTAGGGGGAAAATACTCCAAATGGATTGTTATCCTATAGGAGTTTGATTTGGAATTTGAAAAAGCCAAATCAAAGAAATCATTGGTATTCGCTGAACTTATGTGTGACTTCCCAAGTGCTAACACAGAAACTGTGGCAGAACATTTGATCGCGGATGAATATTTGTTTCTTATCAGTACCATCAATCCTTGGTATGGATATATCATCATTTATCTCCAAACCCAAAATTTTTGGATTGAAATTTCATGGTCACAACAACGAAAAATATGTTTCCAATCTCAGCAATATCATATTTTTGGTGACACACTATACCTTCGTGGTGGGGACTCTATTTTTCGATGTTGTCTCACTCTTGACGAAGCTGAAAAGGTTTTAAATGAATGTCACTCTAGATCATGTGGCGGTCATATGTCTGGGTATGCCACAGCCCAAAAGATATTGCGCGCTGGCTATTTTTTGTCATCCTTATTTAAATATTGTATTTCTGTTATCCAAAAATGCCACAACTGTCAAATCTTTGATAGCAAGATGCGTGCACCACCCACTCCTCTTCACCCTATAATTGTTGTCGGTCCTTTTGCAAAATGGGGCATTGACTTCATTACATGTAACCCTCACTCGGGCGGAGGGCATGGGTATATTATTCTCACAGTAGATTATTTTACCAAATGGGCCAAGGAGATGCCTACATTTGCGGTAGATGGAAAAAATGCAGCTACTTTCGTGTTCAATCATGTGATTTCCTGTTTTGGTGTACCCCAAGCGATAATTACTGACCATGGGAGTCATTTTCGAAACATCATGATGACCGAACTGACTGACCAACTTGGCCTGTGCCATGACAGTTCTACACCATATTATCTGCAGGCTAATGGTTTGGTTGAAGCTATCAATAAAGTTTTAGTCACCATGATCAAACAAATCATCGAAATTCATAAATCGAATTGGCACACCATGCTTTTTTCAGCACTTTGGGCATATCGAACCTTAGCAAAAACATCGACAGGTTTTACCCCTTTTCAACTAGTTTACAGTTTAAAAGCGGTATTACCAATTGAATGTGAGATATCGTCACTCCAACTAGCCATATATTTACTACTAGCCACTTCTGAAGAGGAGAAACGCTTTTTGTACTTAGCTCAATTAGATGAGAATCAACGCACCATTGCATTAGCTACTGAAACTCATGCGAAACGAATGAAAGCTCGGTATGATAGAAGTGTTACACCTCGTATTTTCTCAGAAGGAGACCTAGTCTTGGTTTATGATTAAGCTAACGACAAGCTAGGGACTGGGAAATTTGAACCCATGTGGCATGGTCCTTATATTTTCAAGAAACAGCTTGCAAAAGGGGCCTATGAACTGATTGACTTTGACGGGGTCTCTTTAGGAAAACCTAGAAATGGGCTTTATCTGAAGAGATATTACGCTTTATTCTTGTGTGGAGACTTCCTAGTTTAAGTGTGCTTTTACCACTATCCCTGCTTATCTAGATCACTCTTGATTTTGCAGATGTCGACGTCCCTTCAAACATACATTGGTTTTGCTGATGGCGCTTGTCGTAGTACATGGAACATTTCTTCCGCACTTGGGTTATTTATTCACCCACTGATGAGGTTGTATCTATGCATGGGGTAAGCCTCGGTCAAACTATGAACAATATTGCAGAGTATAGCGTAGTTATTGAGTTATTGTCTGAATCCATTTCATTTGGAATTCGAAGTTTGATCATTAGGTTAGATTATGAACTCGTTGTATTACAATTAAATAGAGTATATGCAATTAAAAACCTAGTGTTGTTAATATTATTTCTGAAATTTTGTCTCTTAGAACGAGAATTTGATTATATCGAGTATCAACATATTCCGTGAAATTTAAACACATTAGCTAATGCAGTAGCTTCTAGTGTTATAAACAGAAATATTCAATAATTAAAGCAGTAGATCAAAATAACATTCGATAACATGTTAAGACAGATAACTGGAAATAGTAGCAATATCATAGCATAAGAGTAGTGTTTTCAAAAATTGTTACATTGTCCTAGATCATAGGTTCAAAATGCCTTATGATCGGAAAAAAGTGATACAAAAAATGATACAAGTCTAAAAAATAAATCATCCACTATCCGTGGTGATGATCACGATAAAACACTACAGCCCATGCCACCTTGCTCAAAAATCTCCTGAATGATCCCGAAACCCCGATAACATATCTCTGTAAGCGGAGCAGAATGTCATCTATGGTAGTCTCTGGCATATCTAAAGTAAACTGTTGTAGATGGCTTTCCAGGTCGGTAAGGACCTCTGCTGTCTGATCCTGTGGTGGTGGTGGTGTTGCAGCTGGCTTCCTGTAAAAAGGACGGAGAGTGGTTGGTCGACGTGGACCCACATCTGCATTTGAAATTTTTGTCATCAGTTTTCGACGATTCAAAAAACAAAATAAAAATTATAATTTAGAACCTGTCAAAAATATTTTTACCTAACTCATCCCACTGTGTCCATGGAGGAAGAGACATCTCTCGGTCACCACGGAAATCTATCCCAGCATAAGGAAAATATTCTATCATGAAGACTTGATTCTCCAGCCAACGGAAATATGCTGGGGTAAAGTGAACAACCTTGCCACCTTCACTGTGACGGGCCATCAATGCAACCCATTGAACCATTCAAGGTTGTTTGACTCTACCATGATCAACTGCAATAAGTTGCGGGGCCAATAAAGGAATCCTCTCTAGAGAAAATTTAACCACGATCGCTCCATATCCGAAGTTTTTCAACTTTGTGTTTTTTTCTCTAGTCAGTTGGCCTTTGACATTGGCCAACACTGCCTCACACCAGTTGAAAATGGTGCCTCTAAAGCAGTCAACGACATTTTTCATTTGGGATCTTGTATCGACATGTGGAGATGAGCTCCCACACAACCTGGATACTGTAACTGCAACCACTTTCAGCTCAAGACGAATAATGATTTTTATGTCAATACATTCATCCTTGGGGTTTGCTTCTTCATTGCAAAATTATTCCTAAAGGCTAGCGACAGACTGGCCACCTGCCCTAGCCCCAAACAAAGAGAGTGTCTTGCCCCTCTTTGATAAACCAATGAGGAAGTATATATCTTCTTGCTCAATTTCGAGTCGGTGTCCTCCAATGATAAAGCATTGTTCCTGTGTGTCCCATTTGTTGACTAGACAGGTAAGAAAATCCACTTGAGCCCTCATACCTTGAATGGCCCAAAATTTTTAGAAACCGCATTGTTTTAAAATGTGTAATGTAGGTGGATGTAACATGGCCGCATCATCAACTTCTTCATGCTCACATTCTCGCCACACAAGGATTGTAAATATCCTGCAATGGACAAATTGAAAGGTTAAAAACAATTTGAATGGGAAAATTTGATTTAAATTGGAAGGTTTGTTCATTTTATTTTTTCTTACGGTGCCTCCGCACTTTATGCATAAAAACAGTGCATGGATCCGCACGTATCTTATGCGTAAGGTGCGGGACCACGACAATTTTCCCTTTGTAAAATTGTCGGGTCTGCAGGTTTCATGTGTCTTACCTGCGGACCCTCATGAGTGAATTTTTGAACCTATTTTTCTCATTAAAAATCAATCTAAGCCCTAAATTGAAAAATAAAAAATAAAAAAATGAAGCTAAGGATGATGTGGATTACCTGGAACTGACGGTTTTCGATTCTGACGGGAAAATCATCTGCAATCTTCTCCAAAATGTTTTTTACCAAAGGCTCTCAATTTTCACTCTGAAATAAAATGGTAAAAGTTATTTACAAAAACTCTTTTTTATAAGATTTTTTGAATAAATAAAATATTATTTTGTTTATTTTTCACTTTGAAAAGTGGTTTTCCAAATTATTTTTATTTTTCATAAACAGATATGTTTAATTTTTGAGTTTTTGTGCAGAATACAAGATTTTTTGGGTGAAATGGTCATTTTGAAAAAGGAGTATACTTTTTATCACTTTTTTGAATTCGGTAAAAATTATGAAAAAGTGAATGAGTACATTTTTTATCACTTTTTCGAACTCGTTACAACTTACATAAAAAGCGAAACTACTCAGTACACTTTTATCACTTTTTCGAACTCTTAAAAATTATGAAAAAGAGAAAACCTGGAGTTCTCTTTGAAGCCCTTTTTAGACTCTCTAAAGATGAAAAGATTGTCGAGTACTTGACTATTCTAACTCATTAAAGGAAATGAACAGTCGCCCCTTCAGTATAAGTTTACCCGTTTCCGGACTGAAAAGGACTATTTACGAAAAAGGTATACGTTGACTAATCATGGTCAATAGAGTTCTCTCCTGTGTTTTTTTATCCTTTTTCAGGCTTGAGAGACTAAATTTACGAAAAAGTACACCCACAGAGTTTTCTTAAGTTTTTTCTTCTGACTCCCTAAAATTGAAAAAAACTGAGTTTCTCCTATACTAGACTCGTTAAAATTTAACAGTAAAGGACCTATCAATTACAAATAGGAACGGACCACTCCTTCTTAGGTTCGATTTTAAACTAAGTTGGACTCATCCGAACAATGAGCTTATATAACAAGCAAATGTTATCCTCCTCAAGCTTGCCAAAAATAAAGAGATACTTGCCATAAATGGTGGGGAAAAAAGAGAAAACGAATCCATTTGTCACACTTTGTTTAAAAAGCAATTTACCACTCTTGAACACGACACTTTTTGTCACACTTCTACCTGGGTTGGGAAAATACTTTTCCTATCAGTTAATCAAACCATATTGAAGGTCTTCAGCCAGTTTCTGGGTATTAGCTTAGTTCAATTGTCACCAAACCATCTGCAGTGTCGTTATGTGTTCAAGAGGACAGTTCAAATAAACCATTCATTTGCAAACATATGTCTCCATTCGCGTCGACCATCCCTGAGTCAGTCCTTGCAAAATATTTCTAGAAAAATTGATCTAATGGTTTCGTGTCGTGGGCTTTCCTACAACGGATCACTTTCTATCGACGACGGCTAATCATCTAGGAAGTTGATCAATAATCCTTCAGTACCTTGGAATCTGCATGCCTTAATGGCAGGTTTCTCGCCTTCAACGACAGGTTGCATCATTGACCTTCGATCGAACAATTCCGTGCAATGTTCGACTTCAAATCATTTATTCACATTTCATGCATTGTACTGAGTACTTTGAGAGCCATTGTCATTAATGGTGGTTTCTCTCACACTTGTTAACAGTTCATATCATTGACTGGTAATCAAGTGGTTTCTACCATGTTCGACTTCGACACAATCAATCGCATGGATAGAATCATACTAGTTCGGGTAGCGGAAATCAAGACCCTGGATCTAGTTTCCACCATCCAGGCTGCGAGGAGTTTTATTATTCATTATGCAGTAGACTATTCATAAATAGATGTTTGTGTTCATACTGTGTCTACATTATTGATGTAATATTAGAATCATTTCTATACCAGAACATTTTAGTTAAAATTTGATTTAGTTAGTTTTTGCTCTGAGTATGCGAATGCCTACCTCAGCGATGATATATATGTGTGTGTGTGTGTGTTTTTCATTGAATGTTTTTACAGGATTCCGACTGGGATGTCCACAAGCTAATCCTTGAAATGATAAAGCACATCACTCTTCGAATACTCTTAGACTTCGCACTTTAGGGGGCAATCTCTTCCACTAAAATTGTCACCATGACGTTTTACTATTTGTATGGGTTCATCATTACTTATACAATACTCCCTTAGAAGTCTACAAACATCAAGTTCCTAAAACCAAGCCTTGAAATTGAGAGAAAATATTATAAAAGTCATAAAATACTTGTATCGCACTTTCTCTTAGTATTACCTATGGTGCCGCATCTGTTTGCTCTAGAAAATGTGGAACCAGATGCACTTTTTCTTCATTAAAGGTACGGATCCCTATAAAAGGTAAAACGAAGGCAGAAGTAAAATTTGGAAGCCCAACTAGTTGAATCTGGAAGCTTCTGGAAGCAATTATTCGGTGGAAAGTTCGCTCCTTTCATGTACATTCATCCCTCCATTAAAGGAGCCTACCCCTTGGTATGTGGAACTTAATCCCTTTGAAAGAGGATTCTATCCCCTCTTATTTGGAGCTGCAACCTCTTCTCTTTCACTATAAATTGAGGCCACAGTTTAGCCTCAAGGGGAGTTAGGCTTTGAGATTTTTTTAGGAGAATTGCTAGAGAAACTCAGACTCTCTTAACTGATTATCATATGGGAATGATTACACACTCATGTGTATGTTAGTTGAGAGAGTGCAAAGGCTTGTCAAAGTAGAGGAAATGCTTGTTCTGGGCCCCAGAAGGACCTATATGACATCAACCTAAACACGGTTGTAAGGCTCCTTTTTTCATCAAAGATAATACAAATGGATCATGTTTTCTCAATGAGTTGTTTATTTAAATGGCTTATTTCTTGAATTCCTTGATCATCAAGATAGGTTTATGGTTTATGAATTAGTCTATATTATGTAAGTGCTTCTGATTCTTTCACGTTTTTTATTGCAAATCCCAAAAAGAGACGTATTCAAAGCGACAAGAAAGAAGACTACGATCAGCGTTCGACTACAGGTAAGTCCTAAATCCTTCATTATAGATAATTCTAGATGAAATATAATCTAGAGAAAGTAGTTTACATTTGTCTATTTATTTCTAGTTATTGTAAGATACTAGGGAGATATGTCTTGTCCTCAAGAACGATTTATCTGTCCAACACCCTCAGTCTTTCTGGAGTATGGTACTCCATGTTCTTGAGGCTATGAGGGAGGTTGTTCCATCTCCTCTAGCTAGCCATAATGCACTCATCTTCTATCTACCTAGAAACATTATCAAAGTAGCCTATCACCTGGGTTTGAGTCTAAAGGTAGCTTTCAACCAATTCAGGGTCCCTTTCAATCTCTCGATGGTTGAGGAGGACTCCTCTTGGGCTGAACAATTCTGGTCTGATATATAAGGGTTCTCTGCTTCTTCTTCCCATGAATTTCCATATTTATTTTTCTCTAGTTTCATCATTCATCATCCAAGATGTTAGAGCCATCAACTGCATATCCCCATTCTAGGATTGGGGTCCCAAGTATCCATATTTGTCAGCACAAGGTTATGCACATAAAACTCTACCATCTTTTCCTAATCATCCATGTTAGCTTGCTTGTAGAAATTCATGAATTTCCTACAATCTTGGAAAGGTAGTGATCCATGGGAGGCTAGAGTTTTTATTTGAAATAGAAGCCATTGCTCCTTGAGGTACATAGCATATGAGTCAAAAGGGAGTCTTTGTTGAAAGGCTTTTATGCATAAGTCTTCCATGGTGGCTACTTGCTCCCCTTTTTTATGCAATTTCTCCTTCAGTGCTACATTCTCTGCCTATGCCTTCTGCAGCTGCTCTTTCAGAACTATTTATTTGATTATTTCCTCCTCCCTTGGTGATTATTCAATGATAATTGGGCTTGTGGGAGGATTTTATAGCTCTCTCTAACTCTTTTTATCTTTGTAATACATACAGGTTTTCCTTTTTCTCTTTGTGCTCAGAGGAGCTACGGTGGAAACTACCTCTTTTCCTTGATAGGATGTGGTGTTGTGTTGTGAGTCTGCTTCTTGCCCACTTTATGCTATCTCTATGACTTCTATGGCCATCTCTTATGTTTTTCCTTGGCCCTTTGGCTCTTCCTCTTCTTATTCTTATTCTTCTTCTCATTCTTCATCTTCTTCTTCTGGTTCTTCCTCTTCTTCTTCTTGTTCCTCTTTTGGTTCTCTAAGGCTAGAAGTGGAACTCGGCTTTGTTTGGGTTGCTATAAAAGCTTCCCTACTCATATTTACGAAAGAGGACCAGGCCATGGGTTGGGTGATGTTGTTCTTCTGTTGCTACTGCATGTTGTCCCAAAATATGCAGCTGAGGCTCATTGTTGCTACGTTGCGGGCTTTTGTCAGTCTCTCTCCCTTTAGAAAAATTTTAATTTACTGGTTTGGATGAGACGGGCCCTATTTATTATTAGAGTATGCAGCTGCTTCTAGAGTGCTTATGTAACTCGACCTTAGCTCCAGTTTATGTTGTAGACAATTGGACCCTCTTCTTATTAACTGGATGATATTGTGTGTCTCCTCCTCTCGTCCTCCTCCACTTCAACTGATTATTTTTATTTTTATTTTGCTAGTCTAGGTGGCGTGACTTTGCAGTTCTCCCTGGTCATACTTCAATATGGTCGCCAAGCTAACTGACCCCCTTTTTCCCCTTAAACTCTAAGTCTGCAAATTTAATTATTTATGGCTATTATGGATTCATAGCGAGGGGTGAGAAGCTATACCTGAGCTTACAAGTTTTTTTCAAGGTGGTGCAGGAGCTGGAGTTTGGAGACAAGCCTCTTATATTTTGTGTTCTTCACTATTTTCAGTTCTCTGAGTGAGAAGCTTGCTAAATGAGCAGCTCTCTATGTGATTTGTTGATATTTCCTTGTTGTTTCTTCCTGCTAGAGATGTTGCGTGGGGGTGCTCCAGATGCCATGGGTGGAACCCTTGTCTTGCCTGGGGTCTTTTTTATCGGCTCCTCCTTGTTTTTCTTTGTAGCCTGTGAACAATATTTGTTTTTGAAGGAACTTCCTAATGTTTGTAGCAGTTTGTGGCTTGTTTTCTTCTGCTACATTGTGCTCAAGAATGGAGGAATATGGTGTATGGAGGTGACGGAGGAAGCTATGAAAATTAATCAAGTGAATGATGGGATGGATGGTAAAATAGAAGAAGGGAAAAAAAAAGATGAATGCTTCCCTGTGTTTCCAGAAACCATTGATAACCTTCAAAATAGAAAACACAAAAAACACAGAAATTCATATATATATATATATATATATATATTGTTTTTCTTTTTCTTTTTCTTTTTTTTTGAAAGAAAGTGAGTTGCCTCCATGGAGGTTTTCAACCCATGGACTTGCCTGAGGCGCCTCAAAGAGGTTTTCACCCATGGATCTTTATTCTCTTTTCTTTTTTCTCTTTTTTTTTTAGCAAGTGAGCTATCCCCATCGAGGTTTTCAACCCACAAGCTTGCCTTGGGTGCCTCAGAGAGTTTTTCACCCATGGATATTTATTATTATTATTATTATTTTCTTTCAAGAGGTGTGGGAAACTATGGAGTTTCCCATCACATACACCTCTATTCTTATTGAATTTATGAACTCTACCTTTGACAAAGGCTTCTTGTAAATTTTAATTCTATGATCATTGACAAGCAAGGGGATTCCTTCCTCATCTATGGTTCTGATTTGAACTGCACCATTATCAAAACATGTTTCCACTGTGTAAGGTCCCAACCATCTTATCATCATCTTGCCTTTAAATTATTTAAACATTGAATCATACAACAACGCCCAATATCCTTCTTGGAAGGTCTTTTCTTTGATGTTATTTTCATGTCATACCTTCCTTTGCAGTTGAACTACCTTCATGTGAAGAAGTGCTTGCATTTTGAACTCATCCAATCCATTTAGTTGCAGCAACCTCTCTTTTTTGTCATTTGATAGATATATATTTAATTTAGCTTCCATTATTAAAGTATTGAATTCAAACTCAACTGAAATTAGAGCTTTCTTACCATAGACTAGTTCATAAGGAGTGAATTCTGTTGTTGTCTTCCAAGTAGTGTTGTAGGCCCAAGTAGCTTCTACCAATTGGTCTGCCCAATATTTTCTGTTGTTGCTCACAACCTTGGTGAGGATGCCCTATAAAGCTCTGTCAGTTACTTCCACTTGGCCATTCACCTAAGGATGATAGGCAGTAGAAGTTTTATGCTTAATCTTGTGCTTTCTCAAAATATTCTCAATGAGGTGGGAGGTGAATTGTGCTCCCTGATCAGTGACTATTTCTCTAGGGTATCCAAACTTGTAAAACACATTCTCCCTCAGAAATTCTGCTACTTTCTCCTCGGTTTCTACCTTCACTGCTTTTTTTTCAGCCCACTTTGTTAGGTAATCAGTGCATACTATGATATACTTCTTTTTTCCGGATGATGGATCAATAGGTCCAAAAAATTCCATGCCCCACTTGTCAAATGGCCCAACAGCCACCTAAGGGTGAAAATTCATATCATCCCTTTGCGTGGGTTTCCCCATCCTTTGGCATTGGTCACGCATGCTGGTGTATCTTCTGAAATCTTGGTGAAGGGTAGGCCAATAGTATCCTGCCTGCAAATATTTGTAAGCAATTCTCTTTGCAACAAAGTGGCCTCTACATGGGTAGTCATGACATGAAGAGAGGATATATAAAACTTCTTCCTCCCTCACACATCTCCTTTGGATTTGATCAGGGCCTAGCTTGAAAACTTTTCCCCCAATCCATATGAAAGGGGCGCTTTTTCTGATGATTCTACTCCTGTCCCTGAATGAAATATTAGGAGGGAGTCTCCCAACAACCAAGTAATTGGCTATATCAGCAAACCATGGTGAGAGTGCTGATATAAAAAAGAGGTGCTCATCTGAAAGCTGGTCATCCACCATTCCTTCTTCTCCTGCAGGGAGAGCTAACCTGGACACAAAATCTGCATCAACATTCTCCTTTCTAGGTTTATCAATAATAGTCAAATCAAATTGCTGCAAAAGTAACAACCATCTAATTATCCTAACATTAACATCCGGTTTTTTATTTAAATACTTGATGCCTGCGTGGTCAGTGTGAACAAAGGTCTGGTATACAATGACATAATTCCTGAACTTTTTCAATGCATGGATAATGGCTAACATCTCCTTCTCAGTAACAGTATAATTTAGCTCGGCTTTGGACAAGTTATTGCTAATAAAATAAATGGCATAATGAATTTTTTCCTCTACTTTTCCTAATGTTTCCTCTACATCTTTATCGGATGCATAAGTGTGCATGTGGAAAGGCAGAGTTCAATTTGGACCTCAGAGAATGGGGGCAGTATTCAACTATTCCTTAATGAGCTCGAAAGCCTCTTGAAAAGGACCGGACCAAATAAACTTAGAATCCTTGGCCAGTAACCCAAATAATGGTGAAGCCATCTTGCTGAAATATTTGATGAACCTTCTATAGTAACTAGCTAAGCCAAAGAAACTCCTGAGATCTTTTGATTTTGAGGAGCAGGAACCCTTTTGATGATGGTGATTTTATTCGGGTCTACCTGCATTCCTTTCTGGGATATGGAGTGTCCTAACACAACCCCTGCTTCCTTCAGGAATTCACAGTTTTCTGGGCTCAAGGAGAGATGCATCTCAATGCACCTTCTTAGTACTTTACCCAAATTGGAGAGAGCTTCCTGGAATTCATCCCCGTATGGTGTGAAATCATCCATGTAGATTTCGACAGATTCATGGACTGTTGTAGAGGTAAATCCCCTCTGTGGACAGAGGCGATCCCTACTAGCCCAGATCGGGTCTAGCAACAATCGTCACACGCTATAGTGCAGGTTCCTAATTGCAAATAAACCAAATATCGATGAAGGCTTACCTAGAATCCAATGCTGTCACTTGTAGAGAAAGTAGCACTCCCGTTCCTTAGCTCTGGCAGATCACGATCCTCACGATCTCCGTGACCGGACACCTGCACACGCAAGAAACAAAACAAACGCAAGCGTAAAATCCAGTATATGCAACTATATGTCAGTCAGAGAAGACATAACTCATTATCATAATCAACAACAAGAGTGGAACCATAACCAATAGTCGCTTATCATTAATCAATCAAAGGAGGATACAACCTAGCTCTGACGCTGAATTCTCCTTCGGAGGGTCGCCAGTGAAACACGTCTCGAAAAAGCCTATCGGGGATAGGACAAGCCTCTCTCTTTGGATGTCTCGAAAATAATCTCCTTGCTTGGATTTTTCCTTAAGGGAATGAATCAAGGCTCTTGCGGCATTAATAGGCTCTGATGGCTCTTGGGAACTTGGAGATTAGCTATTCAGCCATTTAGCCCCTTCATCAATGGATGAAGGCTATATTTATAGAGGAGAGGAGGAGGTTGGGATCCCTAAAATAGTGAAGGGGAGGCCTTATCCCTTGGGAGGTTCCCCATAAGGTGGAAACAAGAGGCCAAAGGAGGAAGGTCGTGGTTATTCAGTCGAAACCACTCCTGATGACTCATCCACGAAGTTGTTGTAATCGAAACTTCGCCTCTTTTTTTAAAAACTTTCTAAAAGTAGATTGGCACGGGTGCTTAACTGGGACAGAGCGCCAATTGGCGCAGGCTCAGTGTTAATTTCCCCCCATTGGTGCGAGGACATAACGGGCTACCGACGCCAAGGAAAAAACAGGTGTTTTTAGGGGTCTGCTCAAGAAATGATCAACAGAAGAAATGTTGTCCTCATGGAAAGGGATGCAATGATGGTATTTGCAAGGCATGACACTACTTATTGGTCACAGAAATAACCCTCCAATGGGTGAGATGGGGATTGCAGGGACGGTGACAAATTACTGTGTAACAGATGCCCCCTAAAGCATGAGGCGCGAAAGAGAGAGAGGGGTGAAATGCTTTACGAGAACGTGTCCAACTAAAAACACCGTCGTCGGAAAACCTGCGTAGAGAAATACAACTGATATCTCAGATACATGATATATATGTGGTATGGGCACAGCCATCCATAACAGAGTATACAATAATCCAGATCCAAGGCATGGACGCAGCCATCCAGTAAGGATCGATAGATAGACTCAGGTATGGTCGCAGCCATCCAATCAGTGAGTCATGTAACTAATCATAATAATCCACAAAATCGCAGCCTAGATTATAACAGACAGGAATCCAGGGTCTTGCACTCCATCTTGCACCGAACAAAGTACAAGTTCAAGCATGTGAATAAGTGAGCTGAAGTCGAACATGCAAGAACATCGTCTGATTACCAGCCAATAATGAAAGTTGTTAACAGACGCAAGAGGTACCACCATTAATGCCAATGGTCCTCAAGGTACTACAGGTACAATCTACGGCATGTGAACAATGAGCTGACTTCGAACACCCGCAGAATCACTCGATCGGAGGCCAATGATGAAAACCTCACGCCGAATGTGAAGGACCTGCCATTGAGGCATGTAGGCTCCAAGGTACCAGAAGGGAGTCTCTAGATCAGCTTCCTGGATAATGAGCTGAATTCAACAGGAAGTGACCTTGATCTAAGGTGGGCCATAGTGTTTCGCACATCATCAACGCGAGACAGAGGAACATAATGTCTTTGTGGATCAGGATCAGATGAGAATCAGAGGAAGGTTGAAAACTTGCAGAGGTCAACTTCTCTTGAACATATAAACGGCATGACAGTGAGTTTGGCAGTATTTGACATCAACAGATCAGAGGTCATGATGACGAGGCAAAGAGCGAATGAGAGGTCAAAAGGGATCACCCAAACCCACGGAGGCGAGTGGAAAAAACGAGATGAGATGTCCCCAGCCAGACATGAATGCAGACAAGTGCCATGTTCAAGAGCGACATACTGCTGACACGACAATGGTTTGGTTCCATTTTCCCCACCATTTCTGGCGAGTACCTCTTTATTTTTACACAAGCTTGAAGAGGATACCATATGCTTGCTATATAAGTCCATCCTTCAGACGAATCCATCCTAGTACATTTAACGAGCCCTAGGAAGGAGAAACTCGAATAGTGTCATCATGACTGAATCCAATGTCATCAGTGTTTAACGAGTCTGACAAATGAAGAACTCAGCGTCTTTTCATGTTTAGAGAGTTTGAAAAGACAGTGGAAAAGTAAACTCCAATGGTCCCTTTTCGTAAATAGTTCCTTAGATCCGAAAAGGTAGAAAACTATGTCTGAGAAAACCTCCTAGTCACGATAGGCTAGGGTATTCCTTTTTCGTAAATAATCTATCCCAGCCTGAAAAAGGGGTAAACGTATACTGGGTAGATGTCTTTTCGCAGCCACTTTAACGAGATCAAAATGACAAGCGACTCAGCAATCTTTTCATATTTAGAGATTCAGAAAAGCGCTGAAAGTTGACTCTTCCTGGAGGAACGAGTGGTATAAAGGGTAGCAACTGGTTCCTGTAATGGTGGAACCACTCTGAAAAAATAAAGGTTAAGAGGCTGGCTAACAAGACCACTCATCACAGCGGTTCCTTAGGACTGGGTAAAACAACCAAGTGAAGGCATATGATCGGTCAAGCAGATAGTGATGATGGAGTGAGAAAACCAAGGTTCATCTGGAAAAAACAGGCTGATAAAATGGCAATCACAAGAGGCAAAATGGGAAAGGTTTCATTTTTACACAAGCTTGAAATTAGGAAACTCTGCTTGAAGTTGGTTTCATTTTTACACAAGCTTGAAACAAAGATAAACTATGCTTGAAACTGGTTTCATTTTTACACAAGCTTGAAACGGAAACAAACTATGCTTGAAAAATTTAAGCATGCCCCCAGCATGGTGACTCAATTCGAGGTACATGCCCCCCAAGCTTCAGTCCATTCACCTAAGTAAACAGATGGAGGGAGTGAAGGTTCAAGTTACGAGATCTAAGAAAGACTCGACTGGGATTTTACGAGATCTGATCAAAGACTCGAATTGAACTAAAACGTGTTTCATTATTTTAAATAGGTTGACACATTAAAAGAACTATCCTCAGAAGAGCTTGTTTCATTTTTTAAGGAGCTTGACACAGTAAAATAACCATGCTCCGACGAGCTTGTTTCAATTTTTAAGGAGCTTGACACAAGGAAACGAACTCTGCTCCGACGAGCTTGTTTCATTTTTAAGGAGCTTGACACAAGGAAACGAACTCTGCTCCGACAACCTTGTTTCATTTTTTAAGGAGCTTGACACAAGAAAGGAACCATGCTCCGACAACCCTGTTTCATTTTTTAAGGAGCTTGACACAAGACAAGGAACTCTACTCCAACCAGCTTGTTTCATTTTTTAAGGAGCTTGACACAAGAGAATGAACTGTGCTCTGACCGACCTCATCATAATGAACAAGAAGTCATCGCTTCCAAGAGTTCCACCCCCAATGGAAGGAAAACATCCTGGAAGTCGGGACCCAATGCCCCCAGTACCTGATGCACGACGGCATCATCACTAAGCACAGGCACGGGGTAGGTTGCCACATAGTTGACCTGCGGTGGGGCAGATAAAACGGGTGGATAAAAACCAGGAAGGGATGATGGCGGGCCAGTTGCCATATCAGGACCAAAGAACGAAAGCTGATCAATGGTCATGATACATCCTTCATGTGGAAAACAGACCACATTAAAAAGGGAGGAGACAAGCACTCCCATGGCATAGGTGTAATCGCGTCCCAAGAGCAGATTGAAATCCAAGGGGCCTGGAACAACCATCACATCCATATGGACGGTTTTACCTCCCAAAGTAACAGGTAACCTTAGAAGGATCCCTAACGGTTTACTCGTTCTTCTGTTAAATGCCAACAGATTCTGCGTAACAGGCGCAAGCAGCGGCGAGCCAAAAGCTTGCCAAGTAGTTGAGGATAGAACACTAACAGACACACCTTTGTCTATAATGGTGCTGGGTACAACCAGACCAAAAGCCTGTACCGTTATCTCGAAAGACACATAAGACGGAAGGCGGTATCCTGCAAATCGATTCCAATCAAAAGAAGCAACCAAACTACTTGGAGGGGCCACCATCGAATTGAGATGGTCTTCCCCTGGTGTTACGGAAGAAGGAGCATCCTCCACGATCTCCATCTCGAAGGCAGGAGGAGTATCCTCCGGGACCTCCATCATGGGAGGCAGAGAAGCAACTTCTTGAGGTATAGGGACAGGAGAATATTTCTCCAAGTCTGAAGAATCTAAAGAAACAAGAAGAACATGAGGGATGCGAGATCCACTCTCTACGGAAAAGACCTGGTGCACCGTAGACGGAGCCAGCTCAACCGATCCCACGACCAATGGTTGGCCGGGAACGGATTCCTGAATTTGAATTTCCGGAGGAGCGGGATTGACCAAGGATGACTCTTGACCAATGGTAGCATCAACAAGTGGAAGACTCAAAGAAAGCCGATTATAACCAGCTGAAAGGCATGGTGTAGAACCAGTTAAGTTTTCCAACACTCGCTTGGCTTCATCCATATAAGGACAAAGGTGAATGGCATGGTGCCCTTCACACAACTTACAAGGATTGGTGAGCTTACCCTGCTTCTTAGCAGCCTTACCAGCACTAGTTGAAGGCGTGCCCCAACCCTGACACCCAGAAGCCAGAGGCAACGGCGAGCGACCATTGGACCATGCTTCGAGCACCTTGGGAATACCAGGGCAATCTCGAAGAAGATGGTCTCCCGTGCACAACATGCAAGGGAACTTAACTTTTCGTGGAGGGTTGGAAGGTTTATCAAGAGGAGGTGCTTCGGAAGCAGTAGCTACAGCCTTAGCCTCTCGCTTATCAGACTTCTTCTTCTTTTTCTTCTTCTTCTTCTTCTTAGCCACCCGCTTATTCGAATCCACACTTTCACTAGGCGAAGTAGCAGAGGAGGACGCAGAAATAGGCGAAGAAGGGGAGAGGTCCACCTTAGAATCAACATGACGTTGTTCAGGCAGAGGAGATGATTGAATAGTAGTCGAGAAATTCGAGACCACAGAGGTTCAAAACAACCAAATAGACAACTCAACAGTTAACCCAGGAAGGGACAACGTTTCCATATAAGGAGCGCCAACATTTCCAAAAGGAGGAAAATGACCAGGATTCCCATCAGAGGGGATTCCTTGGTTAGTGAACTCTGGAAAAGTTGCCATCAGAAAAGATCTTCAGAACAACACCCTAAGGAAACTAACTTTAACCAGGAATATTTCGTGGGCAGTTAATTTTTAAAACATTGAAACAAAACTCTACCGTTTCATATTTTAAGAGTCGAGAAACAGGCAAAAGATGACTCTATCACTTTCATATTGGAAACAAGTGTGAAAGGACAAGCGCTTGATGATCTTTTGAAATTTAATGAGTCAGAAAATATCAAAATGACTGCTCAGGAATTCTAGGCAAAGGGTGTACCAAATAACCGTGAACTGCAATATACACCTTGGTTTCAAAATGAAAGAGAAATCAACCAAGGAAATAACGTACGTGCAGGCAATCTCCCCGAATGATGTGTCCAGTGTATCACGGGTATAGGGCGACAGACTCGGCTTCCTACGGATAAAGGATAGCAACCTAGTGGGGTCTCCCTTTATATGCGCGACGGTACGGGGAGCACAAGTCCGTACTAGTGCTATCTAAAGCCAAGAGGCGAACGACAGCTACTAGGTTTAACGACTCCGGAACACGTCTCTTGCCTAGACCTCTAAATATTTCGTTAATGTTTCAATGTTTCCTTAGGTAAATTGAGTAAAATTTAATGTTGATCTTCAATTATGTCTCGGTTTCAAGGCCCTAGCGAGTGTCATCTGACAATCTCTTATATGCAGCTATATGAGAAAGGAAAAATTTTCAATTCGATGAATGCTATCTAGTTAAGGGAAGAGTTTCAAACAATGATGCAACAAACAACAACACTGTAAACGAAATTTTTCCAAACTAGATGACTTTCACTATCCAAAAGTAATTTCAAACAATCAACGATGCGAATAATGCAATGTAATCTATGAAAAATCCTCTTTTTCAAAAACTATGCAATTGTAATCTATGCACAATTTCCTTTTTTTCTTTTCACATGATAAGAATGCACTCAATGCATTTTTCGATGAAATGAGAATCTACTTAATGCATGCTTTTAATAAAAGAGAATGAAATCAAAGCGATTTCTTGTTTTCAATCATTAAACAATGTAATCTAAGTTCAACGATGGATCTCAAAAAATACTTTTCAATGCAATGTGATCTAATGCATTTTAACGAAAAGCAAACAATGAGACGAAAACTAAAAAAACGCAAATCTTCTTAATGGAAGGATGAATGCAAAAGGGATGCAAACAAACACTAAGAATGCAATCGTTGTTTCAAAACACTTTGTAACGAAATTCCTCAAAAAGTGACAAAACACAAAGAGGACTTCCAAAGCATGAGATCAAAACAAGGCACTCATTCCCTTTTACATCAAGCAATCATGGAGAGAAGACATTTCAAACAATGAGCAATGTAATCTATGCTCATACAGTGAAAAGACTAGAAGGGAAAGACACACTGGTGAAGGATTTAGGGGAAAAAATCTCAATTTTCACACACCCTGAAATTGGCCCGACTTTATCATTGACAACTAGCACCAACTGGCGCGACTTCCTCACTGACAACTAGCGCCAATGGCTAATTGGCGCGGGTTGCTAACTGACAACAAGTGCCAACGCCTGAAAATGAAAAAACAAATAATTTCTCCCAACCAAGACATGACTCACCACTTCAAGCAAAATCTAAAACAAACCCAGAAGCAAAGTACTGGCCAAAAGAAACTTCCAAACAAGGGTAAACCCTACCACCTACAGGAAATGGCATGACTGTCTGGCTGTAATCCACGCTAGACAGGGGATGGCGCGAGCAATGAACTGGCAACCTGCGCCAATTGGCGCGACTGTCAGGGCAGAAATCGCGCCAATCAAGCCAACCATGAAAATATGAAAATTCGGAAACACAGAGGTCAGATCTGATCCTCTGGGGCTGAACCAAAATCAAAACACTCAGAAAAGAGCCAGCCAAAAGAGCTGATCAAGCAAGCAGAATCGAGAAACAACCGAAAATACAAGACAATACTCCAAGTGTTCAGTTCATAAACTAAACCGGAGATTGACTGAAGCAGCTTTTATCTACTTCGCTAATGCAGAGCAATAGCGTTTCGAAGGCTATCTAGCTAAATTTACGCTTTGTCTGTAGTTTATAAATCAAAGAACAAACTAAGTCCCCAGTGGAGTCGCCAATTTGTTGTAGAGGTAAATCCCCTCTGCGGACAGAGGCGATCCCTACTAGCCCAGATCGGGTCTAGCAACAATCATCACACGCTATAGTGCAGGTTCCTAATTGCAAATAAACCAACTAGCGATGAAGGCTTACTTGGAATCCAACGCTGTCACTTGTAGAGAAAGTAGCACTCCCATTCCTTAGCTCTAGAAGATCACGATCCTCACGATCTCCGTGACCGGACACATGCACACGCAAGAAACAAAACAAACGCAAGCGTAAAATCCAATATATGCAACTATATGTTAGTCAAAGAAGACATAACTCATTATCATAATCAACAACAAGAGTGGAACCATAACCAATAGTCGCTTATCATTAATCAATCAAAGGAGGATACAACCTGGCTCTGACGCTGAATTCTCCTTCGGAGGGTCGCCAGCAGAACACGTCTCGAAAAAGCCTATCGGGGATAGGACAAGCCTCTCTCTTCGGATGTCTCGACAATAATCTCCTTGCTTGGATTTGGCCTTAAGGGAATGAATCAAGGCTCTTGCAGCATTAATAGGCTCTGATGGCTCTTGGGAACTTGGAGATTAGCTATTCAGCCATTTAGCCCCTTCATCAATGGATGAAGGCTATATTTATAGAGGAGAGGAGGAGGTCGGGATCCCTAAAATAGTGGAGGGGAGGTCTTATCCTTTGGGAGGTTCCCCATAAGGTGGAAACAAGAGGCCAAAGGAGGAAGGCCATGGTTATTCAGTCGAAACCACTCCTGATGACTCATCCATGAAGTTGTTGTAATTGAAACTTCGCCTCTTTTTTTAAAAAAATTCCAAAAGCAGATTGGCGCGGGTGCTTAACTGGGATAGAGCGCCAATTGGCACAGGCTCAGTGTTAATTTTCCCCCATTGGCGCAAGGACATAACGGGCTACCGGCGCCAAGGAAAAAACAGGTGTTTTTAGGGGTCTGCTCAGGAAATGATCAATAGAAGAAATTTTGTCCTCATGGAAAGGGATGCAATGATGGTATTTGCAAGGCATGACACTACTTATTGGTCACAGAAATGAACCTCCAATGGGAGAGATGGGGATTGCAGGGATGGTGAAAAATTACTGTGTAACATGGACTAACTCGGAAAAGATGCTCAGGACAGCTCTTTGGAAGGTAGTTGGTGCATTTCACAACCCAAAGGGTAAGACTCTATAAGCGAAGGTACCCCAAGGGTAGGTGAAATTAGCCTTATCCTGGTCTTCAGGGATGGTTTGAATCTGATTGTACCCACTGAACCCATCTAAGAAGGAAAATAACTTCTTCCCTGCAAGGCCATCCAAGACTTGGTCTATAAAGGGCAAAGGGAAATGGTCTTTCTTGGTGGCTTTGTTAATTTCTTGATAATCAACACAAATTCGCCACTTCCCATTCTTCTTCGGGACTAGGACAAGAGGAGATGCCTATTCACATTCGAATATAGGATATATGTACCCTGCATCCAATAGTTTCTACAACTCTTGTTAGGTCCCTATATTACTAGTATAGTCCCTTATTGTTGTTAGTGTAACCCCCTTATTGTTATTATTGTACCCCTGTAACCCCCATATTTTTATTATTGTGCCCTTAAATTATTATTGTTAGGTCGGCTAGGATTACATTGTGGCCCCACTAGAATTACAATGTGGCCCCATGGACTCCTATATATAGAAAGGAGGCTTTGTAATTTGTATCATCCAATAATTTTTCATTCATGTAATGTATTGGAGGTTGCCCCCTTGAAGTGGCTTATTTCTAAGGCGTTGATATCTCTTTTCTTCTATTTTTGGAGTTGGTTTCACAACAAATCTTCTTTGACTATGTCCTTCAGAGTTGGGTTCATCCTTCTTTTGGGTTGTCTCACGGGCTTGCATCCTTCTTTGATGTAATAGTTTTTCACAATGAAGGATGCACCCCTTGAATGTCTTTGTAATCCCAAGAAAATACATATAGATTCTCTTTCAAAAGTTGGCACAGGTGCTTCTCCTCTTCATTCGAGAGGTTCGGGTTGATTTTTAGAGACCTGGATGGACCAAACTCAATAGCCTTGGTGGTTTTAGAGGTCAGCTCAACTGATTTCACTTCCATCCAAGGTTGGCTCTCAGAATCCTTGACTAAGGTTTCGAGAGGAATGTTAGTGGAGGATTTGTTTTTAATGGCATGGTCGATGATTTCATCCTCATCAAGCTGCCCCCCTTTAAGAATAGCATCTACAATACACATAGGGGCATTGTTATATAACTCATCTTCTTCATCCTTCAACCATATAGGGAGATCATGATCAATGGAAGGCTGAGCTGGAGGATATAACACTATCTTTTTAGACAAAGGCCCATTTTTTATAGTCATGCTTCTGGCTCGACAATTAATATAAGCATATACAGTGGCTAACCAAGGTATCCCTAATATGAGGGGATAACCATTAAACTTGTTTTTTGGTTGTAGGACCAGGAAATCTATAAGATACTCCCAAGATTCAATGGTAACCATAACATCCTAAAATATTCCTTCCAAAGTTACTTTGGACCGATCTGCAAGTTGCAAAATTGTTGTGTTTTTCCTCAAAGTCCCTTGGAGATTAAGTTTCAACATAGTTTCCTTGGTCATGATATTGATGGAAGCCCCTATAATTATCAGAGTGTTGGGGACTATGACACCATCTATATGCACATCAACAACAGGACTACCAAGGTCCAGGTACTTTGGAAATATCACCTTCCCCGGCATTAGGTCAGACAATTGTCCTACCACATTGATGGTGGGGGTATCTCTCTTCCTTCTCCCAGCTTTCTTGAAGCACTTTTATTTGATGAGCCTATTGTAGATAGGGACATCCTTAATGGCCTGGAGAAGTAGTATATTTACACACAAATTTTCCAATTCTCCCAGGAGTTCAGTCTCCTCCGGGGTGTGCTGACTAGGGTGGATCAAGTGCTCAGAAAAAGGAGGTTGTTGGATCTGAGTGTCACCTTCTTCCTTTTCCTCCTCAACCTCTACAGGTGGAGATGGAGGATGGTTTTCTGGGAGTACTCTTCCCGACCTGCGATTAACCTCATGTATCTCCACGGCATAAGTTGGATAGGATTTTTCTCCACTAGGAGCCAGTTGTGCATGTCTATTTTTCGAGTTCAGATTGGGTTGTGCAGGTATATGTAGCCTAAGTGGAGCAGTATGAGTAAGTTGAGGTTGAGGTTGGGGTTGAGGCATTAGAGAAGGTGGTTGATTTTGTTGAGGCCTCCACCCTTAGGATGGATCATTCCACTGAGGTTTTTGTGGAACATACTGCTGGAAAGGTTGGTTTATTGGCTAAGGATGATATGAAGGGTTGTAAGGCCAAATAGGGGGTGTAGACCAGGATGGAGGAGTGGGTATGTACGAAGGTTGCATGAGTGCACTTTGATTGTTGTGATAGTAAGAGTAAGGTGTGCCTTGCATACCTTGTTAATATGGCCGAGGGCCTTGAGGCCTTCTTTGGTTGATGAAACAGAGTTGCTCTAGCATTGCTTCCCCACCTTGATATACACCCTTAAGTATAGGTAAGGAGGGACACTTTTCTATGGCATGATTCTCCTCAAAAACTAAGAAAACCTCTATAACATTTAGTGGACATTCATTTCTTGGGTGCTTCCTGGTACATCTAGGACAAAATATGGTCAGGGCTCTTTCTGCTTCCTATTGCTTCATTTTGACCTGCGTTGTGTCCATTTGCAAAGCAAAGGTGTGCAGCATGTCACTCTTGAAGTCCTCTATCATGTTTCCAAACTCATGTTTTATGAAGGTGGAAGAGGAAGGGGTATTGGATGTACTTTGGCTAGCTCTACCCTTCTTCCTAAATGCCCTAGAATGGTTCCAGAAGACAGTTATGAATATTTCATAGGGTTGTTGGTAGATATCTCCTCCTGTTCACATATTCAAGGTTTCTATCATCTCTTCACTGATCCCTCGAAGAAGTACAATTTTAAGTGAGTCAGGATCAAAAGTATAGTTGGCTCTCTTATAGCTCAATTGAAACCTCTCTTCACAGTCCTCTAAGGATTCATGTAGCCCTAGAGTCATCCTAAATATCTCATCCTTAGTTTCCTTGGACCTACAGTAGTCTTTGTATTTGTTATTGAAGGTATCTTCCATCTGTTCCCAGGTAGTGATGCTATCCCCATGCAACCCCATGAACCAGCGCCACACCAACGCAAGGTTGCATCTTTAAGGGTGGATGGGAATAGCTTCAACTTCTTATCATCATAGGTGTAGTCATAATTCTTACAAACAACAGCAAATTCAAGCATGAATGTGTCAGGGTCCTCAAAGTTGACCCCATGAAAGTGTGGGAGAGCTGAAGGGCTAATGTTTTTCATATTAGTTTTCCCATCTTCCTCTCTTATGGGAAAGGCTCTTTGGGTCCCAGCCATGGCTAAGATAAGTGAAGTGGATCCCTCAGTTGAAATAAGGTCTTCTTCTTCTTCCCCAATAGGATCCTCAAAGTATTCAGAAGGCTCTCCTATAAGGGTTTCAATCTCACTATCACTGAAGAAGAGTGAAGGGTGGCTAGGAGGTGATGTGGGGGTTTTGGGTAAGTTTTGTCTTTAAGTATTCCTAGTCCTAAGAGGCATGAAAATCAAATATTTTTTTTATTTTTTTCAATATTTCTGAAATGACATGAAAATAAAGGAAAGTAGAAAAGAATGCTAAAAATGAAATCAAAGCGTCTACTAGACACCTCCCTAACAACGGTGCCAAAAAGTGGTGAGCCCTAGTATTGCACCAAGGGCACTGCAACTCTCAAGGTCTACCCTACTTTACTTTATCAACCCAAGGTTCGTACAAACTTGGAGGTGACAGTTCTATATACACAACATATGCATTTAGTTCATGTCATCCTCTTTTGCTTTACGAAAGGGTTTTATTTCTTAAACTATTATAAAAAGTGAAAATTACACTGCTGGAAGGAAATGACAGAAAGGAAACTAAACTAAATTTCTGAAAATAAATGACAAGAATGAAACTAATTTAATTTTTATAAAAGAAATGGCAGAAAGTAAACTAATTTAAATTGCTGAAAATATATGGTAGAAAGGAAACTAATTTAACTTACTAAAAATAAATGGCAGAAATGAAACTAATTTAACTTTTTGAAAATAAATGGAAGAAAGGAAAATAATTCTAAACCACACTTAACTTGGCCAAACGGCTAAATATACTTTACTTATCCTATGGTCTATCTATCATTCTTCTATCCATGCAGCGAAGATATCCATGACTTAATTCTAATTGAAAGAGTGTTGAGCATGCATCTTGGAGGAGAGAAAAGGGCTAAAGAGGCTAATGGAGGGCTTAACATGTGAAATAGGGCTTAGAAGTGGAAAGTGGGGGTTAAACCTGATAAAATATTTATTATGGCACAAAAATGGCTTTGGAGCGAAATGAATTGAAAAGTGTGATGGCAGATATGTGATGGAGGCAAGAGTTGCGATATGCGATATCACAAATGGTGGAAACAAGAGGTAAGTGTAACGAAAACCAACTAAACAGTGCCCAGTGCAATGTGCAACGAGTGACGTGGTGGTGGGACCAGAGGCGGAGTGCGAACGCAAGATCGCAATCGGTAGATCGTAGCTATAATGTCTTAAAAGGAAAATGGGAAATGGTGTGATTTGTGATTTTTGATTTCGAGAATCTTTGGGATCCTTTGGTTGCCTTTGAGAGTTAAGGAGGGTGGAAAATCCCCCAATAATTTATCCTTGTTGTCTCCTCCAAGTATTTATGATAAAATCCTGATAAAAATGCTTAATAAATCATGATTTTTTGCACTCAACCTCATATTAGGCACTCAAAGTATGTTATTTTTTAATCACCACTTATACTAGCATCATAAAATAAAATAATAATAAAAATGCAAAAAAAATAGATCTAAGAAGGAAAAATAGTGACCATTAACCCCTCCAAACATGTTTAATGATGGAGCTCATCAGTCATACTCACCAAGTTCCCCTTCCTATAACAATATCTACACTATAGACTAGGTAGGGAGGTTTATGATACAATTCATCCTCTTCCTCATCCTCTAACCATATGGGTAAATCATGTTCAATAGAAGGTTGAGAAGGAGAATACAACACAAGTTTTTTTATAAATTTTCATTCTTCATAGTCATGTTCCCAACTCTACAACTAATGTAGGCATCAACAACGGCCAACCAAGGTCTTCGTAAGATGTGAGGATAGCCATTAAGCTTGGTTTTGGGTTGGAGGACCAGGAAATCAATAGGGTGCTACCAGGATCCAATGGAGACCATGACATCCTCAATAATTCCCTCAGGAGATATTATGGATCTATTTTCAAGTCGCAACACTATGGTGGTATTTCTCAAAGCCCCTTGGATATTGAGCTTCAACATGGTTTCTGTATTCATCACATTGATTGCAGCCCCAAGATCAACCAAGGTATTAGGGACCATATTGTCATCAATGTGCACATCCACTACTAAACTACCAAGGTCTAGGTACTTGTTGGGGCAAAGTGTTTTCTTGTCATTTAGTTTGTCAACCCAATGGTTTTGTAAACTTGTGAAGCATGCATGCACTGTATGTGCTAGAAATTGTCTTTCAGTTTAGATCAATCTAACTATAAAATAAAATAAAAAACCAATTCATCTAATCTATGAAATGAAACAATGAAAATGAAATTCAACTAACCTATGAAATAAAGTAACGAAAAGAAAGAAAAAAAATTCAAAAGAAAATATAGTGCGTGCAATCACACTTGCAGTTTAATCTAAGAAAGAATTTCAAAGCATGTAAAGAAAAACAACTAAGGTACATTCAATCACTCCAACATCCAATATGGAAGTATGATATAATCACCCTCTTGAGATGATATACAAGAAACCGATTATACTTTAGTCTTTAAATCTAGGAAAGCAATTAAAGCATGCAAAGGGAAAACTCAATAATTGTATAGGTTAGACATTCGAGCACCCAATTGTGAGGTATGACAAGTCACCTTCTTAACTTGATCGTTAGGAACACCCAATTATACAATTGACTGAGGATCTTAATCTAGAAAACAATGTAAAAGTATGTAAAAGAAAATCTCAATGATTGCATTGGTTAGACATTTGAGCACCCAATTGTGAAGTATGACAAGTCACCTTCTTGGCCTTATCTTTAGGACCACCCAATTATACAATGACTGAAGATTTGATCTAGGAAAGTAAATAACAGAACATGAAAAGGAAAAGTCAATTATTACGTAGGTTAAATACTCAAGCATACAATTTGGAAGTATGACAGAGTCACCCTCTTGACATGATATTTAGGAGCATTCAATTATACACATAATTGAGGATCTAATCTAAGAAAGAAAATAAATTTTAATCTATAAAAGAAAATAAATCTCACACATTTTAGATAGCTGGTCCAAAAGTATGAGAGATGGTAAATCGAGATGCTCCATATGTAAACAAAACCAAGTCAAAATGAAGTAACATTCATGAGTAAGTTGCCAAAATCTAATTTTGTATTCAAAGCTTGAGCATGACTCCAATTTTACACATGATTTGATAGGAGAAAGCTTCCCCTATTTATACAAAATATGAGAAGTTATCTCATTAATGAGAGTCCATGAATCTCTCCCTATATCTCTAGAGTTACACTCCAAATAGGAAGTGATAAGGCACATGTCTTCTTAGAGTTACAATACAAATAGGAAATGAGAAACATATCCTTATGATTCCATGATATTCTCCATCCAAATTCGAATTTGGCCTTATGAGGCCATATAAGGGTCTTTTGGAACCTTCTTTTTGACCTACACATGGAAACAAAATCATTAAACTTGTTAGGTATAAGTATGTGCATATTATTTTCTAATTTCTAACCACAAATTTACTTAAAAATACTAGGAATTAATAAAGTTTGGAAAAACATAAATGTAACCCAATAGTGGTAATGGTAAGGTAAATGTAATGAAATGGAGGTGGAGTGGAGGTGATAATATGGAAATATAAGTGAAAATGTAATGGAAGTAAATGACAAATTCAAAGCCCAACATACCCCCCAACTGAAGCTATTGCATGTCCTCATGCAATGTATTACATTAATTCTTTTTTATCCTTTGAGCTTTGGCTTAACTTTGCATAATATCATTTGATAACTTTATACTTCTGCAAAGACTTTTAGTTGAATTGCAACATGGTTGGTTCTTGTGTTTCAACCATATTTTGTTGTTGCACTCAATTTTGATCTTTGAACTTTGCATAATGATAATTTGATTATAGTTGCAAATTATATCTCTATTGGATTGCATCATGGTTGGTTCTTGTGTGACAACCATGATTGTGTTTGCATCCAATTATATTTTAAGTACTTTTGAAAAGTCATTGTATGCACATAATAATTGTGTAATAGTTAATATCTTTTGAAAGTATGTGGCCTTTTGAATGTGATATGAATGTGGCAAAATGTGAATATGAATGTACACCCCCCCCCCCAAAAAAAAAAACTGATGGTATTGGCAATTTTATGAAATGAGGAAAAGAAGTGTTTTTTCCAAAAATTATCATTCTAGCTTTTCAAGGAATTCTGGGGTAAAAATTCAAAAAACGACATACCTTAACTTACCCTTTGGAAATGGATGAGCTGCATGTGTGTACTGAAGAGTGTGGTTGTTGATGTTGTTGGATCATGAAGTATGTAAAACAAAGGACTTTGATCTGCTTCTTTTTTTTCTTTGCGCTAATGAAAATATTGGGATCTTTATTATTGCTGATACAATTTGATTCTTGCTGCAAACTGCTGAAATGGTGTAGTCTTCAATCATGTCAAAATTCGATGGTACAATTCTAGTCATGCGAATAAATGTGTTGATGTCAAGCATGAAGAGAATTCATTGGATTACCGACCATTGATGAATGTCGTTAACTAATGCGAAGCAGACTCACCATTAATGTGAATGAGTGCCAAGGTACCTAAGTACATCTTGCAAAGTGCAAATCGATGAGCTGATGTAAAGCCACTTGCAAGATCTAACGATCGAGGAAAATTGATATATTCCCATGATTGTCAGCAACATAACTTGTCATTAATGCGTACAAGCCTCAAGGTACTAATAAGGACTCTAGTCTTGGACCTAGATAATGTGCTGATGTCGATAGACCAAGACTTGTTAGAAGGGAGGCCTTAAGGAATCCTCCATCATCTAACGCGAGCATGAAATAATAATTTTTGAAGGACTATGGATGAAAAATTCTGCAGTGGATCAAGGTTTATTTGACAAAATGAAAATGGAAATGAAATGAATCAAATTTGTAGAGGAGCTGAATGGTTTTATTGTTGTGTTCCTAGTTAGCGAAATCAGGGCAGGGAAATATAATGACTGTGAAAAAAATGAGCAGTGAAAGAAAATGAGACGAGGATATGACAAAGTAAAAATGCAATAGCAAATGTAAAGGGAATAAGGTGATTTTTTTTTTTTTTGGAAGTACATAGATGCAATGGATTTGATGGCATCATAAATAAGTGTTGGATCTTATCTTCATTAGCATGTGCTCATGCATTGATGTTTTGTTTCTGATCATCTTCTTGTAAAGGAAATGTGGTCTCTAAGAGAGACATTGTTTGCTTGTATTCATTTGTCCTTCCTCCTGGAACCTACAAAAAAACTAGTACTTCTTCTGTAATGGAATGTAAGATTATCAAAGGAGAGAGGTGATAAATCTCTCTCATTATGACATTTATACAAAAAACTAAAAATTGGTACTAATAAAACAAGTTCATGAAGAAAAACCAAAAAAAATTATACCTGTGTCGAAACTAGTGCCTCAAATTACTTGTTGTGTCTTTTCAGCAATTTCTTTCTTTTTTATTGTTTCAAACTCTGATGATAGCTTTCTCATTGTGTAGATCTCGTTTTTTAAAATAAACTATCAAAACAAATTTTTCTATTTTTTTTTTTTGTAAGTCAGCAGTTGTATTAAAAGCATCAAATGTACATAAAATTACAAAGGGTTATGCTGGTACAAGAACACCGGAAAACCGTGATCCCCAGACATAACAAGAGGAACCAACTTAGATAGAAATGACAAGACAAGCCAAGCTATACAGGGCCAGAAGAGCCGCTGATAACAGAAAGCAGCCAAACAGCAGAGACAAACTGTGACATGCAGATGGACCGCAGGCTCGCGGAACTAGCAAAACAGACTACACGAAGCAGGAAAAGAGAAACAAGATCAATCAGGAAGAAAGACTCAAGGCCTAACTAGAAGGAGTTGATTGCGTGATGCGAAATTTTTTCCCTTTCTTGTTGACCACTTTGACCCAGCCATCGGGGCCTGGGGGGATGGAGGCCACTTGCAAATCACTGCAGTTCCCAGGAGGAGCATCTTTGTCTGAATCGGAAGAGCTGGAGATATGAATGCGTTTCTGAACAGCCAAGGAGACAGGGGGCCTCTCAGGGATATCGCAGGGAGATGGTTGTTGTTGAGGTGCAATCTCTTCATCTAAATCACTTCCTTCCTCTTCTGAGTCGCTGGAATCAAGATCCTCCAAGGGAGGAGGGTCAAAAGGTTTCCAGCTTTTATTTTTTGGTTTGTGTTTGCTAGATTTATGACTGGCTAGAAACTGAGCACATGAGTTTTGAAGATGTCCGGTCTGGTGACAATGTCGACAACGAAAAGATGTATTCTCATAGTCAAGAGGCTGAGGCCAAGAGAAATCCCCAACTTTGAGAATGATATGGTCCAGAAGTCCTTTGCTGATATCAATTTCTGCACAAATTCTGTCGTAGGTGTAGATACCCTTCAGGCCCCTTGAAGGATCTGTGGCAATGAAACAACCTAGAGTATTCCCAATAGCTTCGAAGACCGCACAATGCCAAAGGTGAGCAGGCAGGTTGGGAAGCCGAACCCAGATCGGGAGTTTGGTGATGACTGTCGTGGAGGGATCGAAGTCTGGGAAATAGATTTTTCTATTTACATCAATCATGAAATTCAAAAAAAAAAATATTTTTTATTTTTATTTTTATTTTTTGTTGATACTATGTCAAACATTTATGTGAATTAACAAATTCCAATCTCCAGAAGGTTTGAACTCATGACCCCTATTATGCAATTTGAATGAATTATCAATAGATCACAAGCAATATTTATGAATGTAATGGAATTTTGTTAATTTAATTATTATAAAAAACAAAACTTGACAAGTAGTCAAATTAAAACCAATATTTTTAGGAAAATGAGATTCCAAAATATTTTCCAAATCATTTTTCATATCTTTTGAACTCATCATTTTTGTCCTCTAAATCCAAGTTTTTTAGGAAAATGAGATTCCAAAATATTTGCCAATAATTTCTCATATCTTTTGAATTCATCATTATTGCTCAAATAGTGGATCTCATAAACAATTTTTATACTAAAAAAGTTATGAAATTGTTCATGATTTTTTTATTGTTTTTGTTACAGATTGTAAGCATGGAGAGAATTCAGAACTTTTGTAGTAATTTAATTGTTTTTTTTTTTTTTAATGTTAATTTTTTTTATGGTGCAGGCACACAGGGCATGGAGATGCTACCTTGAAGGCTTGTGTGAGACTTCATGGTTGGGTCATGGCGGTTATATCTATTGTAGATATAAAAATCAAATTTTTCCTCCCATCATGGCCGCAACTGTTTGTGCATTGAAAATCAGTTTTTCCTCACACAATCTGAAAATTAAGGCTCCAAATAACTACGCATTTCTCCCAACTGGTTGTGAAATTGAGAAAACCATTTTTGGGTTACTTAATTCACCTCATTATGAGAAAAACCCTTTTTTTTTATATATTCACCATCAATTGATCCAAAAATGCGTTTCAAAACTGACGCTTTTAGTAATTACGCATTTCCATTTTAATGCTCTGTGAGTTTGTTTTATTTTATGTAATTATTTTTCTGATCCTCCAGATCACAGAAAGTGCAGGAGGAGAGCATATTTCAAATTTTTATTTAGTTAGCATAGTCAAGATTATATCAATTGATCCTCTGTAAATTTTGCAAAAATAAAATGAAAAAGATCGATCTCGTACCTTAAATTATCGCTCTTGATCTTCGCCTGTGCTCCTTGTTCTTAATCATTTGTTATATTTCAAATATTTCCTACCAAGGTCTAGTAAATGGGTGGTTCTTACTGCACCACAAAACATCAAATTTATCCTAAAAATTATAAAAACTTAATTTTATTTTTTTCAAAAACAAAATTAAAAATTTTAAAATTCTGGCCAAGCTTTGTTTTATTTTTATTTTTCCTTTCTATCTAAAAAAACTATATTATTTTTTATTTTAAGTATATAAACGCTTCCAATGAAGCCATTTACAAATTAGAATCTTTGAAATATTCATATCCAAATTTACGAAATGTACCTGATTGTTTGTAAGGATATGAAAAATCATCTTGATCTTTCGATTTTCCGCAAGGATCTCTTGAAGAATAGATGAATGGTGTGGCGCAATCGTTTTTTGATACCATTCCTCAATGCATTCTTCGAGCTGAATTTGTAATGTTCCCAATTTTAGCCTCAAGCTAAAATGGAACATTATAGTTGCACATTTTATTTTTGTTTAATGAAATGGGGAAGGAGACACCTTAGCCCCTTTTAGATGAAGAAATAACACTCCTTGTGTGAAAGGAGGAAAAATAAGCAGCTGAAATAAACACCTAAAAGTGTGAATGGAACCTAGCTCACTTGGATTAGTCATCTTTGACTAAAGTCAACAGCGCTACCCAAGGAGGAGAGGCTTCCTAGAGAAGCTGCGCAGTTTTGGAGGGAAGACACTCATGTGAGGGTGGAAACCATAATTGGTGGGACCTTGGTGGAGAAGAGTTCCCTTTCTTTATATGGAGGAGATGGCAGCCCATTTGCATACATGTTTTGGAGTTTCAGACTTGGGTCTGCAAAGGCTTGCATCCACGGGCTGTTTAGCAGGGTGATGGTGCCCTCGAGCACTAGGGTGTTGCCAGTCAGGAATCCCTACCTCTTCCTCAAGGAAGGATGAGGAATGAGCTGATTTTCCTTAATTCGGCATTGGCCACAGCTACTACAATCAGCTACAGCGTTATTTCTACAGCAAAGGGGACGTTGTGTTGCTGGGGGCAGCAAAGGAGGAACTCATGGAGTCATTCTTGTCTTGTTTCCTTCAGTGGAGGAGTGATCTACTCATTGGAGGAGCTTCAAGGAGGATTCCCGGGCTTATTTCAGATCTGTTGGCATGGGCCAAAATTCCTTCATCTCCCACTGCGCAGTCCATGGAGGAAACTACAGTATTTTAGAGGAGGCAGTGAGAGAGGGTTCTTGGAGCTCAACAGGAGGTTGTTTCTAAGACAAAGGGATCAGCCCTTTGTATTAGAGAGACATTATCAGAGGAGGGCAATCACATTTCAGATCTGCCATGGCCTCATTCATGTTTTGTATTAGTTTCAGTGACAACTCTATTGTCACATTTTGTATTCTCTGACATTTCTAGCAATATCTCCTAGATTGGCTAGAAATCCTGTATTTCAACCCATTTCTTTGATATTGGGATATTTCTTTGTATCCTACAGCCACATTTGTATTTCATGTATATTCAGTAGCTGCTACTGCATATAGACTGCACCGGCATGGTCCTCTGGCATTTTGTGTAGCTGCGGTAACTTATGTATTTCAGGGTTTGATCATGGGAGGTTGATTCCTATTGCAAAAGGGGTTCATTCCTCATAATATTTCTTATATATTATCGCTGATATAATCATATAATTTTGGCTGCATACTTTTCCCTCTTATGGTCTATTCAGATTTGCAAAGTTTCAGAATGTGTTCTTCATATTGATGTAGGATCTCTCTTTGAGCATTGTTTTAGAGACCAGGGTTGGGGAGATCTGAATATCCCATCTAGAGTTATTTCTTTGAGCTTATATTCTGCATAGGAGTCATATGATGTGTTTTCTAAGGCATCCCAGTAGTTTTTTGTCTTCTTTTTACATCATCTTCCTTATACAACGTCCTCAAGGACCCTGTAGCAAAAATTCTCGAGGTGGAATATTGCATATCCATAGACAGAGTCTGTGAAGGGCCAGCTAGCCTCAATATTTCTCCCTTCTTTGGAAGGAGTCATATCCTGTAAATTCCCCAACATTCAATCTCTGAAATGGACTTGTGATGTCTCACTAAAGAAGGAATTGGAATATTCCCAATGGAGCAGAAAGTTCCAGGTTTGGAATGTTACAGTGGTATCAACGCATGATCTTTGGCTCAACATGTGGCTTCAAGCCAAAGTGCAGAATCCCTGAAGGAGAAAGAATTCAAACTCTATAGACAGATTCTGCAGATGGCCAGGTAGCCTCTGGATCTCATCCTTTGTTCAAAGGTGACATATCCAGTAAATTCCCCTGTAGTCAATCTCTGGAATAGAATTTTGATATTCCTAAGAAGGGAACTTTACAGCTGTGCAGCCCAAGATAAAATTTCATTAGAAGGAGAAGCTCTTCATTTAGAAGAGGATATGTATAGAAAAATAGGGATGACGGAAGAAGAGGTTTCCCTTCTTCTTTTCCAGACCCTGGAGGGTATCATTGAAGACCTTGAGGAGAAAGAAAGGGAAAATTGGAGAAATTTTCTAAGAGGGTTTGTAGATGAAGCAAGCCCTAGCTATTATTATGATGGGTGTGAGCATTCAGCCACACATGTAGATCCACAACGCAGTTCATTGCTCACTTGCACAGCGGGAAGGATGGAGGGAGGAGATGAGGCCATTGAAGCAGCAGCACTGCAACTCAAAGGTATGATTCATGATGATTGATTTCAGAGTTCTATTTCATGTTTTCATGCAAATGAGAGATCATATGTGGAAGTCACAAATATTTTTTCAAAGGGGATTGATGAAAACCAATCTGAAACATGGTGTGACAAAACTTCAAACACTTTGCATGCATGGAAGGGGACCATGAAACATATATCATTCCATCTTTCTAGAGGGGGAGTAAATCAGGAGAATGGCTTCCTAGAGGCAAGACCCCCATTGTATGAAGGGCACTCTTCCATTTGTGAGGGTGTGGAGACATTTCTCTCAAAGGAAGGCCAAGATTAAAGGCCTCTCATTAAGGAGGAGACACACTCACATGTTGGTAGAGAGGAGGTGCATAGAAGAACCTACAGCGCTGCACCATTGAAAGAAGAAGAAGAGAAAAAGGATCAGCATGAAGGGATGATGGAAATTCACCCTTATCTATTTCATATATTCTCCTCTCATAGGAGAGGGACTGCACTGTGCAGTAGAGAGAGAGAGAGGACCTTTCATTCCTATCTTGATGTCTCACTTTTGGAGGCTTTCCACTTGGGAGGCCATTTGATCTAGAGATGATGAGAGGCATCATGTTATTTGGTTCACCACTCTTGGATTCCGGAGGGGTGGAGACATTAGAGGAGTCCATTATAGTGCAGAGAGTTTTGGGATAAGCACAAGGAGGAGAGATACACTCTCTCATTTTCAGTACTACCCATTCTCATCAGTTTCTACGTAGATAGAGTTGCTGCAGAGATGGAGGATAGCATCTTCATGATGCAGGATGACTGCTCCATAGATTTAGTGAGAGAGATTATACTTCCTTTTTAGGGAGGAATCTTTCATGCATTGGAGTAGATGGAGGCCAATCATGCTTACATTGCACAGGATCGGGAGATTTTTTGGAGGTGATAGTCTCTCATGGGAGTCTCATTTTTAGAGGTTATCATTTATAGTTTAGCATGAGCAGCTACATGATGGGCATGGCAGCAACTTGGAGGATGAATTTGGCATGGGGGATGTCAAAGTAGTAGGAAGCAGCGTGATGGAGCACCATATTGCAGAACACCAGCGCTTTCTATGAGGAGGATTGATCCAGGGTGGAGGACTCAGCTTTGGTTGAGTATTCCCAGGATCTTGGTGCATGCATGATTCTTGGATGGCCTTGATGGAGATGGCAGATACTTAGTGGATGATATGATCATCTATCATCATGGCAGACTCTTCTTGACTAGAGTTTCTAGTCTCAAGAAGAAACTTTTGCATGCAGCACATGAGGACTTCCTAGCTGTGCATTTGGATGCATACTTTGCTTTGCTAGAGGAGTTCACTTGGGAGGGCATTCAGTATGATCTACATCAGCATATGGATAGATTCATATCCCAGTTGACTTTGGAGAGGTTGGCACAACCACTCCCTTACTCATTGGAGGAGAGGGAGAGCATTCAGATGAGCCATTTTAGCTCAAGGTCTCAAGTACATGGTAGAGAAGGTATAATTTCACATTATGTACCTCTTTAATTTATATAAGCAGCTTATTGTCACAAGGAGGATCATCCCTTCTTGCATTTGATATGATGTACTTGCAGCTACTTGTGGCCTTGATTTTGGCTATTCTTAAGATGGTTTGTGGGGGAAGCCACATGCTTCTTGGTGTGCACCATTGGCACCAATTTGTATTTTGATGATTCCATCTTGTGATGAGTTTGTGGTAGAAAAAAAGTGGCTAGTTTAGCACTTGTTACTTTTGATTTGGAGGCAGGCCAAGGAGGCATTATGCAGGTTCCATGAGTGGAACTTTGAACCACTCTCCAGTTGTCATTTGACAGCCTGCTTTCATTGTGTATTGCTCCTTGCATTTCCGATGTTGGTACACTCATGAGGAGTATTATTTGGAGAGTATTGTATGTACATCCCATTGGGATCATGATTCTCCCCGTTATATAAGTTTTATCTTGCAGGAGATACCATGGGCAAACCATGATTGCCACATTGCTACTTGTACCTTCTTGTGGGAGGGACCACTTGGAGAATTTGCAGAGGCATTTCATGGCTGATTTTTTTTCTTGATGGAGTAGCTTGGGCCATTCTTCGAGGCCATAATTTTCCAGCCCAAAGAAAAAGGCAGACCCATATGTGTAGCAAATGGAGAGAGGGCCATCATGGGAAACCAAAACAACTCTCCATTCAGCCCCAACACATTGCAGAAATCAGGGGTGAGATTCTTACTTGGATGATTGCATGGATGAGAGAATCATCATTGGGAGTAGAATTTTCCCATGCATATCATCACTCCTAGCTTAAGGAGGCCACATTCTAGCAAGAAGGATTCCACTACAACTTCTATCTTCCCATGAGGAGCATCATTTTCAGTTTGCATTATTGGGAGAGAGCAATGGAGGGCAGATTTATTGCAGCATATTTGAGCAGTGGTGGGATCATTGATGAGGAGGCCACAAGAGAAGAAGGGGGAGAAAATTTTGTTCTCTCTATGCAGATGCTTGAGGGCAAGCAACATGTGGGAGGGGAGGACTGTAATGTTCCCAATTTTAGCCTCAAGCTAAAATGGAACATTATAGTTGCACATTTTATTTTTGTTTAATAAAATGGGGAAGGAGACACCTTAGACCCTTTTAGATGAAGAAATAACACTCTTATGTGAAAGGAGGACAAATAAGTTGTAGAAATTTGAATATTGATATATTATTCACCGAGATTCTCCTGATCACACACTATTTTAACTTCATGCGCAATACAAAATCTCTTCTACCATTGATCATTAATTGCGGAAATAAAAACAATCGCATGCACACATTAAAACCATAAACAATCACATATATGAACACAATATTTCATGGGAAAGCTTAAAGTTGAAAACCCCAAATATCTGTATATTATATGTCATAGAGATCATGTAACAATCATTATACAAAGCTCCTCACAAGCTCTCAGTACAATCTCCAATTTCTACACACTAATCAAGCTAGATCTAGCAAAACACATGCTCCAATCTCTTCCACTTGATAGCCTGCCTCTATTTCGTAATCAATGCTAAAGAATGGCTCATAAATAACTTAGAACCACCTAGCTTGTACTACACAATCCTCATTGGCATATCCAATCACTGTTTGTTGCAAATCATGCAACAGTATAGTCACAACTGATAGTCACGCTGCTCTTTCACCTATCTCTTCACTGGTCTCCACTGAAACTGTCCATGCACTGAAGTTAACTGATGTATTCTTTAGTTTATTAATGGGTTTATAAATAGTGAATTAATTAATAATTAATTCACACCACTCTCACTAGTGTATCAATCAGTTAGACTAGATACAACTAGCTCAACTATGTTTAGATTAGTTAAACTGAACACAACTCCATTAACTTCCTCAATAAACTCCACCAAACTCTCTCACATGAGTTCTAACTGAAGTATCCATGCAATAGCTCCACTTAACCCTCAGGAATAGCATAATTCCTTCTGTCAGCTCCTGTGCCACATCTGTGCACTTAACTGAAGTGCTCCAAGAGAATAAGATAATGTTTATAGTCCAAATGTTATTAAGAGCTAATAATATTCGACATATCTATTTTTAGACTGGCAATCTAAAAATAGATTCTGCCCAATATGTCTAAAAATATAAGTCCATCTATTTTTCCCGACTTGACCAACCATCCACAAATAGCATCCTGCAACTCATAGAACATGATCCATATGTCTAAAAATAGACATAGTCTAAAAATAGACTTTGCGCCAAAAATAGCCTGCGGGCCCACTTAGTGAAGGCGATTTATTTCCACTAAGCTCATCATCTTGTTGCAATCTCAACATAAGCAGCTGAAATAAACACCTAAAGGTGTGAATGGAACCCAGCTCACTTGGATTAGTCATCTTTGACTAAAGTCAACAACACTGCCCAAGGAGGAGAGGCTTCCTAGAGAAGCTGCGCAGTTTTGGAGGGAAGACACTCATGTGAGGGTGGAAACCATAATTGGTGGGACCTTGGTGGAGAATAATTCCCTTTCTTTATATGGAGGAGATGGCAGCCCATTTTCATACATGTTTTGGAGTTTCAGACTTGGGCCTGCAAAGGCTTGCATCCCTGGGCTGTTTAGCAGGGTGATGGTGCCCTCGGGCACTAGGGTGTTCCCGGTCGGGAATCCCTACCTCTTCCTCAAGGAAGGATGAGGAATGAGCTGATTTGCCTCAATCCGGCATTGGCCATAGCTACTACCATCAGCTACAGCATTATTTCTGCAGTAGAGGGGACGTTGTGTTGCTGGGGGCAGCAAAGGAGGAACTCATGGAGTCATTCTTGTCTTGTTTCCTTCAGTGGAGGAGTGATCTACTCATTGGAGGAGCTGTAAGGAGGATTCCTAGGCTTATTTCAGATCTGTTGGCATGGTCCAACATTCCTTCATCTCCCACTGTGCAGTCCATGGAGGAAACTGCGTTATTTTAGAGGAGGCAGTGAGAGAGGGTTCTTGGATCTCAACAAGAGGTTGTTTCTAAGACAAAGGGATCAGCCCTTTGTATTAGAGACATTATCAAAGGAGGGAAATCACATTTCAGATCTACCATGGCCTCATTCATGTTTTATATCAGCTGCAGTGACAACTCTGTTGTCACATTTTGTATTCTCCAACATTTCTAGCAATCTCTCCTAGATTGGCTAGAAATCTTGTATTTCAGCCCATTTCTTTGCTATTGGGATATTTCTTTGTATCCTACAGCCACATTTTTATTTCATGTATATTCAGCAGCTGCTACTACATATAGATTGTGTAGGCATGGTCCTCCGACATTTTGTGTAGTTGCAGTAACTTATGTATTTCAGGGTTTGATCATGGGAGGTTGATTCCTATTGCAAAAGGGGTTCATTCCTCATAATATTTCTTGTATATTATTTTTTATATAATCATATAATGTTGGCTGCATACTTTTCCCTCTTATGGTGTATTCAGATTTGCAGATTTTCAGAAGGTGTTCTTCATATTGTTGTAGGCTCTCTCTTTGAGCATTGTTTTAGAGACCTATATTGGGGAGATCTGAATAACCCATCTAGAGTTATTTCTTTGAGCTCATATTCTGAATAGGAGTTTTATGATGTGTGTTCTAAGGCATCCCAGTAGTGTTTTGTCTTATTTTTACAACAACTTCCTTATACATCGTCCTCAAGGACCCTATAGTAGAAATTCCCGAGGTGGAATATTGCATATCCATAGACAGAGTCTGTGAAGGGCAAACTAGCCTCAGTATTTCTCCCTTCTTTGAAAGGAGTCATATCCTGTGAATGCACCAACATTAAATCTCTGAAATGGACTTGTGACATCTCACTGAAGAAGGAATTGGAATATCTTAAGATATTCCCAATGGAGTAGAAATTTCCAGGTTTGGAACATTACAAAATTGTAGAGCCTTTGTCCATAAATGGTTAGTAAAAAAAAAAAAAAAAAAATACACTCTAGACTGAAAGCTAGTTCCTATGCACACTTCCCCAGCAACGGCGCCAAAATGTTGGGCCAAAGTGATTACCTGTCATTTAATTTGTCAACCCGGGGGTTTCGTAAACTTGTGAAGCATGTGTTCAATGTATGTGCTAGAAATTGAATTTCATTTTAGATCAATCTAACTATAAAATAACGAAAACAAATTCATCTAATCTATGAAATCAAATAATGAAAATGAAATTCAACTAACCTATGAAATCAAATAACGAAAATAAAGAAAACAAATTCAAAAGAAAATATAGTGCACGCAATCACACTTGCAGGAATTGAAATTTTAATTTAAGAAATCATTTCAAAGAATGTAAAGAAAAACAACTAAGATACATTCAATCACTCCAACATCCAATATGGAAGTATGATAGAATCACCCTCTTGAGATGATATACAAGAAACCGATTATACTTTAGTCTTTAAATATAGGAAAGCAATTAAAGCATTCAAAGGGAAAACTCAATAATTGCATAGGTTAGACATTAAAGCACCCAATTGTGAAGCATGACAAGTCATATTATTGGCTTGATCTTTAGGAACACCCAATTATACAATTGATTGAGGATCTTAATCTAGAAAACAATGTAAAAGCATGTAAAAGCAAAGCTCAATGATTGCATAGGTTAGACATTCGAGCACCCAATTGTGAAGTATGACAAGTCGCCTTCTTGGCTTAATATTTAGGAACACCCAATTATACAATCAATGAATATTTGATCTAGGAAATTAAATAATAGAACATGAAAAGGAAAACTCAATTATTGCATAGGTTAAATACTCGAGCATGAATTTGGAAGTATGACAGAGTCACCCTCTTGACATGATCTTTAGGAGCATTCAATTATACACATAATTGAGGATCTAATCTAAGAAAACAAATAAATTTTAATCTATAAAAGCAAATAAATCTCACACATTTTAGATAGTTGGTCCAAAATTATGAGAGATGCTAAATCAAGTTGCTCCATATGTAATAAAAACCAAGCCAAAATGAAGGAACATTCATGAGTAAGGTGCCAAAATCTAATTTGGTATTCAAAGCTTGAGCACAGCTCCAATTTTACACATGATTTGAGAGGAGAAAGCTTGCCCTATTTATACAAAACGTGAGAAGCTATTTCATTAATTAGATTCCATGAATTTCTCCCTATATCTCTAGAGTTACAATCCAAATAGGAAGTGATAAGGCACATGTCTTCTTTGAATTACAATACAAATAGGAAATGAGACATATCCTTATGGTCCCATGATCTTCTCCATACAAATTAGAATTTGGCGTTAGGAGGCCACATAAAGGTCTTTTGGAAGCTTATTTTTGGCCTACACATGGCAAAAAACTCATTCCACTTGTTAGGTATAAGTATGTGCATATTATTTTCTAATTTTTAACCACAAATTCACTTAAAAATACTAGGAATTAATAAATTTTGGAAAAACATAAATGTAACCCAATTGTGGTAATGGTAAGGTAAATGTAATGAAATGGAGGTGGACTGAAGGTGATAATATGGAAATATAAGTGAAAATGTAATGGAAGTAAATGACAATTTCAAGGCCCAACAGTACTTTGGAGAGATCACCCTCCCAAGAATTAGATCATATATTTGTCCAACAACATTAATGGTGGGGGTATCTCCTCTTCTTCTCCCAAGCCTTTTGAAACACTTTTACTTAATAATATTGTTGTATATGGGAACATATTTAATGGACTGTAGAAGGGGTATCTTGACACACAAATTCTTCAATTCTCCCATAATTTCAACCTCTTTTTGGGTGTGTTGATTAGGGTGGACCAACCTTTCAGGACAGGGGTGTGAAATGACTCGAGGAGCACTGCCTCCCCTCTCTTCTTCAAGCTCTTCAAGTGGAGAAGGTTGGTGATTATCTGGGAGCACCCTCCCAGACCGAAGGTTGATCTCTTGGATCTCCACAACAAAGGTAAGATAGGATGTCTCTCCAATGTAGACATATTATGTCTTCTTATTGTTTTGGTTCAGATTGGGTTGTGCAGGAATTTGAGGTTTCTTAGGTGGGGTAGGATGAGTTAGATGTGGTTGAGGTTGGGGTGGAGACAGTAAAGCAGGAGGTTGGTTTGTTTGAGGCTTCCGCCCTTGTGAAGGATTTCCCCATTGGGAAGATTGGGTGGATATGGTTGAAAAGGATGGTTGATAGGTTGAGGAGGGTATGGAGGAGCATAATGCCAAGGAGGAGGTTTGTACCATGACGGATGAGTGGAAGGGTAACAAGCCTTTAAAGGTACATTCTAATTTGGATTGTAGTGAGGATAATGTGTACCTTGCATGCCTTGTTGATATGGATGAGGCCATGTTGGTCTCCTTTGGTTAATGAAACACAATTGTTCTGACCCACTCTCTACTCCTCTCTAGTATATTTATTTTAGGCCTGGCAGAGAGGAACATTTTTTAGTTGAATGATTATCTTCACATACTATGGATATTCTATGACATTGACTGGGAATTCATTCCTAGGATGTATTTTAGTACATCTAGGGCAGAAAATAGCAAGTGCACTTTCTTCTTCCTCTTGATTAATTTTGATTTGCATAGTATCCATTTGCAAGGAAAAGTTATGAATAATTTCACTCTTGAACTGCTCCAATGTGTTACCTATCTCATGCTTTATGGATGTTGTGGAGGGAGAGTAATTGACCAAGATTTAGCTAGAACTACTTTTTTTCCTAGCAGTCCTAGAGTGATTATTGAATACAATTTTGATGTCACCATAAGGCAATTGATAGATATATCCTCCAGATATGATGTTGAGGGTTTCCATAAAATTCTCCCTAATCCCTTGGAGAAGAACTAACTTGAGTGACTCATGATCAAGGGTACAATTGGCCCTCCTATAATTGAGTTGAAATATTTCCTCATAGTCCTTCAAGGATTCAGTAGGTCCAAGAGTCATCCTAAATATTTCATCCTTTGTTTCTTTGGACCTACAATAGTATTTGTACCTTTCATTGAAGGATTCATGCATTTGGGTCTGGGTAGTGATTTTGCCTCCGAGTAGACCCATAAACCAGTATAATGTTGCAACTTTAAGGGTAGAAGGAAACAACTTCAGCTTCTACTCATCAGAAGCAGAGTCATAGGTCCTACAGATAACAACAAACCCAAACATGAAGGTGTCAGAATCTTTAGAGATCAAGCCATGGAAATGTGGAAGGGCAGCAAGGTTTATATTATTTATTTTAGCCTATCCATTAGTTTCTCTTATGGGGAAAATCTCATTGTTCCTATTTTCAACCATGGTTTGGGTAGGTGAGGTGTGTTCTTCTTCTTTTTCCCAATAGGTTCTTCAGAAATTTCAGGTTGCTCACCTAGAGGGTCTTCTAACTCCCATGTAGTTAGATAGGGAAGTTCATAACCACCAAATAAGAATGAAGGTTGGCTTCTTGAGGGTGTGGGGTTTTTTGTAAAATAATTCCTTAGTTATCCCTACTCCTACAAGGATGGTAAAAACCAGATTTTTTATTTCACTTTTTCAAAGAAATAAGGTTGATGCAAAACAAAAACAAAAAAAATTCTTAAGTAGAAACAATGCCTATTTAGACACATCCCCGACAACAACACCAAAAAAGTTGTGATCCCTAGTATTTCACCAAGATTTTTGCAACTCCCAATGGCTCCTCAACTCAAAGTATCAACCCAAGGTTCATATAAACTTAGAGGTGACAATGCTATATGAAAAATAAGTTAGGTTCTACTCAGGTCACCTCCAATCATGACATTAGATCAAGATTTTTCAGAGACCATTCCTCCAACTTAACTATAGTGAAGAATCATAATGAAAGCACAATGGAAACTTATTCTAACTATGAAAATGAAATTTCCATTCATTCAACTTGTAGATGTTAATTAACATTACATGTCTATTTGCAGAACTAAAACTACTCTTTTTTGCACAATTCATAAAATCAGTAACCTACTTTCATGTATCATTGATCTACTTTACATTTTCTTGAAAAACAGAAATCTAACTTGTAACATACTTGTGAATCAAAAAACTAATTATACTCTGTTTTGCAATGGAGAAAAGAGTGGTTTGGAGTGGTATAGGAGCTTCCCTTGATCATCAATCACAATTTTGGGATAACTATTTATCTTGACTGAGCTAATTTTTAAGTGGGGATCAAAAAATGTGGATGAAAATGGCACTGCAGGCCTACTACAGTTGCTGCTATAGGAGGCCATGTATTGCTACGAGAGGCCCTGTATTTCTACATGAGGGGTTCTCAGAGCCTTTTGATTGTGGATATGGTATCTTGAGGGTAGGATAAGATGAATGAATCTGGGAGGGAGTGAATGAAGGTTGGTGAATCCTCCTAGCCAAGCCCAAAAACTCTCGGAGGTCTGTCTTGCACCAAGATCGATGCCCACGATGTCCTTAATTTCCTAAACAGAGTGATTGTGGAAACAAATTTTTGGGAGAAGTGTGACGGGTAAGGGGAGAAGAGGGAGAATTCCAAGTGGATATGAAAATATGTTCCCACCCATGCAAATCAACACAACCCTTCAAATTATCCAAATTAATGCATCAAATGATCAATAACATAGTCAGATAAACTTTCATGAAAAATATGAGTTGAATTTGACTAACGTCTATTCTATTTCACAAAACTACTTTGATCACTAAACTAACTCCTAAGTTGCAAAAAGTAATCATGTAAAAGGATAACTGACATCTATCTATTTCAAATCAATCATAAACAAATAATTTTTATTGAGATTGTAAATATTTCCAACCATTCTCCCACAAGAGAGGTGATAGGGAAGCCTACAATCACAATTTTTTGTATAGCTTTAACATCCACTGCAATAAGAGAAATACATGAAATAATGTGAAATAATAACAAGATAGAAATACAAAACAGGGAATTAATCCTTTGGGTTTGGCCCAAACCCAAGGGTTTAAACCCTCTAAAACTAGCTTAGATGCAACTCAATAACAAACTTCTCATTATCAGAAAATAATAGTCTCATACATCACATGAAAGTTAACAATAAAAATTTCAAGCCCTAGGCTCAATAGCTACTCCTAGTTGAATCAAAAAATTGAATCCTAATGAGCCTTTACGCTGGTTTATTTATACAAAAAGGTAGTTGATAGCAACTCCATTGAAAATAGGAGTGATTCGCTCCTTGATCTCAAAAATTGTGGATCTGGTCCTTCTTGAGCTTCACTTGCACTTGGAGTTACTCAGATGGTAGTGACTTCAAGCTCGTGAGTGAGGTTTTGGTGATCTCAAGTCGAGTTAGAGAGTTAATGTGGTCGACAAGCCTCCTAGATTCTCTCTTGGTTGTCTCCATCAAGCCCCTGCATAGTAAATGCCTAAAAAATTCTTTTTTTCCCTGCAATTTAATCACATTAAGCCACATACTATGACAAACACCTTTTACTCTTCTTACTAAGCATATTATAACAAAAATTGTGAATTAATGTGAGAAAATGATAGTTTTAAGGTTGGAGGATAACATAATGAACTTCAAGATATACCTATTTATGGGACTCATCAGGTTCCCCCGGAAATCATTGTGCATTTGTGGTTTTTCTTATTGCATGTCAATGAATGTTGTTCTAAACTGTGATTTCCATTCCACAGATCGATAAAGTAGAATTGCGTCTCTTGATTTTAGTTTAATTTCTTGAGAAGTTTCAATTTCTATCAAATTTCTATAGAATACCAACCATATTCCAAAGATTGATATGAGGAAGTTTGAAGGAAAGGATCAATTGTAACATGGATACTACAAATAGAGCATTTATTTGATATACATGATGTGCAACACACACATAAGGTACATATTGCATCTTTATATCTAGAACCCAATTAGTTTGTGTGGTATTGATGGCTTTTTTCTTGTAAATAATTTGTCAACTGGACATTTTTTATGGAGGAATTGATATCAAACTATGAGGGTATAAGAAGCAATACCTTCTATAGCCAATTGGTAAATATCAAACAAAAGGGTTCATTTGGGGAGCATATAAAGGACTTCCAAAGATTAAATATCAAGGTAATTGATATTCTAGAAGAGCATTTGATTGATGTCTTCATAGAGACCTTAAAAGATAACATCCAATATGATCTTCACCTTTGGGAACTGAAGTCATTAGAGAATGAATTCAGAGTGGCAAGAAAAGTTGAAAGAAAAATTATGGCAACAAGGAGTTCTACCACTCACAACTATGAAGATGGAAGTTTTGCAAATCTTAGCCTCCAATAACCTATAAGGTTTTGTTGAGGCCTTGGAATTCTATTGCCGAAACATGGGGAAAAACCACTCAGTCCGAACCCTAAAGCAACTCCTTTTCCATTTGGTGTAGTGGCTCCGACTGGGGGTAATGGGACCAGTTTCCCAATAAGGATGATTTTGAGGGTGTATGATTATATTACATGCAAATGGAAATGATTTTAATCTATCTTATGCATCTATCTAAACTATTTACTATACTATATACCCGAGATGTTTCTTCCTTTATGCGATCTGAAGATATCCTTCAACTGTTAGTAATTTAGATCATTTAACAGTAGAAAGAGATGAAAATTATGTAAGATGATTCTTCTAACAAAATAGTCTAGAAGAATTGTGAAAAATATATCGCATTCACATGTGTGATTATACATTCAATAAGAAGCTATAGACAAATATTAGAACACAAGTGCATGTAACATTCATCTATAATAGCGTTTCAAATATATAATACAATAAAAGATTATTGTCAATCTATAAAAAAAGACTTAATACAAGTGAATAAAAGTACCATATGTACGAAGTTCTACTCATGTAAACTGACAGTAATTGATCTGCTCCTTCTCATTTTCAAGAAATTTAAAGAGTACAGTAGTGCAACATCAATTAAACAACTTTAATTGTCAAAAGATAACATATGTGTTCCATTAATTCATCAAAGCATTCACAAACTTACAATAGTGCATTCTTTGCAAATTTTTTTGACAAATTTCTAGACCCTTCTCTAAATGCATGAGAGGGGTTTAAATACTAAACTAACTATGTTTATAAATATATAATTACAAAATATATTGGAGTTTTCAAACAACCATCCTCGTAAGACTAACTTAAACTACAATCTAGGAAAACAAAATAACGATTTTGATTTATGAATTTTGCCCTTTCTTCTAGATTTGGTCATGACGTTGACAAATATCTATCATAGGTTTGAGTTGAGCTGGCTGCAAAATCATCGATCTGACCTGTCCCTTGAATATTGCGTTTGAGAGTAATGGATGCGATCTTTTTGTTTAATCTGATAAGGACTGCAGGATCGAGTACTGATGATAAGGCTTGATCAAAAAAGTCCAATAATTTTCTTGATCAAACTTATTTACCTTTTTAATTACTTCATATTGTGTGTCTGCCTTCTACTTCCACTGTGTTTCCAGTTGTTTTACTTCTGAGAACACTTCAGATGTGTACTCTTTGAGAAGCTCTACTTTCACTAACTATTCACATACAGATTCAATAATTTCATTTGATAACTTTGATGTTTTCGTTGATTCTTTCTCTACCTGCTTGATTTATGCTTCCCAATCCTTGAATAGGATCTCCGTATGAAACTTATCTACCTAAGGTAGATCAGCTTCTTTTCCTGAGTCTGATGCTTACCATTGAATGTGTTCATTGATTTTATTTTCGAGTCTTTCACATTCAAGTTTATGGATAGCTATTTGTTGGATCAGAATTTTATTTGAATCACAATAAGAGTCAATAATAGAAGCTTGACAATAAAATACTTATTGCTCTTTCTTTAACTTAGCATTTACATCCAATGCTTATTTTATAAATTTCTCTAGTTGTGGTTGGCTTTGTATTCTGGTCATTACTGATTCAACTTGTACTTGTTTCTCATTGATTTATGCTTGATGCTGCAATTTAAGACTCTCAAAATGCTTTTGAAATTGGGCCATATTTGCTTTGATTTTCTCACTAGAGTTGGATTTTTCTTCATTTAACAGCCTTTCTAGTTATTATACTCTGGCTTCCTTTTGCCTCAGCAACACTCTAACCTTAGTAGCTTTATCAGCAGTTGCAGTAGCATATGCCCCTAAATATTGTGATAATTTTGTTAGATGTTCTGTAGGGTCATCTAAGGAATCCTTCCATAGTATGTCAACTGATTCATCTGTGAGGTTTGAGATTGTTTCAACAATTCTTCTCCTTTTGTTCCTCTTAACTACAGCCTTATAGCTAGGACTATAGAAGATGTCAAGTGAAGTTATTTCTTCAACTTGTAATACTATTTTTTCTATAGGGTAGGCTGGTATGATCTCTTGATCATGAGTCTCTAGAACTTGTTGTAGTGGATTAACAGTTTCCACTATCTTTTGGGAATGTTCAGGTGTTTGAAAACTAGTTACTTGATCAGTATTGGGATTAGATTTAGGAGTTTTTATTGCTTCAGAAAACTCCTCCCATTCACTACTAAAATTATTTTCTTGTGACTTTTCAGACTGATCTAGTATGTCATGACTGTGCTGAACTTCTTGAGAAGTTGACTCTATTCCATTACTTTATTTTCACTCCTACATCTATATCTCTTGGATTACCTGATCAATTATCTTTTCTGGGTTATCCTTTCTAGATTTGGATTCATTTTCAGAGTGATCTAAATTGTGAGATTTATGCTCTGGTTGACCTGATTCATCCTCGGACATGTCTTTTACTCCATATCCAAGCTAATACTTGGAGTAGGTCTATTGACATCTTCAATAGTTAACAAGTTGAGAGGAACTCCCTCCAGTATCGTATTTCTATATATTTGGAATGTTTCCAAATCATCTTGGCTCAGTTGACTTGATGCAAACTTGATTTTATCTAAAATATTTTCCATGCCTTGGAAGAGATCATCAAATCCATCTATTTCATTTACAAATGGCTTCATTTTGAGCTCTGTAGTGTAATTTGTAATTGCATCATTTCGATCATATAGCCTCTTTTTCATTTCTTCCAATTTCAATAGTTTAATCTTGGAAACCTCCTTGTAGGTATGGCCAATATCAAAAAGTGCAAAAGTGTCGCACTTTACAGGGAAATTAGGCCAAACGACCTTCTTCACATCTTTTAGTTGTTTAGTGATACAATCAACAAGTTGGTAAGCTATCTCTTGTGCAAGCAACTTTTTAGGAACATAATATGGTAAGACGTGGGGAGAAGCATAACTCCCAAATACTCTGACATATGCAAAATTCTCCTCTGCAAACCACCTAGCCACAAAAATAATATATGCACTAACCTCTTCAGAAAACCTAGGGCCCTTCTTATTGAATATCATTTGGTGCATAGGAAATATGACTCCATAACAAATTTTATAAAAATGCAAGTGGAAGTCTGAATCCCAAAGGTCTCTGTGGTAAATTTGGATTGGGGTAGGGCCTTGGGTAGTCCATTTCCATCCCATCGTAAGAAAACTAGAAGAAAATCAGATTGTGTCTATGACATAGGAAGACATATAAAAGGGAGGTATTTCTCTATATGAAACACTCCTTTTATTCCTATATTCTGTGATGTGTTTGGCTAAACTATCAGATAGGATATTTTCCCAATTCTGAATTGAAGAATTAATGATTGCGTCAATCAATGGAACCCATTCTACTGAAAACCTAGTGGTATCAGGTTTGGAAAGCAATCTACACAACATACCGGCAGCATAAAAATAAGGGTAAGGAAGTTAGGCAATAGAGTATGTACCTATTTTTATCACGTTTTAGCTTTCCTTGGTCTTCCTTCCATTCTTTTATAACTTTTGTTAAATTTGGGTTGTTTGCTTTAAAGTTTTGTAGAAAATTTTTGTGATAGTTTTTTTGTGAGTCTGGTAAGTGGGACATTGCTTTCAAATCATCTGCCCTGAAAGAACCAATATTCTTGCTTCTTGAATCCTTAAAAGTTTTAACTTTTATATTTAAGTGGTTAATTGCCCACTTAACCATATATGTGTAAGGGAGAAATTTTGGCCTTGCGGTTATCTTGTGGACGAATGAACATGCAACATCAAAATCAGTTGGTTCTGAGGAAACATATAATTTTGATGAAGCAATTTTATCTATCACTATTGGCTTTTCATTTTCGAAAAACTGATAAATTGCTTCCCATGAAAAACTACCACATTCCTTGTTGTAGGTGGTATCTGAAAGTAAGGGGGGCATATCTGAATCTTCAGTAGACGGTATTTGAGCAATAGCTTTTCCTTTCTTTATTCGTCTATTTCTTCTTCATTCCATTGGTTAATTTCTTGATTTCAAGTAAACAGAACAATCATTAGAAATGTATGGAACAAAGAGACAAATCCGTCATTAATTTATTTCAAAATATGCAAAAATAGATATGAATCTAATCAAATATGATATCAATCATCGATAATCATTTCAAAAGTCAAATCTCTTACACCTTCACATGAAATATCTATCAATCAACTTTAAGCCATTAGATCTCGAATTTTGTTTTGATACGACATAAGTCATTTCGCATGCTCAAGTAATTAAATGTTGTTATTTCACACATCGCCATATATAACTTTTACCGTTTGTGATGTTTACCCATAAATGTTGCGAAATGTGAATTGTGCATTGAAAAGTCAAGCGGTCATGCTTAATAGGACTTTAGAGATTTATTTTTGTTGCTTTGTTGGCTCATCGAGTTCGCACAATTGCACTTATAACGAATTTCTTTATAACTTGATTGTTTTAAATAAGGTGTGATGCGATAAAGAGAGTATAATGATAATTGAAGTATTTGTAAGTTTTTTAAAACATAACTTTGAAAAAAGGTTAGCATATTTTTCAGCCCGCGTAACTTAGAGGATTATAAGTCTTTTTAAGTTGTAAGCTATGCGGTTTGCAATGCTCTAAAGGAATAAAGCGGAAAACTCAAAAGAAAACTTGTATTTCTTAAGTTTTTTTGTTTTTAAAGCTAAAAATAAATTTCCTATTTATTTCTAAAGGGTCCCATTTATTAAAATAAATGGGGGGGTGTTGTATAGCACAACAATTGGTGATTCACTTGGGAGAACCAAATATCTCTAACTAATTTTTTGGAATTTCTAAAAAAAAAAAAATTAATAAAAATAGTTGCGGGAATGAATTTCAAACCAATAATATCTTACTAAGAAATGAAATTTCTCTTATTTACTATTCATAAGAATCCCTCTTTTAAAGATATAAGTATGAAAATCTATAACAGTCTTTACTCAGTTCAAATAGGTAAAGCTGGTGGCTCTTATAGATCAGCTTTATAAAAATTTACTCTTTTATCACAGGTATAGCCTCTGTTCCAATAGGAAATTTAAGCTTTTGGAAGGGTTACCTTTTACCCAGCAATGATTCATTGTCCCATCCAGTGTTTCTTACAACTCCAAAAATAAAATCTAATTTTTTGAAACTTTTCTTTTTTTAATCATATTTTTATTTACTTAAAAGCCATTGTCTTTGCTTGGTAACTAGATGATGACAATGTCATTCACTAGTTGTAATTAAATTGATCAAGCTCACTCTTGATGAGACCCCTTGTCCACTTGATATAATCTCAAGTCATTACCCTATTTTGGTAGGCAGTATTGGAAATGTTAGTTTATCTATTTCCCTATAAACATGGTAAACAAGCTCTTGATGAGACATTGTCTTTTAAGTTTTTCTAGTTATAATATTTTTTTGAATTTCTTTCAAAAATTTATAAGTTTTCCCACATGGGGTGAATCATTGGTCCTTTTGAGGATTCTGGATGATAATGTCGAGTTTCAAATTTATTTTCTATAAAAGAGTCTTTACTATGTTAAAGATTTTTTTCTTGACTGATAACAGAATAATTATGCTATATAAGGATGAGAGTTCATCAGAGAATAAATAATTTCAGTGAAATTACATATTTCAGCGAAAGTAAAATCTATTTGTCTTTCAAATCTTTCGATTGTTTCCTAAACACTTCTTATTTCTATAATTGATAAATCAAAAAGGATCATTTGAGATTTTATTTTGAAAAGCCAAAAATTTATACTAAGCAACTTTTATTTCTTCTAAGGAAAAGAAAAAGACACTAGTATACAAGGAATAGAATGGTTTACCTCCTATAAAAAGTATTTTTTCAAAATATGCCCATTAATAGGCAAAGATTCTCTTTTGCATGGTAGATCTTGCAATAAGAATGTTTATGGGCCTATTTCTTCGATTATTTGAAATGGACCTAGCCAATGTTTTTGAAACTTCTTGTGTTTACCTTTTTCCTCATGCACTTTGTCCCATTTCAATACCAAATCACCAATTTGAAATTTTTTTGGAGTAACAGAATTTGAATCAAATGAGGCTTTTACTATCTGTTGATGATGTGCATGAGTCTATTTGGATTTTTCTCTTTCTTCTTCTAACTTAAGAATTTGACATTGTCTAAGTTGTAAAGAAGAAGTAGGAGATTCATCAATAAATTGCACTAAGGAAAGAGAGGGAATAACCATGTTGGTCGGAAGTACAACTTATTTTCCATAGACAAAATTAAATGGAGAAGTTCCAATAGAAGCTTTTTGAGTTATTCGATCTTCCCAAAGAGCAAATAGTAATGATTTATGCCAATTTCGTTGGTTTTGATCAACATTTATTTTGATTATTCTAATCAAGTTTTTGTTTGTAGATTCTGCCAAACCATTTCCTTGCGGATAATAATTTGCAGAATACTTAAGTTTAAAACCTCTTTTAATTGCAAATTCCATCATATCAGTTCCTGAGAAGTAAGATGCATTATAAAACAGTAAAGCAGTAGGTAAGCCAAACCTGGTTATGATATTTTTGTTGATGAAATCAATGATATTCTCAGAGTTGGCTACTTTCAATGGAATTGCTTCTACCCATTTAGTAAAGTAATTTGTAGATGTGAGAATATATTTGTGTTGTTTGGAAGAGTTAGGAACAATCTCACCAATTGTATTCAATCCCCATTGTTCAAATGTTTGTTTGATATTGACTGGTTGTAATGGGAATGTTGGCTTTCTTTGTCTTCCAGATGTACTTTGACACACTTTTCATTTTCTTGCATATTCATGAGCATCATTGAAAAGTGTAGGCCAATACTAACCTACATGCAGGATTTTGTGTGATGTCGTATTTCCTCCAAAATTTCCTTCAGCTGGTCCATCGTGGAGTTCCTGCAAGACTTTCTCTGCTTCAGATTTTTCTAAGCATCTTAAAAGTACAAAATCAAAATTTATCCTAAATAACACATCTTTGATTAATTCATATTGTTTGGCCTTTAATATTAAAGCTCATTTTGTTTTTTAATTGAGTTGATTTGGAGCATATCCATTCTTCAAATAGAATATAAGATCATCATATTGTGATTGTGCATTTTTGAGGCTTACCTCTGATATTTGCACGTTGTTACCTAAGTCTTCCTCTAATGATAGATGGGATGCTCCTATAAGCATTTTGAAAAAACCTTGACCTCTAAAAACTTTAGAAGGTCTAATTTCTACATCATATTCTTGTAAAGCGATAACCCAGTTAGCCCTCTTCTCTCCTAATTCTTTCTGCATCAAGATTTTTCTCACTGCAGAGAATGGAACTATGATATTAGTGTGATTTTTTAGGAGAAAAGGTCTGAAATGCTTTATAGCCTTAAAGACAGAAAATGCTTGCTTTTCGACATATGTATAATTTAATTCTGCACCTAGCAAATTTGAACTGAAAAATGATATTGGTGCTTCAATTTGTTGGTCATTCAACTGTGTTAAAACAACAGCATATGATGCATCCAATGAAAAAGTGTATAATGTAAAAGGATTAAGAAAATTGGGGGTAGTTAGCAATGGAGCATTGACAATTTATTGTTTAATCAAATCAAATGCTTCTCTTTCATTATGTCCCCATTGAAAGACATAATTTTTCTTAATCATGTTCTATAAACGTAAAACAATTTGTAAAAAGTCAGGGACAAACCTTTTAACAAAATTAATTTTCCCAAGAAATGACTGCATAGTTTTCTTATTATGAGGGAAATGAATTCTTTTGATCTCTTCAATTCTTTCAGGATCACTATAGATACCACTTTTTGACATAATGAATCCTAAAATTTTTCCTTCATCTAATGCAAAAAAATGATTTCTTTGGATTCAATGAGATGCCATACCTTTTGCATCGCTCAAAGACTTATTTTAGGTCATTCACATGATTGGTTACTTGTTTAGAAAATAATGTAATGTCATCTAAATAAATAACCACTATTTTATTTATGAGTCCCCTAAAAGTTGTGTCCATAGCTCTCTGAAAAGTTTCACCTACATTAGTTAATCCAAAAGGAATCTTTTGATAGGCGTAAGTTCCCCAATTGGTTCTGAACATAGTCTTCAATCTATCATCTGGATGTACGAGAATTTGGTTATATCCCAAGAATCCATCTGGAAAGGACATGAGTTCAAAACCAGCTACTGTCTACAGTACTTGTTCCGTGGTTGGTAATGGAAAGTTGTCCTTCTCACAAGCTTTGTTTAAATTCATAAAATCAATGCAAATTCTAATATCACCATTCTTCTTCCTAACATGTACAAATTTGATACCCATTTAGAATTCCTGACCGGAAAGATGATTTTTTCCTTGAGGAGTTTGTTCAGTTATGTTTTAATTTGATTTTCCAGATTTGGATGAATCTTCCTCAATTTCTGTTATATAGGCTTTTCTTCTGAGATCATAGGAATCGTATGTTGAATCACATAAGTGTCACATGTTTTAAGATCAGTATAATCCCATGAAAGGAAACTTTGTACATTCTAAACAATCTGATAAATGATAATATTTCTTCGGAAGATAAACCAACACCTAGATTTACATTTTGAGGTTTTTCGTCAGTTCCTAAATTTACTAACTCAAATATTAAGGTAGAGCTTTGTGTTTTTGAGTTAGTCACTCTTTTAAACATGTCTTTTAGATCATATAAGTCTTCTAAATTGACAACAAATTTAGGAATAGGATTTTCATCTTTCTCTTTCGTAATCTGAATGTCATGTTCATTTTCATCCAAAATTTGACTATCATAAGATCCTTCAGATGTTAAAAAATCTATTATATTTAAATCACTATTGAATACTCTCCAATTGGTAATATTATCAGTAATAGATGGTCTAAAAATAAATTCAATCGAACATCTATTGGGACTAAATTCTTGGGATGGGATTAACTTTGATGCTACATTAGCCAGTAGATTTGCACTAGCATTTTGCATTCTAGGTACAGAAGAAATATTGAAGGCTAAGAAATGAGTGCTTAATTCTTGGACTAATGATTGGTAATGCTTTAAATGTGCAGAATTACAATGAATAGTATCTCTTACCTGTCTAATTATGATTTCTGAATCTCCTAGAACTTTCAGATATTTGATATTAAGATCAATGGCTTTGTACAAGCCTTGAACTAATGCTTCATATTCAGCTACATTGTTTGTATAATCAAATTCTAATTTGTAGGCTAACATGGTCTTTTCTCCTTCTAGGTTTATTAAAATACAACCCGCATCTGCACCATCTTCGGATTTATAACCATCGAAATAAAGAATCCAAAACAAATAATTAACTACTTTTCTATTTGCAAAATTTATACATTTGGAATTATCTGGCTGGGAAAATTTCTCAATCTGAGAAACAACTGCATTATCAAAGAAAGGTATTGGCGCATTCTATTCCCAGTCACCCACCACCGAGCCCTTCCGATACCGGGCTGTTTACTTTACCACATCAAAGAAAATAGCAACATCCAACGACTTATTCAAATTCATTTCTTCTGTACATGAGTGTGATAGTATGAGTGTGATAGGTGCGGTAGCTCTCATGAGTATAAGTGGGGAGTAGAAGGTTCTGCTCTCTTCTTTGGTAGGTAATTTTCACCAGCCCCCGTGGATAGTGTGTGGGTCAAGCCCCAGTGTGTTTGAGCATTGAAATTTCCCAAAAATGACCTTGTTGAGTAGTTTCCAATAATTTTTTTATTGAATGCTACTTGCTCATTTACTCCTCCAAGATCAGTGATTGTATTCTTCATGAACTTTTCACGGTCTACTTGAATTTGATTTGGCTTTCCATTATATGGTAACCACATATGTGACCAGTCTGTTGCAAAATAACCATGAAGTTTTTCAGACCAGTCTCGGCTTAAAACCAAGTCGTAAATTGAGGAATATCAGCCACTAATATATCAATTATTTGAGTAACTTTCGGGTTTGATGACAATCTGATGGAAATAAAATTTATTTATCCTACCACCTCTACTCTGGTTCTATCAAGTTGTACTATATGCAAAGGTGAACTCTACAAAGTTATGTTCAACTTAGCACAAACTGATTTCAACATTATGTTTGAGGAAGCCCCTAAGTCTATTAAACAGTTATGTACGTTTTTTGTTGTATATCTCATAGGTTAAGAGAAATGGAGGAGTATGAGAGATGGATCGATCACCTATCATAATCAATTTTGTAGCATCAATTTTCATTGAATTAGAAGGTGGCTTACCCATTTCATTAATAGCTCCTCTTAATACTAGAGCAGGTAAGTTTGAAGCAGGAACCACATTTAAGTCTCTAAGTAAGATTTTATGTTGCTGCTTTAATTTAGTAAGCTCATGGATTGAAATGTTGGCCCTGGTTTTCTTCATATCTTAAACTACATTATACTCAATGGTGTATGAGACTACCATTGTCTTAGATGTAGGTAATGTAACGAGGCTTGTTTGTGTAGCCTTTGAATTAGACATTTTTCTTACCGATTTTTCTTTAGTAGGAGTTGAAAGCTTTCGCTGTTGATTTGGCTGTGTTGCTTCAGTAGTCTTTTTGCTCCTTGTGCTCACATGTAAAGCTTTGTGTTGTTCTTCATTTGGTAGGATGAAATCCCACATTCCATTTAGTTCAACTTCTTCTTCTTCGTCATCTTCTTCTTCCTCTGTTTGCTCTTCCTCTGTATCTTGATCAGATTCAACATTAGATACGATATTTGGAGGTTGAGTATTAGAGGATTGACCTTTCTTAAAGTTTCTGAAAGTCTTTTTTGAGGTAGAATTTTCAGCGACATGTTTCTTGATATCTTCCATCTTGTTTGTCATGGTTTTCAAAACTTTTGAAGACCTTTTACGTTGAAAGGATCTTTAGGTGCCTTATTTTTAGAATCATCTTTGAAAGACACCTTCTTTGATTTTCGATCTTCTTGAGAATTCTTTTTCTCAAGGGAAGTTATGTGTTTCTCTATGGATAGAGATTCTTTCATATTTTCTGCAAGTGTTGCCATTTTTTATCTATCAACAAAAATAACTATATTAGATGGAAGAGATGAAATATACCACTCAATTTGAACTTCTGCACCAGGAACTACTGTAGCAAAAATTTTATTGAGTAATTTATTAAATATTGAATTGAAATATTTTATCTTCTCACCTGTTTTAGCTTTTAAATTTGACAAATCATTGATGAGCGTTGCAGTGGTCCTGTCATCCCTAAACTTAGCTAGAAATTGTTCTTCAAACATACTCCAGCTAGTTATAGAGCGAGCAGGTAGTGAAAAATGTCAGGATCATGCAGATCCTTTTAGAGTATATGGAAATAATATTACAACGCAATCCTCTTCAACTACTCCATTTATATTGACAGCTAACATAAAATTTCGAATGTGATCTTCTGCCGGAAGACCATCATCAGGATTAAATTTAGGTAGCCATCTTTCAGGATTTTTGGGAAGAGCATGAAGAGGAGCGGGCATGTTTACAGCCCCTAGATTGCTTCATGGATTTACATTTTGTGGAGGTGGTTGACCTACCATTGGATTTTGGATAGTTTGGTTGGGTGGAGTTTGAGTTGAAGAAGAGGCAGGCTAAGTGCTAGGACTAGTTGATGGGATAGTAGTTTGAGTACTGGAACTAGTCAAAGTAACACTAATTGTTGGAATGGAAGTTGTGGAAATGAGCGGAGGTAATGGAGGTGAATGGGATAAGATATTGCTAGCGAATGACTCTGATTGGGTCCTCTTTAGTCTCTTTCGAGTACTATCTATGGGAAATTCAAAAGGGAGAATTCTTGTCTTTTGGCTTTCTGATCGAGTTAATATTCTTTGATGTTGTAAAGAAGACGAAATACCGATATCTGATATTTGAGAAGATTTAGGCTTTTTAGCAAAAATAGATACTCTCTCTAAATTTTCTATCAAAGACTGAACTTCTGGGGAAGCTTGATGTGAATCAGGAGATCCTATGGGTTGAGTATCACTAGGAAACTTAGGAGAAGGATGATCAACTTCATATTTTAAAGATGAGGATCTAGATAATTTTCTAGAAGTTGATGGGGATCTAGAGGGAGAGAGACTCTTTGATTGACCTTTAGATTAATCAGGTCCTTTTTCCATTCATGGGGGTCAGGCCTTCCTTCTAGCACCAGAATGTTGAAGCCTCATAATTCCACTTTCGAAACATGGGGGAAAACCACCCGGTCTGGACCTTAAAGCAACTCCTTTTCCGTTTGGTGTAGTGGCTCCAACTAGGAGTAATGGGACCAGTTTCCCAATAAGTATGATTTTGAGGGTGTATGATTATATGACATGCAAATGGAAATGATTTTAATCTCTCTTATGCATCTATCTAAACTATTTATTATACTATATACCCGGGATGTTTCCTCCTTTATGCGGTCTGAAAAGATATCCTTCAACTGTTAGTAATATAGATCATTTAATAGTTGAAAGAGATGAAAATTATGTAAGATGATTCTTCTAAAAAAATAGTTTGACTAGAAGAATTGTGAAAAATATATCGCATTCATATGTGTGATTATACATTCAATAAGAAACTACAAAAAAATATTAGAACAGAAGTGCATGTAACATTCATCTATAATAATGTTTCAAATGTATAATGCAATAAAAGATGATTGTCAATCTATAAAGAAAGACTTAATACAAGTGAATAAAAGTACCATATGTACGAAGTTCTACTCATGTAAATTGAAAGTAATTGATCTGATCCTTCTCACTTTCAAGTAATTTAAAGAGTACAGTAGTGCAACATCAGTTAAACAGCTTTAATTTTCAAAAGATAACATATGTGTTCCATTAATTCATCAAAGCATTCACAAACTTACAATAGTGCATTTTTTGCAAATTTTTTTGACAAATTTCTGGACCCTTATCTAAATGCATGAGAGGGGTTTAAATACTAAACTAACTATGTTCTAAAATATATTATTACAAAATATAGAGGAGGTTTCAAACAACCATCCTTGTAAGACTAACTTAAACTACAATCTAGGAAAATAAAATAACGATTTTGATTTATGAATTCTGCCCTTTCTTCTGGATTTGGTCACAAAGTTGAAAAATATCTATCATAGGCTTGAGCTGAGCTGGCCGCGAAATCCTTGATCTGACATGCCCCTTGAATATTGTGTTTGAGATTAATGGTTGTGATCTTTTTGTTGAATCTATTAAGGACTACAGGATCCGGTACTGATGATAAGGTTTGATCAGAAAATTCCAATAATTTTCTTGATCAAACTTATTTACCTTTTTAATTACTTCATCATGTGTGTCTGCCTTCTTCTTCCACTATGTTTCTAGATATTTTACTTCTGAGAACACTTCAGACGTGTACTCTTTGAGAAGTTATGCTTTCACAATCTATTCACATACAGATTCAATAATTTCATTTGATAAATTTGATTTTTTCACTGCTGCTTTCTTTGCTTGCTTGATTTGTGCTTCCAAATCCTTGAATAGGATCTCCTTATGAAAATTATCTACCTGAGGTAGATTAGCTTCCTTTCTTGAGTTTGATGCTTGCCATTGAATGTGTTCATTGATTTTCTTTTCGAGCCTTTCACATTCAATTTTCTGGATAGCTATTTTCTAGCTCGGTATTTTATTTGAATCACAATAAGAGTAAATAATAGAATCTTGATGAAAAAATTCTTCTTGTTCTTTCTTTAACTTAGCATTTACATCCAATGCTTCTTTTATAAATTTCTCTAGTTGTGGTTGGCTCTATATTATAGTCATTACTGATTCAAGTTGTACTTGTTTCTCATTGACTTCTACTTGATGTTGCAATTTAAGACTCTCGAAATCCTTTTGAAATTGGGCCATCTTTGCTTTGATTTGTTCAGTAGAGTTGGATTTTTCTTCATTTAACAACCTTTTTAGTTCTTGTACTCTGGCTTCCTTTTGCCTCAACAGCATTCTAACCTCAGTAGCTTTATCAACAGTGGTAGTAGCATATGCCCCTACATGCTGTGATAATTTAGTTAGATGTTCCATTGGGTCATCTAAGGAATCCTTCCATAGTACGTCAATCGATTCATATGTGAGGTTTGAGACAGTTTCATCAGTTCTTCTCCTTTTGTTCCTCTTAACTACAGCCTTATAGCTAGGACTATAGAAGATGTCTAGTGAAGTTATTTCTTCAAGTTGTAAAACTATTTGTTCTGTAGGGTAGGCCGATATGATCTTTCGATCATGAGTCTCTGGAACTTGTTGTAGTGGATTAATAGTTTCCACTATCTTTTGGGAATGTTCAGGTGTTTAAAAACTAGTTACTTGATCAGTATTGGGATTAGCTGTAGGAATTTTTATTGCTTCAGAAAACTCCTCCCATTCACTACTAAAATTCTTTGTTTGTGACTTTTGAGACTGATCTAGTGTGTCATGACTGTGTTGAACTTCTTGAGAAGTTGAATCTGTTCCAATACTTTCTTTTCTCTCCTGCATCTCTATCTCTTGGATTACCTGATCAATTATCTTTTTTTGGCTATCATTTCTGGATTCAGATTCATTTTTAGAGTGATATGAATTGTGAGATTGATGCTCTGATTGACCTTATTCATCCTCGGACATGTCTTTTGCTTCATTATCCAAGCGGATACTTGGATTAGGTCCGTTGACATCTCCAGTCTCTTATTATATATATTTGGAATGCTTCCAAATCATCTTGGCTCAGTTGGCTTGATGCAAACTTGATTATATCTAAAAAAAATTCCATGCCTTGGAAGAGATCATCAAAGATTCCATCTATTTCCTTTACAAAAGGCTTCATTTTGAGCTATGTAGTGTAATTTTTAATTACATCCTTTGGATCGTATAGCCTCTTTGGAATTTCTGCCAATTTCAATATATTAATCTTGGAAACCTCCTTGTAGGTATGGCCAATATCAAAAAGTGCAAAAGTGCTGCACTTTACAGGGAAATTAGGCCAAACGACCTTCTTAGCATCTTTCAGTTGTTTAGTGATACCATTAACAAGTTGGTAAGTTATCTCTCGTGCAAGAAAATTATCAGGAACATAATATGGTAAGGCGTGGGGAGAAGCATAACTCCCGAATACTCTGAAATATGTAAATTTCTCCTCTGAAAACTACCTAGCCACAGAAAAAATATATGCGCTAGCCTCTTCAGAAACCCTAGGGGCATTCTTATTGAATATCATTTGGTGCATAAGAAATATGAATCCATAACAAATTTTATAAAAATGCAAGTGGAAGTATGAATCCCAAAGGTCTATGTGGTAAATGTGGATTCGGGTAGGGCCTTGGGTAGTCCATTTCCATCCCATGGTAGGAAAACTAAAAGAAAAGTAGATTGCATCCATGACATAGGCAAACATATAAAAGGGAGGTATTTCTCTAGATGAAACACTCCTTTTATTCCTATATTCTGTGATGTGTTTGGCTAAACTGTCAGATAGGATATTTTCCCAATTCAGAATTGAGGAATTGACGATTGCGTCAATCAATGGAACCCATTCTACTGAAAACCTAGTGGTATCAGGTTTGGCAAACAATCTACACAAAATACCGGCAACATAACAATAAGGGTAAGGAATTTGGGCAATAGAGTACGTACCGATTTTATCTCGTTTCAGCTTTCCCTGGTCTTCCTTCCATTCTTTTATGACTTTTGTTAAATCTGGGTTGTTTTCTTTAAAGCTTTGCAAAAAATATTTGTCATAGTTTTGTTGTGAGTCTGGTAAGTGGTAAATTTCTTTCAAATCATCTACCTTGAAATAACCAATATTCTTGCTTCTTGAATCCTTAAAATTTCTATGTTTTATGTTTAAGTGGTTAATTGCCCTCTTAACCATATCTGTGTAAGGGATAACTTTTGGCCTTGTGGCTATCTTGTGGATGAATGAACATGCAACGTCAAAATTAGTTGGATCTAAAGAAACAGATAATTTTGTTGAAGCAATTTTATCTATCACTATTGGCTTTTCATTTTCAAAAAACTGATACATTGCTTCCCATGACAAACTACCACATTCCTTTTTGCAGGTGGTATCTGAAAATAAGGGGGCCATGTCTGAATCTTTAGTAGACGGTATTTGAGAAATATTTTTTCCTTTCTTTTTTCGTCTCTTTCTTCTTCGTTATCTTGGTTAGTTTCCTAATTTCAGGTATACGGAAAAATCATTAGAAATGTATGGAATAAAGAGACAAATTTGTCGTTAATTTATTTCAAAATATGCAAAAATAGATATGAATCTTATCAAATATGTTATGAGTCATCGATAATCATTTCAAAAATCAAATCTCTTACACCTTCACACGAAATAACTATCAATCAACTATAAGTCGTTAGATCTTGAATTTTGTTTTGATACAACATAAGTCATTTCGCATGCTCGAGTAGTTAAATTTCATTATTTCTCACATCGCCATATATAACTTTTACTGTTTGTGATGTTTACCCATAAATGTTGTGAAATTTGATGTGCGCAAACCGCACATTGCAACTTCTATGCATTAATGTATTCTTTTTCGGTTAAGTCATGTGAAATGCGAATTGCACATTAAACATTCAAGTGGTCGTGCTTAATAGGAATTTAGAGATTTATTTTTGTTGCTTTGTTGGCTCATTGGGTCTGCGCAATTGCACTTATATCGAATTGCTTTATAAGTTGATTGTTTTAAATAAGGTTTGATGCGATAAAGAGAGTATAATGATAATTTAAGTATTTGTAAGTTTTTTAAAACATAACTTCGAAACAAGGTTAGCGCATTTCGCAACCCGCGTAACTTAGAGGATTATAAGTCTTTTTAAGTTGTAAGCTATGTGGTTTGCGATGCGCTAAAGGAATAAAGGGGAAAACTCAAAAGAAAAGTTTTATTTCTTAAGTTTTTTTGTTTCTAAAGCTAAAAATAAATTTCCTACTTATTTCTAACGGGTTCCCATTTATTAAAATAAATGGGGGGTGTTGTATAGCACAACAGGTTGACACCACACAATTACAAAAAAAAGAGCAAAAGGGCTTTGTTACAATTATGATAAAAAAATATAATAAATGCCATAAGTATGCTAAGAAGAAATTATTTTACATATATTGTGAAGAGGAGGAATAAAAGGAACAAGAAACATCAAAAGAATAATATATACACCAAGAACCAACCCTAGGGGATGAAAAAGTAGAAATGAATATGCCCATATCTTGTAATGCATTGGCGGGAATTACCACTCCTCAAACTCTCAAGATAAAAGGATATATCATGAAGACAAATATGATAGTGTTGATTGATTCAAGTAGTACCCATAATTTTATTCATTGTACTACAAGGATTTGAATTTATTTCTATATCCTCCACTAGTTTCAAGTGATGGTTACAGATGGAGGAACTATAAATTTCTCAAGGAAGTGCCATAATATCGATAAAAGCATGGTTTAATATGTATTGAATAGTCCAATCCTTTCCATTCCAATGGGTGGTGTTTGTGGTGTATTAGGAGTCCAATGGTTACAATATTTGGGGATGATAACTTTTAATTTTCAAGAAATTTTCTTGATTTTCTTCTAGGACAGAAAGGAAGTTGAATTAAAAGGTATCACAAGGAAAATTTAGAAGATAATCATCTCTAATAGCATTGCAAATATTTTGAATAAGGAATAATGAGGGTTTATCACACAATTATTCTCAGTAGATGTTCAAACATCCAAGTCATCAATTTCTCCATATCTCCAAAGAGTCCTTGACAATCATTCTAAGGTATTTGAGACTCCTAAAATTCTCCCACCTATTCATGATCATGATCATGTTATTCATTCAATTCTTGGAAGTGATCCTCCAAACATTAGACCTTGTAGATATCCCTATGCCCAGAAGAGTGAAATTGAATGTATGGTTGCAAAAATGCTAGAGGCGGGTATAATTTGACCTAGTCGGAGTTCTCTCTCTTCTCCATTAGTATTGGTGCACATGAAGGATGGATCATGGCATATGTGTTTGGATTATAGAGAGCTCAACAAGCTCACTATTAAAGATAAATTTCCCATTCCTATCATTTATGAATTATTGAATGAACTACATGGGGTAGTTTACTTCACTAAGATTGATATTCATTCAATATATCATCAAATTAGAATGAAGACAAAAGAAATTTTGAAAACAACATTTAGAATTCCTGAAGGTCATTGTGATTTTTTTATCATGGAGTTTGGCCTTACTCATGCACCTTCCAGATTTCAAGGTTTGATGAATTCCACTTTCAAACCCTTCCTTAGAAAATCTATGTTAGTATTTTTTTGATGATATACTAATCTACAACAACTCTTGGAAAGATCATGTTTAACATGCTGACATGGTGCTCGAACTATTGGAGGAGAAACAACTGTATGCAACCCTCCAAATTTTTCTTTGGGGTGCAGGAATTGGACTATTTGGTCCATATTTTATCTCATGGGGGTGTTAAGGTACACTCTAACAAAATTAAATCCATCAAGGAATGGAAAATCCCCACAAACTTAAGGAATATTTAAGGATTTCTCAAGTTGACAAGTTAGTATCGCAAGTTTGTTAAGAATTATGGGAAAATAGCAACACATCTAACAACATTACTAAATAAATATGCATTTTTTTGGACTCCAGAAGTAACTAAAGCCTTTGAACATCTTAAAGAGGAAATTTACCAAGCTCAGATCTTAGCTACACTATACTTCACAAAAAACTTTATTGTGTAATGTGATGCCTTGGGAAAAGACATTGGTGTTGTTTTAATGCAAGAAGGAAGTCCCATTTCTTTTTAAAGTCATCCAATCAAGGGAAATTATTTACACAAACCTATTTATGAGAAGGAAATGCTGCCAATACTACATGCCTTGAACCAATGGTGCCCTTGCCTAATGGGAAAACACTTCAAGGTAAAAAAATATCATGATAGTATTAAATACTTCTTGGAACAAATATTATCTTCAGAAGAGCAATAAAAATGGGTCACAAAGATGTTATGTTATGACTTTTAAATCATCTACAAAAAGGGAAGTCAAATGTTGTTGTAGATGCACTCTCAAGGAAGGATGAGGATGTGGATGAATTTCTCTGTGCCATTTATGTTATCCAACCTGATTGGATAACTGAAGCAAGGAGTGATTGGAAGAATGATGAAAAGGTGTAGAAACTCATTCAAAAGTTGTAGTAAGATCCCAGTGCATCTCGTACATTTATTTGGAAAAATGATTAATTGTGGTACAAAGATCGCTTATGTATGTGTAAGAAATTACAACTCAAACAAAAGGTTCTTTTGGAATTTCACAACTCTCCTATAGTAGGGCACTCATGATTTTTAAAAACTTACCGCATGATCAAGAAGGATTTAATTCGAGATGGCCTTAAATATGATATTCAGAATTTTGTGGCAGAATATTTGGTTTTCCAACAAAATAAAGTTGAGTCAATTAGTATCCCTGGTATTTTACAACCAATTTCCATTCCAAGTCAGTGTTTGGAGGAGGCATCAATGGAATTTATCATAGGTTTACACGTAAAGAGTGTCATCATGGTGGTTGTTGATAGACTTACCAAGTATGCCACTTTTGTGCACTATCTCATCCTTTCAAAGCTAGTATAGTCACTACTGCATTTGTGGAAAAAATTCAAAAGCTAGATGGAAACCCAAATATTATTATAAGTGACAGAGATCCCATTTTCATTGGAAATATTTGGAAAAAACTATTTTCTCGTCTTGGCACCCAATTATATCATAACTCATCTTATCATCCTTAATTTGATGGGAAAACTACGATAGTGAAGAAATGTTTGGAAGAATATCTTTGTTGTTTTGCATCTGATAGAAAAACACAATGGGTCAAGCAGTTAGCTCTGGTAGAATGATGATATAACATTTCCTTCCATACCGTAGCAAAAATGGCCCCATTTATGGCACTTTATGGATATCATACATTGTCCATCACATCGTCTTTAAGATATAATTCCAAGGTTCAAGCAGTGGGATTTCACATCGAGCATCAACAACAAGTTCTCTAACTCTTAAAGGTTAACCTGAATCTAGTGCAAAATTGAATGAAACAACGTGTAGATCAACATCACAATGAAATAAGTTTTGATGTGGAAAATTTGATATTTGTCTTACTACAACCATAAAAACAAATGTCCCTCAAGCAAGGTAAGGAGGGTAATAAATTATCACCCAAGTAATATGGCCCTTACAAGGTGTTGCAAAAGATTGGTAATATGGAATACAAATTGGAGCATCTATGCGAGTACACCTAGTTTTCCATGTTTCATGTTTAAATAAGGTTATAGGTGACAAAATCTTAGTTCAAACTATATTTCCAGAACTTGACAAGGAAGGAAAAACATATTGGAGGTTGAAGCAATTATGGAAGCAAGAATCCGACAACTACGGAATAGATCAATTTCAAAATATCTCATTAATTGGAATAACTTACCTATTGATGATTCCACATGGGAGGATGAATATTTATACATAAGCATCCAAAAATACTCAAGCGTTGAGGACACCACTTTTTTGAAGGAGAGGGGCATGTTAGGTCCCTATAATACTAATGTATCCCCCATATTATTATTGTTGTGCCCTTACATTATTATTGTTATGTAGGCCCTAATTATATTTTGAACCTTTAGGCTCCTATATATACCAAGGAGGTATTTTCATTTGAATCATCCAAGAATTGTTCATTTATGTAATGTAAAGGGAGGTTTCCCCCACAAAGTGGATTATTATCAAGTCGTTGATCTATATTTTCCTATGTTTCTGCATGATTTTAATCTGGATACATAACAAACTCTAGGTTGAAGAAACCTTTTATAATTAGATGGATAATGATTATATATTACAGGAAGGGTCTCATGTCACCTCTATTCAAGACTATAAAGCTTCTTTGGTAAGAGCTAAAAACAATTACATTGTTGAAAGTTGAACCAACAAATATGTAAAAATATGTCTCCTCCTCGTTCATCTATGTTGAGTCCATGCTCAAAGTTAGTATGAATATTACTTTTTCCACATAAAATGATGGACAAAGGACTTTCTTAAAAATGGAACAAAGTTGAGTATGAATTTAGTATTAGTATACAAATCATACTCTACTAAATGGTTTGTAATTTAATGTTTCTATTTCTTTCACTAAGATCCTCATTTTTTTTTTTTTTCTGAATTGGACTAATTCTATTCATCAAAAATATGGTACAAGATGATACAATCAAGAGAGACAAAAAACCGGCAACCGGAAATGATAGGACTATCAACCTCGGTTCCGGAGAAGGTGTGAGACAAGCAGGAGCTACAACATATGGCAGGAGGAAAAAAAAAGACCGACTTCTACCCAGAATGGGCAGAAGCCTCAACACGAAGCTTTTTCCCTTTCCTTTTTTGACTTCGACCTAACCATCCTGGGGTGAATGTGTAATAACAACTTGAAGATCGGGGTTCACCACAAGGGGGCCCTCCTTTTCTGAATCAGAGGAGGAGGAGGAAATGTGGACGTGTTTCTGAGCGGTGGCTGTATCGGATGAAAGCACCGGACCATCGGTGGGAGGGACCACGGAATGAGGTGCATGATCCAATTCAGCATCGCTATCTTCATCTTTAGAGCTAGAGGAATCAGAATCCACAACTGGAGGTGGAGAGCAAGGAGCCCATCGTTTGGACTTGGCCTTGGAGAGGTTGTCCTTTTTCTTTTTTGCCGGGAGAGAAGGGCAGGTGTTCAGCAGATGCCCTGATTGGTGGCAATGGCGGCAACAGAATGCAGTATTTTCGTAATCCAGTGTCTGGGTCCATACAAATTCGTTTATCTTGAGATTGATTTGGTCTGGAAGCCCTTTGCTCAAATCTAACTCCGCACATATTCTGGCATATGTGTAGAGACCTTTGGTTTCCCGCCCATAGTCTGCCATAATGAAACTACCCAAGGTGTTTCCTATAGATTTATAGGCTGCAAAATGCCATAAGTGGGCTGGTAAGTTTGGGAGCCTGATCCAAACAGGTGTCTTGGTAATGACTGCAGTTGCTGGATCAAAGTCTGGGAACCAAGGAGTCAAGAAAAGCCCTGCTGTGCCCATGAACCAAGGGCCTTCTTCTAACGCCTTTTCATAATGCTTGCTGTCGTCAAACAGAACAATGAAGTAACCTTTTGAACAGAAACTGATCTTACAATGATGAGTCCAGTTTGCATGGATCCATGCAAAGAGATCCTGAGATCGTGGCCACAGTCCGTTAAATCTGCAAATGATGGCCCTTTTTGCAAATTCTTGAAGCTGGTTTGCAAGCCCTTCATGGGTGAGTTCAACAGAGGGAACTTCCTCTATCTTGTCAACCAAAAAATGCTTAGGTTTAAGGGCTTCCAGGGGTTTGGGGTTGTCAGAGTGAACTGCATCTTTGTAAGAGAAAGTAGGAGCAGATGAAGACTGTCCTGCTGCACCTCCTCTCAAACGAAGGGTTAACACCACAGAGTTGTTTCTGGTAATGTTGTAAGAAGAGAGGGGAAGGAGGTCTTCAAGTTGTTTACCTTGAAAGAGAAGTCTCTGAAGGCCTGAAGGGATTCCAATCCGTCGTTCTAGAACCAGCTTGAGATCCAACACCAAATCTGAAGGACTGACCCATTGCAGGATGGTACTGCCTGTAGGTTGAGAAAGTTGGATCTGAAAGGATTCAAAGAGGTGCCTAGACGCAGTGCCAGGACCTCTTGTGCGTCCGAGAGCAAATCTTCCATGGCAGTGATAGGGAGGGGGGTTCTCCACTGCAAGCAAAACTAGCGAGTTCGAGAAGCAGAGCCGCTGCTTGCTTACGGCAGAGAAGAAATCTAAGGGAGCTTCAAGGTGGAACTTGTTCACGATGCGGATAACTGTAAAGACCGCGGCATTGAAGCCGTCTGGAACATTTGCACGGAGTGCTACCTCCCAGACGACGGCATCATCTATGCCAAAGAAAGCTCTGAGTCGAAGCTTGCTAACCTGCCACTTCCCCTCTGCAACCCAGATGATGTGAGTTGCCAGTAATGTTACCTCCGCGGGCAGATCTGGTAGGTACGAGTGGCGGAACCGCTGCAGGCCTGCTGCTGAGGTGATATGTGTGGGATCTTCAGAGAAAGACTGATTTGCACTGTGAACAGTTGTGAAAGCGGCAACATCGAAGCAGTCTGGAGGGAAGGCAGCCTCCCAGACGGCGACATCGTCTTTTCCGTGGAAGGCCTTGAGCAAAAACTTGTAATCCTGCAGAATCAAGTCTGCATTCAGGCGCAGGAGCGGTAGGCGGCCAGCTCTTGCTGAAGCTGAGCCGGCGCAGACCAGAAGAGCCACGCAACAAACCCTAGACGCTCTAATCGCCATCGCTCCTTCACTAAGATCCTCATTAAGAAAAATGAGAATTTTAAATAACTTGTAAATAAGAATATCAACCAAAGGAATCTAAACATCAAGTTATAAACATACCTTGAGGCAACTTGAAATTTCTTCAAAAATTATCTTGTTGTAATAAAATGAATAACATATTATTGTTAAATTTCATTAAGGCTCATTTATCTTAATAAAGATGATATGATTTGTAATTATTTAAAAAAATATTGGATTACTTTTATTATTATTATTTTAATAAATAATGTGAAATAATAATAAATATTTAATTGTTTTAATTAAAGAAAGAACACATATAAAGATAATGAATATAAAATATTATAGTAATCTAATCTATCTACATTTATTTTTCTGGCATTAATTTTTTTAAGATTTTGTTAAGAAATAAGTAAAATTTTCTTGAAATAATAAGTTTAAATTTACATAATGTAAATACTCATACTATGTGCAATCATTCAATTTATATTATTTTAAACAATAAAAATTTACAATCTCAAAGATTAACAATTATAAAATTAAGCATAAAAGTATCGATTACTTGAACCGCGCCAACAATGTTTTATATCTATTAAAATAAATTAGAAAAAATAATATGTATGGTTTTGGAATTACGAGGCAATATATGCCCACAGCTGAATAGTGTACTTGTTTTAATCATACAGTGAGCATTTACTGTCCCGTACATTTATAGCCAGATAACTTGAAAAATAAGCTTTGCCTCTCTTAGATGTATCGTGAAATTATTACTTATAAAGTGTGAAGTTTAATTCAAAGTTTCCACATGTTTCGGTCAACGCTGTCCTCTCAACCACCAATTTTATCGTCAAATTATTGACGACTTGAGCAGACTTCAACAATATTAAGTGATTCAGCTAGGAAAATTTATATATTTATATATATTACAATCAACTCCACTTGTGCATGTGACAGTTTGGCCGAGTGGTCTAAGGCGCCAGATTTAGGCTCTGGTCCGAAAGGGCGTGGGTTCAAATCCCACAGCTGTCAAACTTTTTATACTTTCACGCGAAAGGCATAATCTCCTCTCTTCCAATATTTTATTTTTCTTACTTTTATGCAAATATGAGTTTAAGGCGCGGGTTCAAATCATACATCTTTGCTTTTTTCAAAATTTTACGTCAAATTCTGCCCTAATCCAACAATTTATCCCTTTTTATTCGTATTTTTATGCAAATATGAGTTTAGGTTGTGAGTTCAAATCCCGCGGATGTTTATTCACGGCACTATTATCTATTTTGTATTGCTTTTCGTCATTTTTTTCCTCGCGAGGCAAATTCTGCCCTAATCTATTTTTTTAAAAATTATACTTTCACGCGAAAGGCATAATCTCCTCTGATCCATTATTTTATTTTTCTTACTTTTATGCAAATATGAGTTTAAGGCGCGGGTTCAAATCATAAATCTTTGGTTTTTTCAAAATTTTACCCGCAAGGCAAATTCTATACTCAAATAGAAGGGAGAAAATAGTTCTTATGTAAATATGAGTTTTAACTGCTATTTATTATTTTCAGTGACTATTATCTGTATTGCTTTTCGTCAATTTTAGCCCCGCACCGCAAATTCTCCCTATTCCATTTACCCTATTTTGTCCTAATTTATTTATTTGTCGTATTTTAATGTAAATATGAGTTCGGGGTGTGGGTTCAAATCCCATAGCTATTCCATTTATTTTATTTTTTGTTTTTATATAAATATTATTTTATATTGTTTTTAGTTGAGAGGGCTTTTTCAATTTAGTATGCCAGAAATGTTGTAATGTTTCATATTCTAAATATTTGGATTATGTCAAAAAAGTTATTCTAAAATAAAAGTTTTAAGTTATTACTTTTTTTATCATTTTTTTTTCTTTTGAAATAAAAATAAAAATAATCTTATGTTTAAAAAAATTATTAATTTTTGTTGGGTAATTAAGGTAAATGGTTTTTGAACTTCAAATTTATGAGAACTCATGGTATTGTCCATGGTATTCATGTGAAGTATAACCTGTTTAAAGGGGAGAATTAAACCATCCTAGATTCATTTCAACTATGGATTTACCAAGAATCCAAAGGAATCAAATCTCTTAACATACAAATATCTTAAGATGTAATGAGATTTGATCCCTCTTGTTTGGTGGATCGTTAATATAGATCTAGACTAGTAGTTAATATTTTTCCATAAAGTAAATTTTGTCTTAATTTATTTAAAATTTAATTTGAATTTTTTGTATTTTTTATTTTTAAAATATAATTTGGTTGTTTATTTTTATTTTTTAATGTAATTTTTTTCTATATAATTCTTGTTCTTTGTTAAACAACATAATAGAGCTTTTAAATCTAAAAGTTGGAATTATGGAGAGTGAGACTTATTCTATTTCTAACCAAGAGTATGAGGACTCTCATGATGATATGATTTTGGGTGATCAAGCTCAGACATGAGGATTCAAGGCTAAACTCAGTTCCCCAGCAAATATGCACTTGGTGAATAAAGATGTTTTATTTTGGTGCTTTGAAGCGAGCTCATGAATCAACTTCTTCTGACTCCCATAAGAACTCTCATTTAGCAATCATGATAATTTGCAAGTAACTTTGGTTGACCAATCTTTAGTGGGTTGAATCAAAGTTTTGAGAAAGAAAGGAAAGCAAGGTCCCTGTGAGAAGAGTCCCCAAGTTGGGTGATTCTTTTGTTATTCTCTAGTTTATTTTCCCTTGTCTCCCCTACTATTCTTGGTTTCATATTTTTTAGCTATGCTTCTTTCGTGCTTTGTTGGACATTAATACATTAATATTGGTTATGTGTGGTTCTTTATATTTTTTCTTGTACATTCTTAATAGATGAGTATATTTGCTTTAAAAAAAATTGTAAATTTTCTTTTAACAATATTTTCTTTTACTATATATTTTTTATAAGTACACTTTAATTTTCTAAATTTAATCTTCATTTTTATTTATTTATTTTAAATTTTATATAAACATGTTAATATAATTTTTTAATTTACTATATTACTTTATAAATAAACCTCAATCCATTTAGTTTTTTCACCCATTATAGTGGAGATGTGTAGATGTAATGTAAGAATGTATTTCAACATTTTTCAAATCTCAAAAAAATATATATTAAAAGAAATAAAATATGTTTTAATTAATATTTAAATTTATACATATATAAAAAAATGTAGAATCTAAACTAACCTCAAATAAATCCCTTCACAATGATCTATCTAGGTCATCAAAACCATGGACAAAAATTGATAGATTAAATAAATATGAAGTATAAAATCATCGGTTATATCCAAATCATGGATGATAACTTTTCTCAAAAGCTACTTTAAACCAATCGAATCCAACAATTAAAAATGAATGATTTAATAAGTTATAGATTCAAGTCATATTTATATATAATATTCATTTTAATAAAAACTAAAAAAAAACATAATTTAATAATATTTTTAAAATCAATTAAAATTAATAAAAATAACTAATATTGATGATGATGATGTTGATTAACATCCACTTAGACCGGTGAGATTTATCGGACCTTAGTAAAGGAAATTAGTTGAGACTAAAATATTATTTCTATACTCAAATAGAAGGGAGAAAAGAGTTCTGAGATCACTATAGTTATCTTGGTTGAACAAGCCAAGAAGGTTGGAAGTCTGGAAAATGTTTTGAAAATGAGAATGGATATGAGTGAGGGTTGGACAATCCAAGAGAAAGCGTTTTTCATCTTCAATTCTCTTAGTGTCACACAACTGGCAGATTCTTTCTTCCCAGAGTGTTTTAGGGATATACCAATGCCTAGTTTTACTTTGAAGCTCATGGGAGTTAGTTCTTATCTTCACAATGTCCATTTTCTTCTTAGCACTAGTCAAGACTAAGAGATAATTCTAGTTAGCGAGAGTGGGGTTGATCACCTCGTTATAGTACCTTAGCTTCCTTTTCTCCTGAAATTCCTTGTCATCCCACAATTTGTCCTTGAATTTGGAAGTGATAATATTTTTAATATTATCTCTACAAGATGATCTCATCCTTTAACCCCAATAGTTGAGCCATGTCTGGGCATGCTTGTGCCAACCCTACTTGAGACCGAGGTTGGGGTTTTGGCTAGAGATAGAAGCAATTTTGGGGAACCTCTTGGTTTCCATGTTGTAAAGGTTCTTCTTATGCATCAGTTAGTGAAACATAGTTATGCTTTCAATGGTGGAAAGGCTAGCTTCAGTCAAGAGGATAGGATAGGGAGTATTTCCTTTAATCTTGAGGTTGTATGTTATAATTTTTTTTGGATCATCTCGATCTTCCTCCATGATTCTCTAGATATACTGCAACCCAAAATTTCACAATTGTGTAAAATCACAGGGTGACAAGAGTCTCAAAAAGGAATTTTTTTTTACTCCAAACCCAAAGATCAATTGTCTTATAGTTGTTTTCAAGCTCATAATAAGATTTCCAGCTACCACTGATTCTTTTCTCAATGCTATAATTTCAATTGAGTTGATTATTAATGTCAATACCTAAGTATTTGTATGAAGAAACTTTCTCCAAGCAATTATTATTGTAAGTAAAATTATCATGATTAATAGTTTTAGATTTAATTATCATAACTTTACTCTTGTGAATATTAATAGTCATATCTATCTTAAAGTAATAATCTTGAAACATATTAATATGTTTATTAAAATCCTCATAGCTTTTGACAAGAAAACAATATCATCAAGGTAGATATACAAAATTGGTACTTTTAAAAACATCAAACTTATTTTCATAATGTACATTTATTTTAGAGATAAATTATATTTTATCTCATAAAGGATTATATATATATATATATATATATATATATATATATATGAGCAGTACTTATAAATAAATAAAATAAAAATCTATTATTTTATTTCTATGAGATAAAATATAATGAATGTGTAAATCGTATGATTAATATAAAACACTCATAAAGTTTAGTAATGGCTATGGAAGTGAGATAGGTTTAACAATTGTTTTATGAATATTTGTTTATGATATTTTTAATTTTAATAAGTTAATAGATATGTTTTTATTAGTTATTAGGTTATATTATTATATTTGCAGTAGGTATGGTATTATATATTAGTTTATTTTTTATTAAAAATTTAAGTTGTTTATTTATAGTTTAATATTGAGAATTTATTTTTTGTTAATTTTTATTATTATTTAAATTTATTTATTTGTAAGGTGATTGGTTGAAGTTTTATTATGGGTTTGTTAGTAGTTTTTATTTTTGTTTGTTACTAATTTTTTGTTTTTTAGTTTTTATTTCCTTTTTATTTTATTTTTTATTTTTTTCTTATTATTTTCATTTTCATAAATTATAGTTTTTCTCCATCTTTTCAATTTAAGATGACTTATTATTATAAAAACAATATTAATTTAATTTTTTGTAATGGTATTTAACAATAAAACATTTTTATTAGTTGTTTTATTTTTGTGATGAAAACTTCTTCTATATTATTTTTTAGTTTAATTAAGCTATATTTAAGCTAAGCCACAGGTTGGCTACTATGTAACCCTTGTTTTATAACCCTGTTTATTTATACATTCATAATTATGTTATATTTATGATATAAATATTTGATAAAGGAATTAAGTTATTCAAGTGATGTTGTCGATGAAGTTTGTGGAGGATTATAGTGATTGGTTGAACATTGACTATATATTAGTTTGTGGGTTGACCATACTTTTTAATTTGGTTTTTGTTTAACATATAACAACATTTTATTTTGTTTATATAATAAAATAAAAATGGGCAGAACTATAGTGATTAATGATCATTACCTGCACATTACTTTGCAAGTTAACCATACTTTTTTTATTTATATAATAAAATAAAAATAGTATAGGATTATAGCGATTGATTGATTGATCATTGACTGCATATTAGTTTTGCGAGGTGACCATCCTTTTTATTTTCGCAAATGTTTAAGATATTGCATCAATTTATTTTATTTATATAATAAAATAAAAATCTATTATTTAAATTTCATCGGACAATAATGTACATTGGTTTTATTGGAAGCTTCACATCTTTAGAAGAAAATAATTTTTGGATTATAAACATTGAAATAAGTTAAGTTTTAACTTTTCAATTACAATAACAGATATATATTCATCACAATTTACAAAACTTAATTTAACGTAAGTTGGGAAAAGGTTGCACCATGATAATCTATATACCATAATTTCCACCTTAATTTGTGTAGGTGTTTGTCACCTTACTTTAAATGTCAGATACCTTTGACCACTTTTTTCCACCAACAAATGATCGCCTCACCATTTCCATATACTTCTATTACCATCCGCAGATTATGTGCAATTGAGATAGTTGTTGTATACTTCGAAAACACATTGTTGCTCTAACTTTGGCTAGGAATTCTTCCATCTCCTTTCCATTGTTCTTTACCGCCTTTGCTCCTACACCATATGTAGTTGTGAGAAATTCGCCATCTTCTTGTTGTGGGAAATCTTATAGTTTTTGACACCATCATATAGTTGTTAGGGAAGAAAGAATACATTGATTTAAGTAGCTAGACACCCATCTTGCATAGAAAAAGCTAGACATTGATCCAAACATTTTCTTATAATATTTAAATGAATATTTAAAATATTTAAATAAATATATAAAATGGTATATATATAAATTTATGAAGTTATTTATAAATTTGTGAATTGTATTTCTGTAAATTTTTCTCTATTGCAACTAGTTGCAACTAAAAATGCAACACCAAACAACCCATTTCTATGATAAACTCACATTTACCATCCTAGATCCACTATCACATAAAAGTCACTAAATATCATTTGCGTCGACCATCTTCAATTAAATTCGACACCATCTTCAATTAAATTGAAAGTTACAATGGAGAAAATTAACAAAGAAAAGAGTTAAATCAACAAAAAATTATCATATTGAAACCATTGGAGCACCAAATATCAACCAATAATCCATGAAAAGAGAAAATTTCATATATTGTAGTATCCCATGGAAGAGTATGGCAATCATCATAAGTCAATGACATAATCAATTGGTTCAGAAAACTTCAAAAGTTTTTGTGAATTAAAAACCATATAATGTAAAAGATCACAACACAAATTTGATGAGGTATGTAACAAGTGGATTAACTGAGATATCTTACATGAGAAAGGAGACATAAATGTCCTTAAAAGGAAGATGAAGATTGAAGGTTGCAATGTAGTGCATATAAGAAGCCCGATTTCACACCAAATTAAACTTAAAAGAAAATTGCTTACATGTTAAATTCGACACAGAGTATATATATGTACATCATAAAAAGGAAAAAGAGTATTTTTTTCCTATCAATTACCTGAATTGTAAAAGATGACACATTCATATGCACCTTATATTATCCCACATATTTATTAGTGACAGCCTTCCTAGAAGATTAGTAGTTCCAAATTAATTATATGTCTATTTTGTAAAAAAAAAAAAAAATTGTTAAATGTTTAATTTCATATCATATACTATGTTTGGAAAAACAACATATGACATAACATTGTTATATGATAAATTTACCATGGGCAATAAGAACACTAAGCAAAGGACTAGGAGGGAGTGAGGTTAAGCCAAAGCCCTATAGCACTATTAAAATAAAATCTCCACAAAAGCATAAACATTAACCAACTGAATACAATATCAGCTAGTCAAAAACCAAATGCTTACTCCTAGCCCATGGTTGTGAATTCCTCCAAAGATGCATTAGTCATAGGTAGCAGAGATAGGAGCATCATAGCTAGTCCCTATTGTTTAACATGAGTCAATATTTTAAAGGAAATCAGAAAATGGTATAAGAAGTTGATACATAACATATTTTGAGAGGAGATGATTTCGAGTTTACAACATTGACATACTGAAAATTTAAAAAGAGAGATTTTGAGAAACCATTACGCTAGAGTAATATGTAATGGATGGCTAGAAGAGCTAAATAATTCTGTGTTGAAGCCAATAACATAAACATATTACAACTCATAGACAAATCTATGATACAAATGTAGAAAAGAAATTGGATGAATCAACATTATCCTAGGAGTTGTTTCCACAATTAACCTTGGGATTTCTGTAGAAACTCTAACCAATGGGATTCAATCCGATATTGTAATGTACTAAAACAAGATATTGAATCCTTCTACAATATTTGAGGAATACAAAGCATGATCACTCAATCACATGCATGTAATATAAAGAAGTAAATAAATTTCACAACACAAGATGTTCTTAGGGAAATCAACTGCTCAAAACCCCCTATCTATATTGTGTATTAAGTCAATGAATCATGAAACAATACAATGCTTAATCTCTCATGAGATTCTCCGACACTCTCTATTGTCTCACACTTATTAGGAAAGATCGATCTAGTACTTAGCCAATTCTCAGCCTTCCTTCACCCTGCCTTGCTCACACAATTCGTAGGGACTTAGCTCCTTATTAAATAGGAAAAATAGCCTTCCTTGATTGCGCAATGAATCATGGCATTCCAATGACTCTATAATTGCACACGGGCAATTTTCTATAAATACAACTAATATTTATGTTCCCTTTAGCCTCTGTCTCTACTGGGTCTTCCCCAGAATTGACATGCATGCAACTATTAATAGCGAATTATCAGTTATCTGATTGATCAGTCATTGTGAATCAAATATAATTTAATTCACTTTACCTCTAAGTTCATCTCTCAGTTAAAACTAGTTAAAATGATTTTAACTCAATTAATTGAGTTAACTAATTCACACCTACACCCCATTGATGCATCAACTGCAACCGAACCCTCAAAATATTAGAATCCCTCTACATGCCTCATCTTAGACCCTCAACTCGAATTTCTTGAGCTAACTCAGTCATCATGACTTAGTTAACTGATACAAGTTGTTATGAGATGAAATTACAACTTCTTGTCCAATTTATTTAAGGGAAAAATAAATTAGATGGTTCACATTCAATGGCCAAAATTTTGGTGCACAAAAATCCCACATTTCTGGTGCATTAAGATTCCACGGCCTTTGTGGGTGAATTTTTTGTCCTTTCTGGTTTCCAATTTCATTGTTTCTTGTTGAAAATTTCAACACTCTCTCTCAACAAGAAAGGAATTCAATCTATCCTGATATGTTACCTTTGGAATGTTTTTCATGCAACACTTATCTAGTGTTGTTTGCACCCGCAAGTCCTAAAACTGAATAGCCTCCGAAAAACTAAATCAGTATAATGCATATGTCACCGAAGTCTTCTGACTTTTTCTAGCTACTCCACCTGTCTACTGGAATCTCTACGTTGTTGATGACATATGCAACCATGCCCTCTACACTTCTGCCAACTTTGATTTGCGCTCCAGTATTTGACATATGTCACTTTGATTTCTGTCTACCTGAAATCTAACTGCATCAATCCAACTGATCCTTCCTATTGTTGTATTTCGGGCTCCTTGTAGCCATATTCGATCCATGAGACACACCATCTCAATGGACCTTACCCAAATTTCTTCTTCGGATTATATCTGCACATCACCCCACCTCTCACATAGAGGTATATCTGCATATACTCCCTATGCCCATTTGGCTTGAAATTTTCCCCTCCTGGAGGTCTCTGCTTGAGTGGATGCCTCCACTCGGCTCCTCTCTGCTTCTCCAATTTTGGTTGCTCCACAACCTTTTGAGACTGCTTCTGAGGTTGCATGTTGAGAGATAATTTATCCCTATCAACCACCAAGTCACTAACCACTTCTTTTCTCCTCAAAGCTTTGCATGCATCCTCAACCTCGAGAGAATATAGGTTCTTGACTCTTACACTGATTTGTTTCACTCGTCCAGATGCAATGTGTCTAAGGAACACCTTTCTTTTTCAAAATATGACATCATAATCATCGTCTTCCAATACAGCTACGGAGATAACATTCTTCCTTAGGCCTGGAACATACAAAAAATATGCAAGTCTAAGAGGGGAACCAAACTCCCTCTGAATGGTAATTGTACTTATGTCGGTCGCATTATACCTCCCATCATCTCCAAACTCTATGTTCTGCTGGAGGTCCTTCTCCTCAAAGTCGCTGAAGAGATCTCTATTTCCTGTCATATGGAATGAGGCACCGTTGTTAATATACCACATGCATCCCATTACAATTTTGTTCATGCATGCAATGAGAGTAAAATTAAGCTTGAACTATGAATCCAATGCTTCACCCGCTGCAACCGCAAGCTCTTTCTTGCTTTCCTTCTTATATGGACAATTCGTGACATAGTTCCCATGCTTGTGACAATGAAAACACTTGATCTTGCACAAGTCTCTCTTTCCCTCTTCTTCTTGCGACTTCTTTACCTTGTATCTCTTTCCTTTTCCGACTAATTCACAATCTTCTTCTTTTTCTTTGTCGGAGGTCCCGTCTCTGGTGCTCCACCTTATTTCTTCTATTACCAAGTCGGACCACAAATGCTCCCAGCATGGTAACTTCTCCCTCCCATTCACAGAGTCCTGCTAACTATTTCAGATCTTGGGAAGGCCTAGAAGTACTAGGCTCACCAATTCATCCTGGGCTATAGTCACACCAACACTTCCAATATCATCTTGACATTGAGTGAACTTCGACAAGTATGTTGGTATTGTCTCACCCTCCTCCATCTTGATCTTTCTAAGCTTGTCCTTCAGCTCCAACTTCATGTGGTCACTGTTATTCTAAAATATATTTTTCAAGGCCTCCCACATAGCATATGTAGTTACATTCCCATGGAGACTCGAGACAATATGATCTCAAACTCCCTCTAACAAGATCCTTCTTGCCTTTACTACGTTCTTTTTCCATGCATCAAGAAGTTGGGCATCTGCTGCTATGGGCTTGGGAATATCAGTATTTATGAATTCCTTCAACCTGTTGTCCTCCAACACCGCCTCCATCCCGTCCTTCCATACTATATAATTCAAATTTCCCTCAAGAGAAAATTCGAGTCTCAAGCCATTGAAAGACATCTTTATTTATTGTTGGATCCTGAAGAATAAATATGCAAATTTGAACATGTTCAAGAAAAACTCAATTTCTTCTCTTTTATTGTGATTCCTGGCACTCTGATACCATGTATAAATATCGCTTTGACACCATGTAGAAAATATAACCAATGGGATTCAATCCGATCTTGTAATGTACTAAAACAAGATATTGAATCCTTCTACAATATTTGTGGAATACAAAACATGATCGCTCAATCACATGAAAGTAAGAGAAATAAGTAAATCAATCACACAACACAAAATGTTCTTGGGGAAAGAAAATTCTCAAAACCCCTATATATATTGTGTATTAAGTCAAGGAATCATGAAACAATACAATGCTTAATCTCTCATGAGATTCTCCATCACTTTGCCTACTGTCTCACATTGATCTAGGCAAAATCGATCTATTACTTAGCCAATTATCAACCTTCCTTGTTCATGCAATTCCTAGGGAAGTATCTCCATATTGAATATGAAAAATAGTCTTCCTTGATCGTGCAATGCATCATGGAATCCCAATAACTCTATAATTACACATGGGAAATTTTCTATAAATACAATTGATAATTATGTTCCCTTTAACCTCTATCTCAACTGGGTCTTCCTCAGAACTAACATGCATGAAGCTATTAATAGTGAATTATTAGTCATCTGATTGATCACTCATTGTGAATTAAATCTAATTTAATTCACTTGACCTCTCACTAGTTCATCTCTCTGTTAGAACTAGTTAAACTGATTTTAACTCAATTAATTGAGTTACTAATTCACACCCACACCCCACTAATGAATCAACTACAACTGGACCCCAAAAATATTATAATCCATCTACATGCCTCATCTTAGACCCTCAACTCGAATTTCTTGAGCTAACTCAGTCATCATGACTTAGTTAACTAATACAAGTTGTTATGAGATGAAATTACAATTTATTTAAGGGAAAAATAAATTAGATGCTTCACATTCCACGACCAAAATTCTCATGCATAAAAATTCCACAGTCTTGGTGCATCAATATTCCACATCCTTTGTGTGTGCATTTTTTGTCCTTTCTGGTTGCCAATTTCACTATTTCTTGTTGAAAATTTCAACACTTTATATTATATCCCATCAACGATGATTCATGCTTCCATTACATGAATAAGTAGGTGTCCTCCCTTCCTCAATTATTTCATAGATTTAGTTGTACAAGCAAGACCCATACGATTTTCCTGGTGAGTATCTGTCTAACATATATAACCACTTAGAAATCCCATATTTATCTGCCCTAGAAAGAAACCTATGTCTGCAAACTATTGTTTTTATCCCTACATCATAACCCTAATTAATACCTCCCTTGGTGGGTAGAAGAAAAATCTATCCAAAACAAAAATAAGGTGCATGCTTGACCTGTGTGGAATGGAGGAAACATCCAGTTCAAAAAACAACAAGGCTCAGGCTTGACTTGGGTGGAATATAGGTAGAAACTAGTCGAAACAATCGCAAGGTTCATGCTTGACCTGAGTGGAATAGAAAATTCATTATACATGTGGTTGGTTGTTATACTTGCATGCAAGGTCTCTTACTACAATTTAATCACCATGCAAAGACTAGAGGCTCCAATTGGATAGTAAAATTTAGCTATACCCAATGTATATGTATTTGTGAAATTTCCTTAAATGCACCAACTGAAAATTATTCTCTTAAATAATTAGCAGTTTATTCTTTTATGAAAAATAACAAATAACTCAATGATGCATTCTTCACAAATGAAATACACTATGGAAGTAACATAAGGAACTGAAAAAATAGATTCACACACATAAAATTTTGACACTGTTATTTTGGACTAACATCCCCAAAAAATCCCTAAATGGAAAATCGATTGAGTTGACGAGGGTTTTATGTTATTATTCTTCAAAAAATATAGAGTAAAATGATCTGCTTTCCAAGCATTGGCTAAGATTCGGAAAATTTCTCCACCACCCCAACTGGAAGATCAAATTGGAAACCCATTGTTTCCCTTGAAAAATCAAACTCGATCTCCTCCAGTAATGTGCACAAAAAAAAAGTTGGCTTCTTGGAAATGCACACTTACTGATCTTCGAGCTGATGTTGATCTTGCACTCATACTAGGAAATTCGCTCTGCCTTCCAGAACTAATTCCCGATAACTGGAAAAAAGATACGTTGCCCAGATATGCGCACGGGAGAACTCACACCTCATGGTACAAATTTCGTGCAAAAGAAATCAACCTTCCTTATAGCTATAGAAATCTATGGAAATATACCCTAGAAATGTCTCTCCAATTTATGCTGAAACCCCCTGAGTCATGCTTCTCTGGCTCGAGCTCTTTCCTTGGTAAATATTGCACACTGGGTAACTCCCACTTCCTTGTTTCCTTGATACTCGATCTCAAAACTTCGTCCCCTCTACGCCACTTTGAATGTGTCTTATAATATCTCGCTAGAGAATTAACGACCAAGATCTAATCGTGATCAATGGATCATATTATTTTAGAATTCATCAAGTCACTTCCTGGAAGTCTTTAGATCATAAATCGATTTCCCCAATTAATTCACATTAATTAATCAAATTTCCTAAGTTAGACTTAGAAACTTCTTAAATATTAATCAATTAACTTAATTGAGTGGTTTCTAAGTATTTCTCTCGAAACCTTTTATGGGTTTGGGAGATATCATGTTCCTTAGCCTCTTAGACACATTATGAGACTAGAACACCTGTCTGATGCTACTCAAACCATAAAAAAATAACACTCCCTCAATCCTCTTTAGCTCAACATATCACATTTCCAGTGTCTGACATCTAGGATAAAACTAGCTCTCATTGTCCATCATTCTAATGCACAAACTTTGATTCATCTGTCACTGATCTGTAGTTGAACCAATCTCATATGTCACAATGTTGATGCCTATGATGTCGTTGTTATGCTACCACAACATTGTACTACATCTTCATTTTTGTTATCAATGCAACTGTGTGTTGATAACCTTAGATCTTGAAGAACTAAGCTTCCATAGGACTTCTCCCTCTAAATTTAGAATCCCTTTGAGTTTTTATCTCTCACTAGGAAATCTGTCTACTTCCTTCTAGAAACTCGCACTGTCCTCCTGCACTGGAAACTGGTTTGCACAGTTATACATTGGGAAACTCAATGGTTGGAACTGCACATGCTACCTACAACTAGGAAATTTTCACTTCTTGTGTTAGTGTAACTAACTCTACAACTGTATCACTATATTGACTTCCACTAGCCCTGCTAGCACTAAATTTGCTACTATGATACTGTGGGCCCCTTTAGCAAAGGTGATTGTCCCATTGCACCAATTGGAACTGATCTAAGTGATTTCCTTATTACTTTTGCACTGGACCCTACCCCTCCTGACATACAAGGGTATCTGACTCCACCTCTATATGGAGGTATTGCTGCTATCAATGCAAACTCCTCCAATCTAGAGGTTAACTCATCAATATCTGTTGAGGCTGTGGTCTTCTCCCCCTTATTTTCCTCCTTCCTTTTTAAACACTAGGAAAATTAGTGGAAAAGCTCACCATACCCGAAGAATTTTACCTTCAACAGGTTCTTCTTCTTCTTCTCTCCACCCATTAAGATTTGTCCTTGACTGTGACCCTTCTTCTCCTTTCCCTTACTAGCAAGGGCTACATTCTCCTCGCCCTCCTCCTTCGGTACCTTACTATTTTTGTTGGTAGTGCCATCCACGAGACTGATCCTTAGCTCTTCCTCAATGAATTCACTCCACAGACGATCCCACCTAGGTAGTGTATCTCATCCATAAATAACTTGGGTGAAAGTATGCCACTACTGGTGAAACCGTTGAGGGTTGTGCATACGATCTCACTATCTGATGGTTTTTATCCCACTGATGCAAGTTCGTCTCTAACCGTATGAATCCTGGCGAGGTAAGATGTAACACTCTCACCCTTCTACATATTTTTGGTCCCCAGCTTCTCCTTGAGATTCATATTTCGATTCTTAGATGGATTCTCGTACAAATTTACGACGACATCCCACATCTCCTTCGTTATACCCTTGTCTGAAATGTGTGGGAAAATGTGATCCCAAACCCTGTCTAGGACCATCCTCTTAGCTTTTTCCATATTTTTTTGTAGATTTCCTGTTGTGGATATGTCAGTACAATAATAACATTCTCTGCATACTCCTTCAATCTATGCTCATCCAATAAGAAATTCATCCTGGCCTTCCAAACACCAAAGTTAGAGGCTATGTGAAGTCTATCTTGATCCCCGAGTCCTGTTGTGGCCATCCCTATGAAACTAAAATAAGTTGGAGGTCTATATATTGAAAATACCCTTCTCCGTATGGCAATAGTTTTAGCCTATTCTACAACTTGTACTCCTTCAGGAATGCACAGATTTGTTCCTGCACTAGCAGATCTATTCCTACACTAGCCTCGCACTGCTTGTTATCCCTTCTAGATAGCTCACTCGACCTTCTGGCACACACACTGTTGATTATGGAATTCACACTGGCTTGAAATACCATGTATATATGCCCCTCTTGCTGCTGGAAATTCAACCTTCCTTTCTTAGATTTGGAAACTAGAAAACCCTCTAAGAAAATATGGAGATTTCCTCTCAATTTATTTTTCTCTTCCTCCCTACGCAAATCTACAACTGCAAACCTTGTTGCAAATCTTATGTGCTCAGATCTACTACGCGGACTTACTGATCTGCTCACCATAATTACTTCTTGACAATACCATTGCTTGCTGCTACATATTTGAAGAAAATTGAACTTTTCCTCCTTCCGGATATGGAAATCAATTTTTTCCTTCTTTTCAAATCGAACCCCTGGATTGGCCTGCATAGATCTGGATTATGTGCTTCATATCTCCCTCTGAAACTGCACGATCTCAATTCCTTTCGCCTCTGAGCCTCAGATCTGATCAGCTATGCTTTGATACCATGTGAAATTTCCTTAAATGCACCAATTGGAAATTATTCTCCTAACCGATTATCTATTTATTTGTTTACGACAAATAGAAAATAACTCACTGATGCATTCTTCACAAAAAAAATACATTGCGGAAGTAAAATAAGGAACTAAGAAAATAGATGTGCAACCATAAAAATTTGACACAGTTATTTTGGACTAGCATCCCCACAAAAACCCTGAAGGGAAAACTGGTGTAGGAGATGAGGGTTTTATTTTATTATTCTTCAACAAATTAGAGAGTACAATGATTTGCTTTCCAAGCACTGGATAAGCTCCGAAAAAATTTCTCCACAACCCCAACTGGTAAATTGACTTGGAAACCCATTGTTTCCCTTGCAAAATCAAACTCAGACTCCTCTAGAAATGCGCAAAAAAAAACTGGCTACTTGGAAATGCGCGCAAAACGATATTTAAGTTGTTGTTGATCGTGCACTCCTTTGATGATCTTACACTTGCACTAGGAAACTTGCTCTGTGTTCTAGAATGAATTCCTGGCAACTGGAAAATCGATCTGTTGCTTAGATCTGTGCACTAGAAAACTCACACCCCATGGTACAACTTTCCTACAGAAGAAATCGATCTTCCTTCTGACTCTAGAAATATATGGAAATCTCCCTTAGAAATATTTCTTCAATTTTTGTTGAAAATCTCTCACTGATGCTTCTCTAGCTCAAGCTCTTCCCTCGATGAATACTATGCCCTAGGTAACTCTTACTGCCTTAATCCCTTGATACTCGATCTCAAAATTGTGTCCTCTCCAAGCCTCTTTGACTCGCTCTTATAATATCTCACTGGAGCATCAACGACCAAAATCTAATCATGATCGATGGTTCAAATTATTTTAGACTTCATTAAGTCACTTTCTCGAAGTTTCTAAAACATAAGTCGATATCCTCAATTAATTCCCATTAATTAATCAAGTTTCCTAAGTTAAACTTAGGAACCTTTTAACTATTGATCAATTAATTTAATTGAGTGGTTTCTAAGTATTTACTCTCGAAACCTTTTCCAGGTTTTGGAGATCTCGTGCTCCTTAACCTCTTAGTCACATTCCAAGATTAGATCATGTGCCCATATAAAACTAACAATATTTATTAGCCACTATATACATATTTGTTCGCAAATATATTATAAGTCTTCATCATTTATATTAGGCTATGAATCTTATCTTTATCTCATGTTACTTTACTTTAATTGATCAATTACAGTGTTTATTGAATCCTTAACAATTATATTGCTTTATAATCTTAAGGGTCAAGTATTAGCTACACCAATGTATATGTGTTTTTTAAAAATATATTAAAGATCTTCATTATATATATATTTAGGCTATATATTTATTTTTTTCTCGTGATGCTTCAATCAATTACCTTGTTAATTAGATCTTAATAATTATATTACTTTGAAATCTTAATAGTTAAGCATTGGTTAACAAATATATTACTCTATAATCTTAATGGTTAAGCTTAGTAGTAATTAGCCAATATCCAATTTTTTTATTTAAGAGTATTGGTGTAATTATTAGATGACTAATCAAACAAGTTAGATTTGGTAGCAATTTTTTTTTTCAATAATTACAATTTTTATATTTTATTTATTTTTCAATAATCACTTTATTTCAAAGCTTGTAGCTGGAAATTTAAATGTATGTAGCTGGAATAGCTCAGTTGGTTAGAGCGTGTGGCTGTTAACCACAAGGTCGGAGGTTCAAGCCCTCCTTCTAGCGTTTCCAATTTGTAATGGCTTTTGGGTTATGCTATCTGGTTTACCGGTTTAACAATTTAATGGTTTTCGGTTTATGCTATCTGGTTTACCCATTTAATATTTTAATGGTTTTCGGGTTATGCTATCCGGTTTTATGGTTTTCGGGTTATGCTATCCGGTTTTATGGTTTTCGGGTTATGCTATCTGGTTTACCGGTCGGTATTTTGTGGCCAAATGCAATTTTTATAAAAACAAGATCGAAAATTTTCTGTTAAACCGTTCACTTGTCCAGGTCCAGTGGAGTTCATTAATTCCTATTTGAAGTATTTAGATAACATGACACGTAAATAAAAAAAATTATAATTATTTCTATATTTTTAAGGTTTTTATTTGTATATATATAATTTTAGGATTTATTTTTGTTTTATTTGTTTAAAATTTGGATGGGAGTTGGTTAAAATTATATGATTGAGTTGTCATTTTCCATAATTTGAATGTCTAAGAGATTTTTCATAGCGTTGTATTTATATATGTAATGAAAACTAGCTTTAAACAACAAACAAAGATGAAAATTTAGCTAATTATTTTAAGCCAAACCTCAACCAAAAATTCTTGGGATATAATAATTAAAAAAACACATATTTATTATTAATTAATTTATATTTCAATTATTTTAATAATAATATTTTCAATTTACTAAATCTAATACTAATTATTTCATTTAAAAGAAATATTTATATTAAAATAAGTATATTTTCAAATATATTTAAATAAAAATATTCATAGTAAAATAATTTATCAAATTAATAAAATAAATAATATGATACACTTTGTAAATATGGTTTAAAAAGAAGAAATAAATAAATAATTTGATACACTTTGTAAGTATGGTTTAAAAAAAGAAAAGAAAAAGAACATATAATATTAAACTATTATAGTAGATGATAAAAATAATATTTATAATGATAGTGGAAGTGGAATATAAAAGTGGTTGAGATTTAAAAAAAAAATTAGAGTTTATTTTCATATTTAAATTGTTTGGAATTTGGTAGTGATCTGTGATAAGTAAGCTCTTCACAATCTAAGTGTCTTAAGGGTGTTTGAGAGTATTGATCCATATAAAGAGTTAAAAAATCAACTTAAACAACACAAATAAAAAATTCACCACAATTTCTTTTTCAAAATTCTAAAAAAAAAAATCTTCCAAAACTCCAAAAAAACTCTCACATAAACAACTCTCATAAAGTCTCTCATAAAAAAAGAAAATGCAAATACATGTATTGAAGAAATTAGATTTAAATAAAATGATAAAAACACACCATTGTACTTGTTTTTATTAAATGAAATTACTTTTCCATTATATTTAATTGTGATACGAGGACATTATATGATGTGTCAACCACCGAAGAGAATGTTGTATTTTATTTCAAAATATGAATATTGGGATTGATGTGTCCATCACCATGGATGGAGGAAGAGATGGTTGTAAATATAAATATTGATTTAAGTGACAATCTGATTAATAATTTATTAAATAGAAATTAGATTTATTTTAGCTTTGGATCTAGTAAGTTTTTAGAGGGATTAAATTTCTTTTATATCAAATTTATTTTTATTTTAAAAGAATTTTGCATTTTAAGTAATTGGATAATTATCATTATTATTTATTAGATATTATTTTTATTTTTATTTTATTTTTACAAGTCAAAATGTTTAGTCTTTCCAAGCAATTACTTTTAACCTTTTATTATTTATGTTTACAAACATTAACATACAACATGTTTTTTTGCTTTTAGATTTAATTTTAAAAAATTAAAAAATTAAAATTAAAATAATTTTTTTTAGTTTCAAAATGAGTTATGGTTTTGGGCATGTGGCATTGACAAGCCATGATATTGACCCATTGTATTGTAATAAAACCTATTTACAAGTTAATAATATCCACATAAAAAGCTGAAGAGCACACATTGTAAACAAAATGATATGCAACAAGCTCACAAAACAATAGAAATGATAGATTAACGACTTCAAAAATATCATCTTCGAGGGGGAAACTCCTTTACATTATACAAATGAACAATTATTGGATGATTCAAATGACAAAACCTCATTTTTATATATAAGAGTCTAAGAGGTCACAATATAATCAAAGCCTACATAACAATAATAATGTAAGGGCACAACAATAACAATAATGGGCTTCTATGGGGACTACATGGGCACAATAATAACAGTAAGGGGGCTATACTAATAATAACAGTAAGGGGGCTATACTAACAATAAAAATAAGGGGCTACAATAGTATTATAGGGACCTAACATAGAAATACACACAAAATTATATTCTCGATTGCACACTTGCATTCGATTATAATACAATTATATAGTTGAACTTAGATCTAACTACATCTAACCTTAGAGATAGGAGTTGAAAAAATCTCTTAACTACCTCCTACAAATCTCAAACCAATTCCATACCCAACATGTAAGCATTATCTCTAAGTCCCTCCCTTAATGCTTACATGGAAAACATTGAAAACACACATGAGAGTAACCCCATCTCTCCGAGAATTTATGGTCTCCCTAAGATTCATAGGGATGGAGCTCCCCTTCGCCCCATTGTCAACACCATAGGTGGTCCTACTTATTTACTCGCTAAATTTTTAGCCAGTAAGCTTAAGCCTCTCATGGGACGTACCGAATCCTTTGTCAAAGACTCATCCTCCTTTATTAATGAATTGAAAGGCATCAAGTTGGAACCTAATGACAGGTTTGTTAGTTTTGATGTTCTCTCATTATACACTTGCATCCCCATTAGTGAAGCTATTGATGCCATTTCTCGGGTCACAGATCCTGATACTGCTCGTCTAGTGGAGATATGTCTAACCTCGACCTTATTCAGTTTCAAGGGTGAATTCTTTAAACAAACTTGTGGTGTGGCCATGGGTTCTCCCCTATCCTCGGTAGTTGCTAATCTTTTCATGGAAGACTTTGAATCAAGGGCCCTCTCCTCATCCCTTTTTCAACCTAAGATTTGGAAATGGTTTGTTGATGACACCTGTGTGGTGTGGCCTCATGGAAAAGAGAAATTGGACCTTTTCTTCCGTCATCTTAATGATCAATCTGATTTCATTAAGTTTACCATGGAATTCGAAGTGGATGGTAGCCTGCCCTTTCTTAATGTTCTTATTTCTAGAAATGATGAAGGTTCTTTCTCTCATCAAGTTTTTAGAAAGAAGACGCACACTGAGCAATATTTACATGCAGATTCTCACCATTTCCCTGCTTAGAAGTTAGGGGTTCTCAATACCCTAGCCACTAGAGCCTTTAGAATTACTGATGAACACCACCTTGAAGATGAGAAATCTTATCTCCTTAAGGTTTTCCTTAAAAATGGTTATAGCAAGGTTCAATGTCTTAGAGCTTTTCAAAAAGCTGAAAAAGGTCCTAGGGTCAAAAAGGATCATTGCGATATGTTATCCAGAGTTCACCTTCCTTTTATCCAAGGAACGACTGATAAAATCGCTAGGATCCTAAGGAGACATAAAGTTCCCTCAACCTTCAAGCCCCTCTGCACCATTCAGAGTTCACTTAGATCGATTAAGGACCCAATCTACCCTAAGGATGGTAAAGGTGTTTACTTGATTCCATGCTCCTGTGGGACACCTTACATCAGTGAAATTGGTTGATCCATCAGTCAACGAATTCATGAACATGCCATTGACCTTAAACATAATAGATCTCGCTCCTCTGCCTTAGTAGAGCATGTGGAAAAGACAAAGCATCACATTTGCATTGAAGATGCGAAAGTTATTGCAAGGATTGACCGTTTCCACTACCGAAAGTTGAGGGAGGCTTTAGAAATTGAAAAGAGGTCAGTCAACCTTAACACGGATGATGGGTGGAGTGTTAGTAGATGCTGGATCCTTGCCCGTCATTCTTAGTTAGTGGTTTTCTTCCCTTTTGTTCTCCCTCATTTCCTTTCCTCTCCTCTGTTCCCTGGTTTCTTTCTCCCTTTCTGTACTTTATTAATTAATTAATTTTTATTTATTATTATGATTAATTAATTAATTAATTAATTAATTATTCATTTATTGATTTATCATCAATATTATTAATATGTATTTATTATTATTATTTTTCTTTTATTTATTTTCATTTTATTTATTTATTATTATTATTTTTTAATTTTTTAATTATTAATTATTATTTATTTATTTATCTTTATTTATTTACTCTTTTTTATTTTTTATTTTTAATTTATATATATATATGTATGTATATATATCTTAGAATTTTAAATTATTATTAATTAAGAATATATAAATATTTTATTATATTCAAAATTTTTAATTATTAAATAAAAATATATTAATAATAATTCAACTATTATTTTGTCTTTGTATTTTCTTATTCTATTCAAACTAGTCATTATTCCACGACTAGTTGGAGTTTCCTATCTATTTAAACTGGGTCCTAGATCAGATTTCTCATCTTGTCCTGATGATGAACCACACTGGTTGGTTCGAAACACGTCGAAAAAAATCTGCTTGAATGTGATTTTCACCGAAAGATTTTATACACAATTTATGGATCACAGAAGCCAAATTCCTAATAAGAATGATGTTTGTCTCACTAGTCTTCATCAAAATTCACATCCACTCTGGAATGTCGCAAACATTGCGCTTTCACCACAAAAATATTCGAGTTACCACTTGACCCTCATTTAAAACATAATTGCCTCTGATAATCGTTGAAGAACTTGTAAGATCAACAATATGAACAAATTTGACTTGTCGGGGTGTAATGCCTCCTCCCACATTTACCCACTTTCATCGGCTTGCTCGAGGTAAACATGAGCTGAGGGTCACTACGATATCACCCAACCTCCTATACGAATTTAATGAAATGGAGTTGACACAAAAAGGCCTTACTGAATTCCCTTAGGTGCCACATGACCTCCAAGAGTAACACAACCCCTCCACGTATCCAACCCTTGTGTCAACTCACCTTTTTCTTGACTTAGAGCCCATTTGCTCCCTTACCAAGGCCTAGAAGTGACTATGGGTTCTTAGTCACTCCCATAGGCCTGCATCAATGCGACTGTGGCCTTTTTCTACCAGTGTTGTGCCAATGAATGTGAGAATTAAGGCTATTTTTTAGGGCTGGGGCTAGGCCTCTACCCAGAAAGCTATGAAACTTCCAGAACCCATGAAAGACACGAAGACAATGATTGTAAACCAAAAAGTGGAATTAAGACTTAACTTGACCATCCCCAACTGGGACTAATTAGATTCTATCAAACGCTTGGTATATTTGCAACCTACAGGTCATGAATGCAAGTCTGAACATGAGGGACTGAAAAATCATCTAAGGTTTAACAAGAAGGGTCAATACCTTCTCTCATTAGCTATCTTAACATCAATTAGGTCTTGCATTCATTATTTATTCAGTTATGAGTGAAAACATTGAAATATCCATGACTAAAATATTTCATAAAACCATGCTTATAACTAGCATATAACTAGGTAAATAAAAATAAGAGAACAACCATTAAAACCACATAATAACCAGTACATCTCCTTATCAAAATAAAGAGAAACGTAGCTTTACTAAACACAGGAAAATATCGACTGAGTTCGGGACTTCCACGTTCCACCCAACCATAGATTGGCCGAGCCAAATCTATCTTCATCCAATCACCCTTGTGCCATATTCCAAGCATGAATGTAGGATATCATGGGATAAACTAATCCAAAGACAACCAAGGGAATCCCAAGGTTAAACCACCTCCACCCTCTCCATACCATGATCACACCTAAACCAGTGCCGAGGTCACAAAATCGAATCGGGCTTGGATGCCTCAAAATTTCTTCACCATCCTTAAGGAATTTCCATGTCTCCACCCTTAGGCTTTACCGTGTATCCTGCCATTATCGGTCAAGGGATTCCAAGGAATTTGGGAATTTTCCTTAGAGCACCTCACCCTAGATTCTGAAACCATATGGAAATCCAAATCTCAAAACTGAGAAAAATCCCATCACACCATGGTTTTCCAGAAATTGCAAGGCAAGGCTAGGCTAAAATACACTATCGAATCCTGAAAAAATCCATGTCAATGACAAAAAAAGAACCATATACGAACATGCACATACCATGTGTTTCAAAACCAGCTAGGAAATCATACATGCAATATGTTACATGCAACTATTCTCGTTGAAGTTTCTTGATCCATGCCTTCCCTTGCTTTCCTTGTCCTTCTTTCCCTTTTCCTTTCCTTTCCCTTTGATTTTCATTTCCTTTCCTTGCTTGCTTTCTTTCTTTCTCCTCTTGGTGCTTCCTCCTCTTTGAGACTAATTCTAACACTAAACTGACAATAATCTGACAAAAGATTTCCAACTGATGCTATGAGTTATTTTTATTGATGAGGCCTCTAATTTCTTCAATTTACCATTATTTTCCTTAATTTTCCTCCTCACATGCAACTTGTGACCTTTCACTTTCCTTTTCTCCTATTTTCCATTATTTTCATAAATGGTGTACCAAAAATACATTTTTTCCTTTCCAAAGCCTTAGTCATTGCCTTTGCCAATTTCCCTTAGCCATAAACACAACAAGTGATGCCCACTAGGATATTTTTCCCAACATTCAACTTGGAATAAGTGTACCTTTCCCGTGGTCTTATTTTACCTTTATTAACTTTTATTACATCAAATTTTAACCTTGGGGTTGTTACAGACCCCTCCCCCTTAGGTTAATACCATCCTTGGTGTTAAACCAGACCAAGACCCAAACAAACCATTGAAAAGAAAAAAATACTGCCTATGGAGATTTATAACCCATCTCATTGCATTATTTACAATAACATCGTGCTCACAAGAAAAATCATCACGACAAACATGACAACAAGACAACCATACCGCTTATTGGAGATTTATAACTTAGCTCATAGGGGTATTTACAATAGCAACCATACATAAATATGTGAAAATACCGAGACTCATTTTCCTTCACCAGAAAACAATGAAGGATACATAGCTCACATATGATCTTCCATCTCCCATGTAGCTTCATCGGGCCCAAAGTGCTTCCACTGCACTTTAACCTACTTGAGTGCTCTGTTCCAGAGCACGAGATGTTTCTGCTACAATATGTATTGAGGTTTCAGTTGGAATTATCCTTCTTTCTCCACCTGTAACAAAAACCAAACAATAACATGATGAACATCCTTTACATATATTTAAGCAATGAAACATGAAAAACATCATGGAATTTCACTATCCGAGGCAATGCAAGTTTGTAGTCCACTAGTCCAATCCTCTCAAGGATCTCAAAAGGCCCACAATACCATGGTGCCAACTTGACACATGATCTGATCCTCAAGGAGATCTTCTTGGGATTGATGCACAAATACACATGCTCCCCAACCTGAATATCCTTAACCTCCCTGTGTTGGTCTACATAAATTTTCTGCCTATATTGTGCTTCCTTTAGATTCTTCTTTATGACCTGAATTTCTTGTTCCAGGTCTGCCAACATTTTCGGTCCAACAAGTACCATGTTCACTGGATCACTCCAGCTGATGGGAGTGTTACATATCTGCCCATACAATGCCTCAAAAAAACTCATCCTCGGTGGCTCCTGATATCCATTGTTGTATGCAAACTAAACCAATGGAAGATACTCTTCCCATCTCCTCTGCTGATGCATGAAATGCATCCTCAACATATCATCTAGTATCCTGTTGACCCTCTTTGGCTGTCCTTCTCTCTTTGGAAGATAAGTTGTACTGAAGGCCAACTTTGTTCCCAATCTTGTAAACATCTCCTTCCAAAACTCGGAAGTGAACTTGGCATCCATGTCTGACACAATCTTCTTTAGAACGCCATGAAATCTCATGATCTCCCTGATGAAGACCTATGCTACCTCACTAGGTGGATAAGTAGTCTTCAGTGGAATGAAGTGAGCTACCTTGCTCAACCTATCTACTAGAACCATGATAGAATCACGCTGCCTCGATGTCCTTGGAAGCCCTGTAATGAAATCTGTGGAAATGAACTCCCTTTTCCACTTTGGAATTAGGATAGGTTGAAGTAACCCACCTGGATGCTTACAATTTTCCTTGACCTGCTGAAAATCCAAACATCTCGCCACAAACTCTGCCACTTCCTTCTTCAAATTTAGCTAGTAGTAGAACTTCCTTACTGTTGTCAACATCTTCTGATATCCTGGGTGACCTAAATATGGTTTTACATGAAACTCCCTCAAGATAATCTTCTTGAGTTCATTGTCATCCGAAACATAAATCATGTCCCTAAATCTCACCAAGCCATATTTTATAATATGATAATCCACATCCTGATCACCTGTACCATACCATAACCTGTACACAAGCTCCTCGTATCTATCATACCATTGTCCTTCCTGTAAGATCCGATCCTGTAGATGTGTCCCATATGAGCTCACTGCCGCAACATGGTTCAATTGTACTTTCCTGGTGAGAGCATCTGCAACTTTGTTCTCCTTTCCCTTAATGCATCTAATCTCAAATTATAACTAACTAAGGGTAGCCAACCATATAGCTTGCTTGGAATTCAAATTCGGTTGATCAAACAAATATCTAAACCCAGTGTGATTTCTCATCAATAAAAACCTCCTACCAAGAAGATAATTTCTCCACGTATTCAAGGCATGAATAATAACTGCCAACTCAAGATCATGATTCACATGTTCTGCTCATGCTCATTCAGTTTCCTGGACTCATAGCACATCACTTGTCCCTCCTGCATAAGGACTCCACTAATCCATCTCTTGCAAGAATCTGTCCACACTACAAATTATTTATTTGGATATGAAATATTTAACACTCGAGCATTTGTCAACAATTGCTTCAAATTCTCAAAACTAGATGCAAAATCCTATGTCCATTCAAACTTCTTACCTTTCCTCTACAATGGTGCAATAGGATATGGAACACGTGAGAATTTTCTCGATGAACCTCCTGTAGTAACTTGGTAAGCCCATGAATGATCTAACTTCCTCCACATTTCTAGGAGCTGCCCATTCCATGATAACCTTTATATTTTCTGGATCTACTGCTATGCCATTCTTGGAAACAAAATGTCCCTAGTAGTGTATTTTTTTTGAAAGAAACTACACTTGCTAATATTAGCATACAACTTATGCTCTCTTAGCAATATCAATACTGCTGCTAAATGTTTGACATGCTCTTCCTCATTCTTAGAATATAGAAAGATGTCATCAATGAACACAATAAAAAACTTATCCATAGAAGGATGCAACACATTATTCATAAAACACATAAAAATATCTGGATCATTAGTCAAAATTAACGGAACTACAAAAAACTCATAATGCCCATACCTGGTCCTAAAGGAAGTCTTGTGGATGTCCTCTTCTTTGATGCATACCTGATGATATCCTGATAAAAAATCTATCTTTGAGAACATTGTTTCTCCCTTCAACGGATCAAACAAGTCATCAATCCTTGCTAATGGGTACATGTTCTTGATCGTCACCTTGATTAGCTTCATGTAATTAATGCACAATCTAAGAGTACCATCCTTCTTCTTCACAAACAACACTCGTGCACCCCAAAGTGATACAATTCACCTAATATATCCCTTATCAATAATTTCCTTCAACTTCAAATTCAACTCCACCAACTCCGATGTGCTCATCCTGTAAGGTGCCTTTGATGTTGGTGTTACCCCTAGTACCAACTCAATAGAAAAATATACTTCCTTGTTCGGAGGAAACTTTGGAATATTTGTTGGAAACACATCCTAAAATTGTTTCAATATAGGGTACCTCTTGAATATTCTTGCATCCCAAATATTCTTACCCTTATCACTAAAAATATGAACTACAAACACCACACACCCTTTTGTGTAGTTGTGCTTAGCTTGCATAGCTATGGCCATCCTCACTGATGTAGGCTTATTTTTTCCCTGCAAGATTATCTTCTCTCCATTATCATCCAGACACTCGATATCATTGTCATAGAAATATACTTTGGTCCTGTGAAGATACAACCAATCCATACCCAAAAGCATACCATACAATCTAAATGATAGTACATTAAAATGTACCAATGTATGCATACCGTTCAACTCAAATGAAAAAGCTCTTACCCAATGATGAACTCTCTTCTTCATACCTATAACGAACTGCACCAACCAGGACTCTGCATGCACTTATTTTCTCAAGCCACACCTATCCACCAGGTCATTATTAACATAGCTATACTTAGATCCAGGATCAATAAAAATATAAATAACTTGGTCATAAAGCTTACCGTTCGTCTCAATGATAGATGCCTGATGATCCATCTTTGTGTTGTCCACAACCACATAAATTTGAGGAATAATATGAACAACATCCCCAACTGTTTGTGCCTCCTAAGCACTATAGATCTGAGGCCTACCTCCATGGTACAATGGAAAATCCTTCTTACGATGATCTTTGCCACATATCCAACACTGAAATGATGATCTACCATCACCTCTAGTATGTTTCTCTCAAAGCTGCGAAACATCTCCCTTCCCAATTGCACTGAAGTTATTATAAGGAGAAACATTTTCTTTCTCACTTTCATGTTGAGGCCTTCCCTACTTCGATGGCCATTTTCCTTTTACCTTATCATATCCCTTCAAGTCACGTTTCATCTCAACTTTGCACTTTGACTGCTCATAACAATGATTCAATTTACGAATATCCTCTTCTAATGATCTAGGCTCATCAAACTCAATCTAATATCTATATATTTTTTCCAAACCACTTATGAATCTTTGGATATTAGACTTTCCCTCCTTGAGATATGGCACATACCTCAAAAACTCAAAGAGTCTACTAGCATACACATCATCTGTCATAGAACCCATCCGTGGCTCATAAAACTCCTTAGCTTTATCATCATAATACCTCTCTGGTAAGTACTTATTCTTGAAGATCCTCTTGAAATCATCCCAAATCAAGTCTTATTCTCAAATTCCCTTGACATTATTCACTTCTTCCCACCAGATATCTACTTTCCCTTTATGACTAAAGGTGGCTATCTTTTCTTCCATGTTTTCTCAATAGTTATGCAATATGAAGAATTTATTCATTCTAAGAAACCATGCCTTTGCATCTTCTGGATTCTTTATCTCTCCATCAAATGTAGGAGGATTCGCTTTCTTGAACTCCTTAGGTAAATACTCCCTCCTCCTATAAGGATGATGATGGTGATGACTGTGATGATACCTCCTGGATGAGGAACTAGAATGATGCCCATACATACCCATATTTATTTCAGGTGTATCCAATGATATCCCACCTCTGAATGTGTCCCCTCTATCAAATATGTATCCATACCGAGATCTTCTACCATAGGCTCCATTTGTTTTCTCTTCCTGCTTTTGACTGATGCTCATCTATCCATGTTTCTGCAACTCTAACAAGCTCTAAAGGATTGTTGCATTCACCTCTACCTACTTCTCCTAAGCTATTGAAAGTCTTTCCTAAGCCTCAACCAACTTGTAATTGTCTTCTTTACAATTTTTGATCTCTTCCCTCAATCTCCTCAATGTATCTTCTATATGAGGAGAATACTCTTCTCCTTGCTTCCTAAATGATCTGCAGGGAGAGTCATGGGAACTGTAGTCTACCATTTTTTTTGTCATCTTTGATTCTCTTCTTCCTTCAAATGTACTATGTCAATCCACATTAGCATGTACATGTATAATTATAAGCATATCCATGTAATAACATAACACCACAAAAAAATGATGCATGACAATACAAAGTGTATACCATGATCCCATGCATGACAACCATAATCTTAACAACATCACACTTACCCAAGGAGATCACAACGATGCTTTGGTACCACCCTTTGGTATCATATATGGCCCAAAGAGAGCGTAACCTACTCTGATGCCACCCTGTAACACCTCCTCCCACATTTACCCACTTTCACTGGCTTTCCCAAGGTAAACATGAGTTGAGGCTAACATGATATGAATCCACCTCCTAGATGACTTTAAGGAAATGGGGTCAACATAAAAACACCTTACTGGCTTCCCTCAGGTGCCACAGGACCTCCAGGAGTAACCCAACCCATATAGGTATACAACCCCTGTGACAAATCTCCCTTTTCTTGACTTAGAGCCCCATTCTCTCCCTTTCCAAGGACTTCAAGTGACTATGGGTTCCCATTTTCTCCCATAGGTCTACATCAGTGCGACTGTGGACTTTTTCTACCAGTGTTGTGCCAACGAATGCGATAATTAAGGCTATTTTCCAGGGTTGGGGCCATGCCTCTGCCCATAAAGATATGAAACTTCCAGAACTCATGAAATACATGAAGACAATGCCTGTAAAGAAAAAACTGGAACCAAGACTTAACCTGACCATCCCCAACTAGGACTGAAATTCGGTCAAACACTTGGTAGATATGTAACCTACAGGTCATTAATGCAAGTATGAACACGAGGGTCTGAAAACTCATCTGAGGTTTAAAAATAAGGGTCACTACCTTCTCTCATTAGCTGTATTAACATCAATTAGGTATTGCATTCATTATTTATTCAGTTATGAGTGAAAACATGAAAATATCCATGACTAAAATCTATCATAAAACCATGCTTATAACCAACATATAACCAAGTAAATAATGATAAGAGAACAACCATTACAACCACATAATAACCAATACATTTCCTTACCAAAAGGAAGAGAAACTTAGCTTTATTAAACATAGGAAAATACCAACTGGGTTTGTGACTTCCACGTTCCACCTGACCATAGATTGGTTGAGCCAAATCTCTCTTGAGCCAATCACCCTTGTGCCATATTCCAAGCATGATTGTGAGATATCATGGGATAAACCAATCCAAATATAACCAAGGGAATCCAGAGGTTAAAAAACCTCCACCATCTCCATACCATGTGTTATAGGCCATTTTGTCTCATATGGTCAGTTGGCCTACAAACTGGATCAATCAACATCCTTTTACCCCTTAACATCATCATATCACAAAGCCCTCTGCATGACACTTTCATATCCCACAATTTTTCCTAAAAACACCTTTTTTCATTCATTTTAAGTACCAACTCTCCCTCACCTCCTATTAGAAAATGTTCACCTATAGGTCGCTCCAATGTGGCCTACGTTGCTCACTTGTAGGTTTCTCCCCTTTGCACCTATGTTGGTTCTAGAAATTCGGGAAAAGGAGAGAAATTTCAGAAGCCTCTTTTTCCAGAAGCTTCCAAAATTTGTTATAACCATTTACCTTAGATAAAAAATTCATATCCTATCCTATCTTACCTTGGAGTTTCCATCCCTTATCCTCTAATCCCATCCTCCCATCAAGAGTGGATCTAAATCCCTAGATTAGTAATTGGATAGGAACTCCCAAATTACTCCCCTCACCTATATATTTGTGGCCATCCACAAGCAAGGGGTTTTCTTTTGGAGATATAATTATACCCTTATGTTGTTGTTGTAAAGAGGTAAGTTTCCATGCAATAGGGTGATTAGAAGTGGAATTTGTGACAAAGAAGGAACAAGTAAGCTTGGAGTAGCTCTTCTACAATATCAACATATATTTATGGTTGTAACTCCAATTTAAATTAATGCAAAGAGTTGTTTGTTTCCCTATATGTCATATTACGATTTCAAGTATTTTGATGCCATGTTGATCTGTTAAATGAAGTATTTAGATGATGCTACATATATTCCATAGACCGTTGGATTGTGTTGTCTGATTCTGCAAGTTCTAATTTTGGCAATGGGAGCTAGGATTGGAGAATTCAAGCCAAGAGAGGAGCAAAGCATACGCTGGATTACAGATATGATTTGCCACATCATCCATTTACTTTAAGGAAAAAAATAACTACTTTTTCCTTCTATTGTTCTAGACTAAGCCACTTAGTCTAGGGAAGAAACTTTTTTCCACATTAGTAGATTTCATACAATAAATTCACAACTTGACTGGCGATGTGTATATTACTTTGGTGGTTTCTTTGTATTTAGTGTATATTTCACCTTTTATTCAGACCTTCACCATCATCTTAGTCAATAAAATATCTAGGAATCCCTTTCACTGAGTCTTAATTCCAAAACTTATGTCAGATCTCCCTTATTCTCCACCAATGCTCCCTCTGGTCTAGGGATAGAGTGTTGCACCTCCATAGATCCCTCTCTGTGACTACATTGCAAGGAACTAGTGTCTCTTATGTACTTGTGTTGGCCCCTATTCTTGCATAAATTTTCATTTGTCTTGATTTTCTCTTTGATCACCCTGCTTCGAGTTTCCCTTCCTTGATTCTTGAGTGTCTTACGGTCCCTCTGAAGCCTCGATTTGGTTTTCATTTGATAAGGATTTCTTAATATTTTCCTTTTTTCTTATCATTAGGTTGCTTGCAAACTAATTTTTTTTGGTCGTTGGTTTTTTGGATGAAATTTTTTTCTAGTCCTCATTCTGAAAATTCATTTTATCAGTGATTAAACTTTACATATTGGTTTTATTCATTTTTGAAAGTAGAGAGACTTGAAAAGAAAAATATTTTCATTTGCATTTAGGGTTTTGTGTGTGCATTGAAATTGGAATAGTTGCATTGGAAAGGGACTGCTTTTTGTGCATTTGTTTATTGCATATTTTTTTCTGCATACTCTTTGTCTCTTCCCTTCCTTAGATATATTTTCATTGAATGAGAAAGATTCCATTTCCTCATGCGAGTTTTCATTTTAGAATATTCAGGTGACATTCGTAGTGAGCCCCAAAATTGAAAATTAATCAAAGATAAATAGTAAAATTTATTGAATCAACCTAAGGATCATTTGTAACATTAACACAAACACTTAGAGGTCTAGGCTAGAGACGTGTTTTGACATCGTTAAACGTAGGAGTTGTCATTGTTTTTCAGCTTTACAATCTGAGGGATATATCCCATTCCTCGTATGTGAGTATATAGGATTGTTCTCCACGTACCTTGGTATATTGGATGCCACTCCATGTACATAAAGTACATGGGAACACTCTCATCAAACATTTACACATGATATAGCACTATTATAGACTGTAATCCCATGTACCGTCGCTTATATTCTAGGTGTCCCCTATAGGTTTCTATCCTCGCCATAGGTAACTGAGTCGGTCACCTTGTATACCATGATACACCGAACACAACATTTGGGGGGATTGGATGTCGTACGTTAATTCGTTGGTTCGCCAAGGTGTATATTGTAGTTCACGATTGCTTGGTAATCCTTTATGCCTAGATTACACTCTTTTTTATTTATTTTTGTGGTAATTTCTAAAATTTATTAATCCAAAATGGAAGAACAAAATCCCCCACCCCGTCGTTCGTATAGAATGAAAAATAAGCTTCCTCTTCAACCAGAGGCTACTTTTGGTCATCTTTAGGAGCATAAGAAGATGAAAAATACTAGATCAGGAACTTCGGTAACTACTTCTGGTCCACCTCTTGATATTGATCAGCCATAATTATTTGTCCCTTTGAGTTTTGAGCCCAAGATTACATCTAATATTGTTGGTGAATTTGACACAATCGAAACAGAAGTCCCTGAAGCCTTATTTCCTAAGGTTGTTTAACCTGAGGAGCCTCAACCATATTCACTTGTTACTTCAGAATATTTCCCTTCTCTTCCTTTTTCTCATACATAACCTATATATCTTGGAACCAATAATGAACCTCTTCCATAAAAAAATGTCAGTATTAAAGAGATCCTGCAAGAAGAGCCTCATCCCTCTAATCCTATTCATTAGGAGGGACTCCATTTTTATCAGACTAATCCTCTTCCTCCTCTTTAAACTCCAACACAAACTCCTTTTCCTAATTCTTTGGACTTACCCATAGATCTCTTGCGACAATATTCGTTGGGATTGTTAACCATGACTGGATCTGATCCGACCTCTCAGCCCATGTCCACCACTATGGTTGAGAAATCAAATGTTGCTTCCTCATCTATGTTTGCAACATCACCGGAAACACATATGTATGGTGGCCCTTCCATCCCACCTAGTTACAATTCTTTATCTGGTACCTTCTCTGGTGTGACTTCCAATCCTTGGCCACCTCCAATGTCATCTAATTTGGGAATTCCATCTGGCACTTCTCTTATGAATGCCACACAATCTGCTCCTCCTCTTCCACCTACACCTACAATTGAGAAACAGGTTGGCCCTTATATTAGTGGGAATTTTTACCTTCAATAGCCTAACTCTCCTTATGTTGGGTATCCTCCATTTGGATCGCAGTTGCCTCCATCATCCCCTCCTCCTTTGGTAGGGGGAAGCCTATTGTTGGTATACCTAAAATTGGTAATCAACCTTATTATAGTCCTCCTTATACTGGAATGGATGCAAGAGTTTGGAAACCTAATTTTCTTGTTCAACCTGATTTATTTTTGGATTGATTGTTGAATCCTCAAGCTGCGCCATCTTTGTCTCAAATTCCTATCCATCCATCTATACCTCAACAAGCTCAAATACATGTGAGCCAACCTTTACAGGATGTTATTGAATCACAACCTATTCCGTCAGATTTTGGTACCTCCCAGGTCCCTCTTACCCAACCTTTACAAGGTACCTTACAGTCTCAACCGTTTGGACAAGGTATTCCTCACGTTACAATAGGAAAAATGTGTATAGTATGGCACAGAACCAATCAAACCCACCTTATGTTGGGATGATCCAAAATCACGCAGGGCAATAGTAAATACCCTATCACAGTATTTCTCAAGTGAGTTTTCAAAGCCAATATATCGAAACCTAACCATTCCACCCTTTGCGGGGTTACCCTAGAGTTGGTCAACAAGGTTACACATAAACTGGATACCAGAGTCCTCCTTATTCTGGTGCTGAGGTTCCTCCTTATCAAAACCCTCCATATCCGGGAATGCAAGTACCTATTTCCTAGGAGATTCCTTCTTATCCAAGCTATCCTTCACCATATTTCAACAGAATGTTACCTTTTTTGGTGACTCTCGAATTTCCAAATTTAACTCGACTTACAAATTATCCCATCACTCATTCACCTTGGTCGCTGATAATTCCCACAAAATTTCCCTCTGATATACCAAACTCAATGGGAGAGAAGAGATTTTGACCCATGACATGATGTATCATCTATGGTGTTCTTCGAAAACCCTTAATGATGATTCCGTACGATTACATATTTTCCAACATAATCTTACAAGTACCACAACTATATGGTACATTGAGTTACCTAGAGCTTCATTTCACAATTTTAGTTCCTTAGTTACCATCTTCCTCATGCATTTTGAGTTACCCATCAGGTATGAAATGGTAGCGAGACTTCTCACCAACTTTAAACAATCTAAGGCCACTCACATTTTAGGTCACATTCATGTGTGGCAGTGTCATCTCTGGTTAGTTAAGACCTTTATTTTGGATCAATTTCTCATGGAATGTTTCATTAAATCATTGTTTCCATCTATCATAGAGGATGTAGCCAAAGGTGGAGTCATGATTGAAGAGAAAGTAATTTCTTGCGCCCAGTATTTGGACCTCATCTATACCCAATATGGCATGCTCTATGAAAAGATAATAGATGCTCCGATACCTTTGAGCATTGTTCCTTCCACTATTGGTAAAGAATCTCATGTTGTTGAGGGCATCATTGGTTTTTCCAGTTCATATACAGTGAGTAAACCATATGGTGCTTCTCTTACTATTTCTACCTAAAACTCTTCATTCAATCCTCCTGTGACGTCTTCTTTCAAGATAAATGTTGTTTCCTCTAATAAAGGAAAATCTCAAAAGAAACTAGGAAGTAAGAAGAAAGGAAAAGGAAAAAATAAGAAATATTCTTCACTGCAAGATAAAAAAACAAATCAATCCTTTGATGAGAAACGAAAGCCTTGATACCCATGCTTGATTTGAGATGAGGATCACTTTACTCATGAATTTCCTCACCATGTGGAAGTGAATTAGTTTCTAAAATCCTCCACTTCTTCCACTGTGTTGAATGACCCGTTTCCCAATCAGGAGATCCATCTGGTTGCTCGGGACACATCTTCCTCTAAATCGGTTTTAATCCTTTCATCCACAAAGCATAAATATGATGTTATGATGGCTACTCATAACAAGGACTGTGGAAATGCGAATCTACTGAACGAGAAGGCCATTGATCAACCTACCAGTTCGGCATCACCTCCATCCGATCCTCCTCCTCCTTCGATTCCTATGGACTTAACTATTAAGTCTCCAAAGGGAATTTCTCATAAGTCTCCTTTCAACCCTCGTGCCATGGCTCCTCAAAATTACAATGTAGTTGAGGAATTGGCTCAGTCCCCATAAGCTATCTTGACCCTCGAGGTGTTGCAAAACTGCCCTGTACATAAATAGGCTTTGATTTTAGCTATTGCATGTGTGGATCCTTCAGATTCTAACCGTATTGTCTTCAGCCACAAGATTCACTATTCCCCTCGAATTTCAACTCAATTGGGCTTTATGATCCAGGTCATTGTTCGTCGTAAAAACATTCATCGTTCTATTGTGGACAAGGGAGCCTTGACCTACATCATGTTTATGTATTTATAGAAGGCAATTGGTTCTCCTCAATTGAGTCAGTCATCCACCATGTTGTTTCCTGCTATATTTTACAGGGGATAAAAACATCATTGACGTGGATGACCAAAGGTGAAGACTGTTAAATTGAAATATGTGGAATGTATTCAAGTTGTAGCACTCATGAGGAAGGTGACACAACACAAAACCATACTTGACGGATCCTTACTAGTGCCAAACCACACAACAGTAAATTTAAATTTATACGAGCGCAAGAGGTTGTTAAAGGTCATGCAACTCTCAGGTATATCACCGTTCATCTTTGCCTAGAAGCTCCATGGAACCAAATCGATGGGGCAAAGCGCGTAGATGTTAATCTCTTTGGACCCCCCAATGTTGAATAGTCAAAGGATGATGCGATGGTCCAGATTGATTTCGGGGGGTATGCTAGCCGACCTGCTGAGTTTGATGGGGACCACCTACGATGCGGTCCAACCCACAGACACCTACGAAAAGTGAGTGTGATACGAACATAACGGTAAGGTAATGGACCCCACCTCATCCATATTTCCATCTCCCTCACCCAATCCAGTTGAGACATGTGTCCCCCCCCCCCCCCCCGATGAAATCACACCACGACATATTTTCGTTGGCCCCTCTAGCTATATATATGATATTTCCCACATCATAACCCCGAATTATACTCGTCGGTTTTAGAAACACTTCCTCCCACCATACACTTGCACATAACGCTCTCTAAACACCCAACTACTCAAGAAATCTATCGAGACAATGCTTTTGACCTCATCCACGACTACAAGGTATACCACCTCCCTTGTCCACCTATGATTCTGTTTAAGCGCTCATAGGATGAAGAAGACATCTCCTGAAACTCCAAAAACCCGTGAGGTCAAGTATTCTTCTGGACCCGAACCTCTCATGGACACAGAAGCCCAGATTGGCGACCCAATTTGTGCCTATGACCTTTCCTACCTACGTTTCGACCTAATTGGATATCATAAAATAAGGGAAGACCCTTTCTGAGTGGTCAACTCCGACCTATATTACTAGGTCACCCCTTCTATGCATTACTTCCCCGAATTCATCTCTTGACTCGAGACAACTTACATTGACTAGAAGGAGTACTTTGTCTCTTCCAAAGGGAATAAAATACTCGAGGTCACTCTTGAACTAATTTAGAAGGCTCTGGCTTATCCCACTTCTCCCAATCCGCAACAATTCACCGACATCACCTTAATGCATCAATATGTCAACCTTCCAGTTAAGCAGGAATGATACCGCCTATGGATAATACTAGCTCCATGATCAAAGAACCTACCAGTGATCGAAAATTTACTTGTATTCTTGTTTGTTGAACCTGTCTATCCCATTATGTCCTTTATTACATGTTTAATTGGAGAGGATGATGCCAGTATGGCCAATAAATCCTCCCTGGGGTTTATGAACCTGATGATGCAACCCGAATGCCTTTTTTTATATTCAAACCTACTTTTTTGCAGACATAAGGTTCCAATTACAGCATTTTTCCACTACATCATGCTTTCGGTACTATTCACTGTTGTTCTACTTGTTCGTGTACACACGTGCTAAGGAATTCAAATTTCTGGGTCTAAATAGGGTTATCCGAAATAAGCAAATAAATTTTATATTTGATTGGGATGTCATAGTCAGGAAGAGGCTTGACACTAATGGTTACTATAATTTCATATCAACTTACAAGGCCATTGCATACAAAATCATTGGTAGTGCACCTCCACCCAAAATTTTCCCAAAGCAAAAAGAGCTCCTCCAACTTAGCAAAAATGTATGTGTAGGAGACTAATACCTGTTTGAAGATTATACAAAAATAAAATTTTATGGTTGTGAGATTCCCCCTTATCACTTACCAATGTTCATGCCTGTGAGGATATTTTCATTAGCATTCATCAGGTAGAGACTTAATACAAATTAGGTTCAATTTGTTCCTGCAAAGAAGGGATATTTTTTTAAATTGGGAAACACTATAGATCCTTTTGTTGTCAACTCAAGACATAATTTCAAAGCAGTTGAGCCTTCACAAGTTGTTGCCTCATCCTCCTCAGAGGTAACTACTTTGGGTGTTGGAGATAGAACAACTGTGGCTCAATCAAGTTGGCCTACTGGAAAGGCCATTGAAGAAAGGAATAAGAAGGTAAGGGAGGAGATGCTGAAGAACATAACACTCCATTCGGTATCATAACATACCAGTCTCATGGTTGCCATGGATTTGGAGAGAAATTAGATGAAGTTTTCATTACAACATCCATTGGCACAATGCTTGCCTTCAGGTTCACAGTTTAAAGCATTATATGTATCTTTTGATGTAGCAAGTGTTCCCTTGGAAGATAAGGTAAAATTTCACAAACAGGTTGGGGAAATGATATACAATGAGCTTAGTAAGAATGCTATGACTATTGGTAAGGCATATAAATTTTTGGAAAAGGATGCTATTAGATTGAAGTAAGAGAAATCCAACTCCAGGGCCCTTCATATGCAGAACGAGAGTGATAAAGAGATGAATGTGGAAATGGGGGTGGATCCATAAGACAAAACAATTGTTGAAGCTCTTCTTAAAAATTTCAAAAAGGAAATTTAGCAGTTGAGGCACAAATTGAAAATGTCAAGTAGTGAGCCTGTGCAGTCCCAGGAACTTACCCAGGTGGAAGGAGAGAAAGAGATAATGTCTCAAGAGATCATAAAAAATAATAATGAGATAATAGGTCTCAAGATGCAGACTATAAAGCTACAAATAAATATAGATTCCCACACATGTACAATGGTTGTACTTGAGGAACCTCATAATCCCATTTAGAATCTTACCAAAGCCTTGACTGAGCTCCAACTATTAGAAGGTGATCTCAATAAATTTAAGAGAGACTTGGATGCTGCTCAAGAAATCCTAACTCAAGAAGAGAAGAAAATAAAGTCTAATGCTATAAAAAATACTGATATCATCAGCAAGAACTTGTAGGCTGTGAATCAAGATGTAGCTGAGCTAAAGGGGAAACTAAAGGAGAATTTGTCGTTGTTGTAGGAAAAAGAACTATTTTGGGAAAAAATCATTGATGAGATGAGGAACCATAGGGAGTATATAACCCCGCTGAATGAACAGAAGGTCGCCATTAAGGAATATGGATTGCTTCTCATATCAACCAAGGAGGATGGAGAAAATAACTCCCGAATCGCTAAAAGCTTCATAAATTTCGTCAATGAAAGACCAATCAGTGAGCTAAGGCATATAAACGTGGTGGATAGGGTCAACACTATTATGGAGGTCACAAGAGTTGTCCAGAAGGAAGAGGCTAGGGCTAAAGCTGAATAGTGCATGGATGTAGTGATTAGAGACGTTGAAGCCTTCATTGTTGAGTTCAAAAGGATTGACATGGTAGAATTTCCTAGTTTCTTGGATATTGGAGGGAAATTAATGTTGTGGGAACAATACAATCATAGGTTGGTTGAGGCCAAGTGTAAGGTGGACTCCACTCATGAAAAAAAGATACTTTGAATGGAAAATAAATGATGAACTACCTAAAGAGGGACTTCCAGCTTTTAGGATTGGTGAAGAATATGTTCCACCCCAGGCTAGACTATTCTAGGATGAAAAATATCAGGATCACATATCATCTCTACTCACATGTTCCACCATCATCTCCAGTGTTGTGGCAGAGGCATGAAAAGTTCGTTAATATTCCTGTCATGCGAATAATTGAGCCCTTAATGCAACCTCCACCACCTCCCTACCACGAATGAATATTTTTCTGGTTGTGTATATATGGCACTTTTATTTCCTATATTTTATGTAATTGTTCTTTTTTCAGTCATTTTGTTTAGTTTTTAGTTAGTCCAGATGTTCTACAAAGCACACTTGGTTTTGATATGATCATGTACTGTAACAAATCAAGAAAGGAATATTCTAATGATAGGCTCTCTCCAAGGACCTATATGAACAATAATGTGACACTGAACAAGGGTTCAAAATTTTGGCAAGAAACGATTTTTTCTTCTTAGATATTATGTAATTTCATCTGTTGGATGTGTTATCATATATTTATGGATTCATTTAACTTAGATATTAATGAAAGACACCCTTATGGTTATGAGAACTAAATTCCTTAAATGCACTCCATATATCTCTGCTCTCTATCTATACTCTCATTCATTCCTTTCACTCTAAGCTCGATGTAATGGATTCTTACTTTATAAGCCCATTGTATTGAACTTCCATTCTTCTCATCCCCTTTGTCATAAACTTCATACGATGACTAAAATGCTACAAACATAGTGATGTTGGTCACTATAGATCTATAATTGATGTTTTCTTGAATAATTGTTCACATTAGATTGTTGCACTGTCTCATAGAGGGAAGGTTATGAATCGACTGTTTCATACATGGATTAAATATTGAGTGTGATATTGATTCTTAGATAATTTGAAGAAAACACATTAAATATGTCCTAGGCATTGGCCTCAAATCAACCCAGGGACTATCTCTAAAGCTACAACATCTTCTGGCATTGTTTCCAGGGAAGAATCATAATATTTTTCTTGGGTACAACATGTGTACACCCTTTGGTAAGGTGATCAAAAAGGGGTATGGGTTGAATATTTCTCATGTTGGCAACTCCACTGTATATATTTCAATTTGAACATCTTGGTTTTCAAAAGGACACACAACCACTCAGATACCTCACAACAAAAGACTCCTCCTGTGTCAGACCCTGAAAGGATAATATCTAGGAGGATATGGAAAGAAAGAACTGCAATCCATCCTATTCTTATGTTTTCTTTCCTAGAAGCATCCTCTTCTAGCTCTTAGAGAGTCGTGATAAATTTTTCGGATTCTCCCTTTAGAGGGTTAGAGTATCCTCAAGAAGGAGGTTCACTAATCGATTCATTCTTCTTGAGAGTCGAGGATGAAGAAGACTCCATCAATACACCTTTTTTCAAATTCCATCCATCCCCTGAAACAAAAGAGGTTAAATGCATCCTTATAAATAGTCCTACCCATAGTGTGAATAGCCTCCCGACTCAGATCTAGTCAGTTTCTCCTCAGATAACCCCTCTACAAGGACTTATAGTAAATTTACCTCCTCAACAATATGGTTGTCCTAGGTTTCCTTTTAAACAAATATGCCATGTTGGCCTTACCAAAGCTTTTGAATGATATGCAACAGGACTATCTTAAGATTTTTCAAAGGTTTACAAGTGAATATGACATTTCAACACAAAGGAATATAGAAAATTTTTGTGCTTTTGCAGAAAATGTAAATTTTGAACATATTGATGTGGTGTTGTGGCTCTTTGTCTAATCTCTCGATGGAGAAGCCTGTAAATGGTTTAAATATTTACCAAATGCTTCAATCAATACCTAGGAAGATATGGAAAATTATTTCACATAGAAATAGGGGGAGGAGAGGGATCATGAGTATATCCTCACATAATTTAATGCTATGAATAAAAAACATAATGAAGATGTTCTAGAGTTTCTCAAAAGGTTTAATAATTTTTATAACAACCTCCCTACTGAAATCAAGCTTCCACAGGCAGCTACCAAAGTAATTTTTGTTGGGGAATTTGAAACAGAGTTTGGCTTCACACTTAGGGAGAGGCAGTCTCATACCCTAGACCGGATTCAGATAGATGCCTTAGAAGTTGAAGCTAACTTCACCTCTACTGGGAAATTAAAAGGGATTACTAATAAAGAAGAAAGAAGAAGGGGAAAAGAGGAAGCAAGTTCATCAAATCAAGGTAGGGAAACTCAATAACATAAACTTGAGGAAATGAATAAATTGATAAGGAATATGTCTATCAAACTTGTGAAGTTGGAGTTGGAAAGAAAGAATCCTCCTCACCAAAATAAACTAGTCCCCAACCAAGGTTTCAATCCTTAATATGTGAAACCTCCATTGTTTCTCTTATAGAGGGAGAAAAATGAAAAAAGGGATCACATTCAACCCCCATTGTACTTAGAAGATGACTTGGAAGAGCAGGCAGAAGAAGCCATGGGAAGTCAAGAAAACCAATTCTCTGCTTTCTCTTATGAGAAAAGTGACGCCGAAGTGCATAAAGAGGGAAATGATGATTTATATGCACCCCCAGATGATGGTGAAATTGATAGTTATTGTAGACAATTTTTTGACTTCATGTAAGCATAGATTCACATGAAATATGACCTCAGATATTCTAGGAAGAGGTCTAGGATGGAAGACCAAAATGAAGATTCGTCTCCTCAAAAATCTCCTAAACAGACAAAAAAAGGAAAAATACATTTAGACTCAGTGTCACCCAATGAGAATGGGTCCCTAGATCCTATTATTCACAATCCTAAAGTTTCCAAATTAGAAAAGCCTCCCTTCCACCCTAAGCCATCCTATGATAGAGAGAAGTAGACTACTGAGGTAATCATAGCTGAAAAGGATTTGGATGTATTTAATCTCCAAAAGGAAGTAGAAAAATTCAAAATCTTTGTCTCATTGACCAAATTCTTAAAACAACCAAATTACAAGGCTCATGTGTCCTCCCACCACAGTACCCTTTCCCAACAGTTTGAACCTTTAAGAAGAAAGGCTTATGGTAGTATTCACACCTCATGCTGAAGAAAAAGATCCCTCTACTGCTCCTTTCTATGTTACCTTATTAGTGCATGACGTCCTGTTACATAAATGCATGTTAGATTCAGGTGCTTCCCATAACTTGATTCCTTTATCTATCATGGAGAAACTAGCGTTGCAAATCACTAGGCCATATAAAGATCTTTATTCCTTTGACTCCAATAAAATGAAGTGTCTAGGTATGATCAAATATTTGGTTGCAAATTTGTAGTGGTAGACATCCTTGAAAGGTTCAACATGCTCTTATCCAGGTGATGGGGATCCAATATTGGAGGATCTGTAAACCCAGACTTGACTTATGTTATTATCCCAGTGTTTAGAGGAGAAGAAAGGAGATTATATAGGGAACCAAGATTTGTAAATATGGTTACGAGATTCGATTATTCGAATAACACCTCTTTATATTGTAAAGAGAAAGATTTTTCTTGCTTGCTACTAGAAGATGATGATATAATTATAGAAGAAACACATGTGCAATCCTCAATTTAGCTAAACAAACAATTACTAAAATGTAATTAGGTATGGAAGTTATACTTTGACGGTATCTATTTCAAGGAAGGAAACATGGCTGGTGTGTTGCTAATATCCCCATAAGGTAGTTTTATTCCTCTTTCTTTCAAATTGGATTTTGAAGCCACAAATAATTTTGCTGAGTATGAAGATTTACTCTTAGGTTTGCAATATGTCAGGAACCTTAATATTGAATTCTTGGTTGTGTTCGGAGATTCAGAACTGGTAGTGAAACAAATAAGAAATTAGTGCCAGAACAAGCACCCAAGGCTGAAGGCTTACCGGAATGAGGTATGGGATTTGGATGATAATTTTGTCTTAGCCTTTAACATTTAGCTCTTGCCCAGAGAATAAAACCGGATGGAAGATTATTTGGCTATAATGAATAGTAATTTTAAACCTCCTCAGAACTCACTCCTAAGATATGAGGTTGAGTAAGATACAAAACATCAGTTCTAGACAATGTCAAACATTGGCAAGTGTTTGAGGATGAGGAGAAAATTAAACGCTTCATGGAAGTTATTGGGGAGTTTTCAAATTCACATCAGACCAATTCGAAGGAGACTGTTGCAGGGCACAAAATTTTACAGTTGAAGGGAAACACTATTCCTAGGGGGTTGGTTCCTTTGGAAAGACTGTTCAATTCAAATGATGTGGCCACTAAGCCAACTGAACAAGAGATCGAAGAACAGGTGGAGGATTGTAAAATTGGTTCAGAAGAGGGGCCCAAGATAATCATGCTGGTGAAATGAATTCCTCATGAATTCAAACAGAGGTATCTCAACCTTTCAAAGTTTATAAATATGTGTTTGCTTGGTCTTATGAAGACTTAAAAACATTTTATGAAAATATTATCCAACATAATATTACCTTGAAGGGAGGAGTGAAACCACAGAAGAAGATACTCAGGTAGATCAACCCTCTTCTCCTCCCATCCATTGAGAAGGAGGTAAGTAAGTTACTCTAGACCAAGATAATTGTACCCTTGAGGTACTCAAATCGGGTGGAAAACCTAGTTCTCGTAAGAAAAAATAATGGCGAGAGAAGGCTATGCGTTGAATTTAGGAATATAAATAAGGCCTCACTAAAAGACAATTACCCATTTCCTAAAATGGATTAAATTTTGTAGAAGGTGGTATGTTCAACCCAGATGTCCATGATGGATGGTTTCTATGGATACAATCAGGTAGTTTTCCATCCCTAAGATCAAAATAAATTTGTTTTTACCACACCCTAGGGGACTTTCATGTATCTTAGAATGCTATTTGGCCTTATAAATGCATAAGCCACATTTCAAAAAGAAATGGATATAGAATTTGTGGGGGAACATGATAATTTTGTTGTTATTTACTTGGATGACATTACTATCTTCTCTAAAATAGATTGGATGACATGACATTTCCTCATTTTTGAGAAATGTAGGAAATATGGTTTGTCCTTGAATATTAAAAAATCATAGTTTTTTCTAAGTGAAGGAAAACTGTTGGGACACATACTAAAAAAAGGAGTGAAGATCGATCCCAAGAGGGTAGAAGCCATAATAACATCCCACTACCAAGGAATAAGAAGGAAATTCAGGTTTTCCTGGGCATGATTAACTTCTCAAGGATATTTATACCAAATTATGTAGAGATAATTGAAGAGATAAAGGAGATGTTGATGAAAGACAACAAAGTGAAATGGACTCCACAATCTCGTGAAACCATCTCTAGGATCAAATGAGATTTTGTGGAAGCTCCAGTGTTAGTCAACCCTAATTATCTAAAGCCATTTTTCATATTTTCTTTTGCATCTCCTCACACAATAGTTGTTGTCTTATTGCAGAAGAATCATGAAGGGCACATGCAACCAATAACCTTGTTCAGTGAATTGTTACAAGAAGCTGAATTGATGTATAAAATCCTAGAGAACCAAGCTTATTCGTTAGTAAAATCCCTTAATGCCTTAAGGGTTTACGTTCAACAATCTAACATAGTGGCCTATGTTCCTAGAACTACAGTAAAATACATTTTGGTACAAGGAGACAACAAGGGGAAAATATGTAAATGGATTACCAAAATTCAAGAGTATGATATGAAAATCAAGCCCACAAAGCTCTTCAAAGGATAAGGAATAGCTAGGATTCTATCAGAAGAAAATTTCCAGGTGTTGGGAATAAACCTATTGGATGAAGTATCAAGAGAAAATGGAAATACAGAGTCACATCAAGGGATTGAAACAACAATTTAGAAAATTCAGATGAAATATGTTCTGTCCTACTAGTATAAAGACACAGTTCATTACCTTATTTTCATGAGATTCTCGGTGATTTTGATAAAGTGAAATATAGAGCTCTGAGACTTCAAGCCCAACATTTTGTTGTCTCGAATGGCCAATTATATTGGAAGGATCCTATTGGATTTTAATTCTATGCTTGGTTGAGGATGAAGTTCATAGATTAATGGACGAATTCCACGGTTGTGTCTACATAGGACATTATAGATGGAGAGATACAACACACAAAATTCTCAAGGTAGGTTTTTATTGGCTAAAAATGTTTGGAGAAGTTCATGATTATGTTCGGGCATGTGAGAAGTGCCAAATAATTGCTGAGAAACATAAATTAACATGTTTCCATCTCATCCCATTTTTTTTTGAAGAACCCTTCAAACAGTGGGGGCTAGATTTCATTGGGGAAAAACATCCACCTTCCAGTAGTAAACATAGGTGGATACTCATAGCAACTGACTACTTCACTAAGTAGGTTGAAGCAATCCTAGATAGAAATACAACTGGTGCAGTAGTCATAAAATTTATGGAAGAAAGCATACTATCCTGGTTTGGCTACCCCAAGAAGATTGTGAAAAACAATTCTTAGGTATTTAAGTCAACAAAATTCATACTTTTTTGTTAGAAGTACAAAATTTTGTTAGGCCACTCCGCCACCTATTACCCATAGGGAAATGGGTTAGTTGAATTCTCGAATAAGACTCTAGTGAGGATTCTAAAGAAAACCATAGTAGAAAATTATAGGAATTGGGACTCATAGATGAAGCTTTCCTTGTGGGCCAACAGGGTTACCACTAAGAGGTCCACTAGAAAATCACCTTTTGAATTGTTCTATGGAAAGGATTTCATTTTTACCATACAATTGGAAATTCTCGTAGCTAAAATCCTATAATATTATGAAGAAGAACCTAATACTTTAACTAGGAGGATAAATAAATTGGTAGAACTCCATGAGAGTTGAGAACAAGTCAACCATAAGCTGATAAGTTATCAAGATAAAATTAAATCCTTGTTTGATAGGAAGGAAAAGGATAAGTTCTTCTACCCAGGGGATTTAGTTCTAAGGTGGGATTCAGGAGGGAAGGCAATGGAAAGCATGGAAAATTCAACCCTCTATGGTTTGGGCCCTTCAGAGTTGTCTAATCCAAGGGGAACAATACGTTTACACTAGAAAATATAGAAGGAAAAGCTCTTGAGCTTCCAGTCAATGAGAATTTTCTCAAATTCTACTTCCAGTTCCAAAGGTATAACCCTCATTCATTGTAAATAGCACCAAGATATCTATAAATAACTAGTTCTTCTTTAGATTTATGCTATTTCTTCTGTTTAAGTAAAATTTTCAATAAAACGACTCCCTACCCAAGGGATAATTGCGCTAAGTTGCAAGTTCTCAGCACATTGTATTCGATATATTTCCCCCAGATGGAGCCAATGTTGTCGCCTGCTATATTTTATAGGGGATAAAAACATCATTGACGTGGTTGACCAAAGACAAAAACAATTAAATTTCCATACGCAGAATGTATTCGAGCTCTATATTTCATGAGGAATTTGACACATTGTGAAACCATACTTGGTGGATCCTTACTAGTGCCAAAGCATACATCAGAAAATTTAAATTTATACGAGCACATGAGGTTTTTAAAGGTCGTGCAACTCTCAGGCGGATCACCGTTCATCTCCGCCTAACAGCTCCCAAAATCCATATCGGTGGGGCAAGGCGCGTAGATGTTAAACTCTTTGGAACCCTTGCCGTTGAATGGTTAGCGAATGATCCGACAATCCAAATTAATTTTAGTGGATCAGGATAGGGTCCACCCACCCGTTAGTCGACCTGTCGAGGTTAGTGGGAATTAGAGAACTTTTGAGGTCTAAAATGGGCCTTCTAAGAAAAATTTACAACAAAAATAAACTATATAAGAACCAATAGAATTCAAGATGACGATGTCAACCATGGGGGATGATTCACCATTTTTGGGATAAAAAAGTAAAAATATTAAAAAATAATAAAATAATAAAACTACTTTTTCAACTTGTATTTTCAACTTATCTCCCTAGGGTTTTACTCAAATTTCAAGTGGGAGTACTCATTGGATGCAAAATTTAATTCCCCATCCAAGGATTACCCATGTTTCATACTTTCAATGGACCCTGCTACACGAAAAATGAGAAATACATCAAAACACGGGATTGCCATCACATTTTTCATGTATTTCTCATTTTTCATGCAGAAGGGTCCATAGAAAGTATGAAACATGGGTACTCCTTACACGAGTAATAATAATTTTGAATCGAACGAGTGTTCCTACTCTAAATTCGAGTAAACCCATAGGGAGATAATTTGAAAATACGAGTTGAAAAAGTAGTTTTTTCCTTTTTCCCTCTAAAATTTGATGATTTAATCTAATATTATTTTATTATTTCCACTATAATTTTATAATTTCCTTAGGAGGCCCATTTTAGACCTCAAAATTCCCTAATTAGACCACCTATTACGTGGGCCAACCCATGGACCCCTACAACAAGTAAGCGTGATGCAAATATAATGGTAAGGTAATAGGCCCTGCCCATCCATCTGTCCATCACCCTCGCCAAATCTTGTTGATACACATGTCCCCCCCTGATGAAGTCACACCATGTCATCATGTCATTTCCCCCCTAACTATATATAAGACCCTTCCCGCCTCATAACTCTTAATTATCCTCACCGGTTCTCGAAACACTTCCTCCCACTAGACGCGTGCATAGGATGTTAACTAAACTCCCAGCTACTCAGGAAATTTGTCCATACAATTTTTTCGACCTCATCCACGACTACCAAGTATACCACCTCCCTTGTACAACTGTAATTATGATTAAGCACTGGTAGGATGAAGAATATAACTCTAGAAACTCCAAAAACTTGCAAGGTCAAGTCTTCTTCTAGCCCCAAACCTCTCATGGAAACAGACGCCCAGATTGGCGACCCCGTTTATGCCTATGACATTTCTGACCTATATTTAAACCTAATTGGATATCATAGAAGAGGGGAAGGCCCTTTTCGAGTGGTCGACTCCGACCTATATTACAAGGTCACCACTTCTATGCATTACTTCCCTGAATTCATCTCCTGGCTTGTGGAAGCTTACATTGACAAGGAGTACTTCATCTCTTCCAAAGGAAATACAATACTCGAGGTCACTCCTAAATTAGTTCAGAATGATCTGGCTTATCCCACTTCTCCTAAGCCACAAAAATTCACTGATGCCACCCTAATGTATCACTATGCTGGCCTCCTAGCTAAGAAGCAGCAGTCCCTCCTGCGGATAATCCTAACTCTGGGCTCACATAACCGACTAGTGATCGAAAATTCCCCTGTTTCCTTGTTCGTTGAACCTTTCCAGCCCCTTCTATCCTTAATTGAATGTTTACTAGGAGAGGATGATGCCAATATGGCTAACAAAGCCTCACTAGGGTTTCTGAACCTGATGAAAGAACCCAAATACTTTTTTGATATTCTAGCCTACTTTTCTGTCACCATAAGGTTCCAATTACACTATTTCCCCCTTACATCATGCTTCTGGTACTATTCATTTTTGTTCTAATTATTCATGTACACACATGCCAAGGAATTCGATTGTATAGGTCTAAATAGGGTTACCTGCAACAAGCAGATCAATTATGTATTTGACTAGGATGTCGCAGTCACGAAGAATCTAGGAATTGACAGTTACTCTACATTAATATCAACCTACATGGCCATTGTGTTAGTGTCCCGTGATTTGGTAGATTGGCCAAACCAAATGACAGGGCAACATCAGAGCAGTCTTTGGAGTCCTAGGACCTAGCCTTCCTAGACTCAGAGAGGGCTCTCTCTACTATGCAAAGGATGTGAACTTGTTCAATTTGGATGATTGATTTTAGGCTAGTTGTTAAGTGTAATTTGTTTGTTTGTTTTGGGTTGGGTAAGATGACTAAGTAGGATAGGTGGAAATGAGAGGCTGTCAAATCAATAGGGCTATAGGGTCAGATGAAGTCTAGGGTGTCTAAATCATGAAGTAGAGTGTATTGCAAGGCTGATTTAGCAAGGTTAATGGATCCTTTAGGTGATGTATGAGGTGAACATTAAGTTTGGGAAAAACTAAGAAGTCTTAAACATATATAGTCTGAAAGCAATAAATCATGAGGTAGGGCAAACCATTAATCTCTATGAAAAATACTCAAACTGATAAAAATGTAAGATGAACATTCCGGTGATACATAGAAGCATTAGAACTCCTAAATTTATAAATTCACCTTCAGCTTTTTGGGAAAACACATAAGATAAAAAAACAACTCAATATATGGAAAGGGAACTCCTAAAAAGCATATATCAAACTATCAGAAACTCTGAAACAAGTTGGTAAGCATGGGCAAAGGGAAAGATCGAAACAAGACCTCTTTGTCTTAACCTAATCAATCAGTATTCCATAAAAAAGCTTCACAATAAGGTTTTGAAAACTTTAAATAAGCAGGGCATACCATGAATCATATTTATAAGATAACATACTAATCATTCATGAAACATAACAAGTTTTAGTGGGCCTAAGGAGCAGTCAAGAATTCCTTAAGATGAACAAAAAGAAGAAAACATCAAAACTATAGCAAATAGGAGGTTTGAGGTGCATCCATGAGCATATCTCAACCTATAATTTTCTAATCTATAGCAAACAAGCAGACTGAAACAAAATGAGGACAAGAAAACATTAATAAGTTAGAAAAACAACACCATTCACCAAGCTATGGAATCCTACAAGCAAGCTTGTCCAACATCAAGCCACACAAGCCATTTATTCACTTCATAAAACCAATATCTTGTCCAAGCTCATAAAACCATGTATTTCTCTTAAACACATCGAGTCCCAACTGTTTACAATGAATCCTCATGGCTTATATAACAAGCAAGGAGGAGGAGAGCTCACTAGAGCATCTAGAAGCCTATTGGCCAAAAAAAATATCCTAACTTGTCCTTGAGGCCCTACAAGGTCCAAGGCACAAAATATATTTTCCGGACTAAAATAGAAAAAATATTGACTTTTAGGCTCTAACATACATGGTGAAACTTGTCTCAAAAACTTGAAAATTTTCCAGGATTGCAGCACCAAAAAAGGTCTTTTTGCATCAGAGTTTTGGAGGCCTTCCCAATGTCGGAAAAGGCTCTGTGATGGCCCGTTGGAAAGTTGTGGATGTCTAATTTAAAAATATACCTTTTTTTTCTCAATATATCCTCTGCAAGTTTTCTAAAAAGTGGAAAAATCCAAGGCTTCCAGGAGTGCAACACCTGTTCAGAAAAGAGGGCAAAAAGGTGAAAAATTGAGTTTTTTTGACCCTTTTGGGGGATCAAAACAACTCCAATTGAGCTGAAATTTGGTGAGCATACTCCTCTCAAGATGGGGAATCAAAAAATGTAAGCTTATCCCTCTGAATATGCCCTAGGAAAAAACGCAACACAGGGGGTGCTGCGTTCCTAGGCTCAAAATTTGCAAAAAAAAAAAACTTGTTCAATTTTGCTCAAATTTGGTAGGTAGGTGCCTCAAGGGTCCTTAGAGACCTGTAGAGAAAATTGGGCCAAAATACCAAGCCTAGCTTGGTATTTTTCATCATTTGGTGCCGGGCCCTCATTTTGGGTAGTTTTGAGCTTTTGTCTTGCAAAGTGATTTCTCCATTTATAATGCTCAGTCATCCTCCTTTGCAAGCTCAAGTCTTTGTTGGCCTTCTCCAGTTTGGCCTCTAGATGTAGGTTGGATTTCTCAAGCCATGCTTCTCTGTTATGCTCAATTTCCATGGCAAGGAGTTTGGTGAGGGGAAATTGTTGTACTTTGGTTGATTCTTGCTCTCTTTGCTTGGCCAATGCTTTTCTTAGAACCATGGTCCTAGGTCTCTTTCTAGTTTAACCCTCTTCCTCATCATCTTCCTCATAGGCACCCATGTATTTCTCCAACTGCACTTGTGACCTTTGAGCTTATTTCCTATATTTGAGCGCCCTTGCTTCATAGATGGCTAGTTGGCCACTCATTTGCTTGTTCTGCATTTGTAGGAAGTGAATGCCATCTTTTGATCTCTCTAGCTTAGTATCCAAGTCCTTAATCTGTGCATTCCGGTCTTGTAGAAGGGAATTCAATATCCCTGTTTCATTTTCCTCATCACTGTCTATGTGAATGAGTTCAAATTCTCTTTCTTCCTCATGATTTTCTTCTTCCTTCTTCAGTTGTTTTTTACCTTTGTCCTTCAATGGTTTTTTGACTTTTCCCTTCAATGGTTGTTTACCTTTATCCTTCACTGGTTTTGAGGAGGAGTGCATGGCCCCTTGCCTTATGGAGGCAGCAAACACATTCCTTCTTCCTTTTTGATAAGTGATGTTGAAAGGTGCCATAAGTTTCACTTGCAAAGTTTGGTCACTAATGACCTTGAGACTGTTTTCTTCTTTATGGATGATTTTTGTGTGAGTGTCCTTCTTGCCTTGCTCTTGGCTGTCCTTTTGATAAGCATCCTCAATCTCTTTCAAGCTTTCCTTGCTGCCAAAACCTTCAAGACTTCCATGCTCTATTTTTGCAATGTTAGAGGTGCCTATGTTTGGCATTTCTTCACTTTCATGTCTGTCCTCCTTTTCATCTTTTGGCCCACTTTATTCACAGTCAATATCATCTTTTGTATCAATGTTAGTACTGTTTGTGGGGTCACTGCTTTGGGCACCTTCATTGGTGTTCCTATCATTGTGGGAGTCATTTCTTTCTTCATTAAATGAGTTCCTTTGACTGATTTCTTCTTCACTGCCTGCTTATTTTCTTCATTACTTGGCCCTTTGTCATCATTTCCTTGCCTATTGAAAACAAATTTAAACCCTGTTTCTTGGATGCCTGTGCCATTCTTGCTTTCTCTATTGCTTTCATATGTCTCCTATCCACTGTCTGCATTTGTACCCTCAGTGTCATTTTATTCACTTTCAGACCCACTGTTTTGACTTCTTTTCTCATCACTTGCATCACTGTTTTTACCTATGTTTTCTTCTTCATCCACATACTCATCCTTGTTACTGCCTTCACTATTATCTTCTTGGCCATCTCCCTCTTTACATCTTCTTCTTCTTCACTTCTTTCTTCATCTTCATCATTCTTTCCATCACTGTTTTCTTCATGATCATCACTCTCTCCCTTATTGTTTTCTTCATGATCATCACTCTCTCCCTTACTGTTTTCTTCATGATCACCACTGCTTTCTTCATGATCATCACTGCTTTCTTCATTTTCATCACTGCTTTCTTCATGTTCATATTTCTCAGGGGAAAGCAAATGAGGAGGGTCTGTTTGAGGGAATGATTCATGTGAAGAATATGAACCAAGGTTAGGGGAGGGTGATGGAGGTGTGTGTGGAGGATTTTGAGAAGATGATGGCATAATTTATGGAGGGATGGGCTTTGGAGTTGTGAAATCATCATGGGCGACAAAAACCTCCCAGGGAATGCCTTGTTGTTCTAGTTGGTATGAGACAATTACTTTGATGAGGGAATGATGAAAGAGGCTTGAAATTTGTTGGGATGGAGGCCTCTTTTGCATGATGGAAGACATTTTCTTAATACTTCTGCAAAGCTAGTAGGGCATGTGTAGTAGCTTGGTTTTGGTGAAATGCATGAGGAGTCTTACGTGATAGGATTAGACTCTGGAGAACCTACCCTTACAGGTGAAGTACTTCATGATAATCTTCATGAGGAGGGAATATCTATCCAATAGATGAGAAAAAGGGAAAATGGTTTTACAGTTAGCTTGACAACTAGGTTTTAAGAATGGATGATAATGGCTTAAGTCAAGATGCTTCTGTTTAAACCATCTTTCTCCTATGCAAGGCATTCTAGTGGCCTTAGAGATGGCACTGGTGGTCAACTCAAATCTTACCCCTGTTAGATGTACTTTATGCCTGTGAAGTCTTAAGGCAAATAACTTGGTCAACTGAGGGTGACTTTTGATCTTTTACACTTTATTACAGAACTCATAGCACCCTAACCCTTGGAAACAGGAAATAATAGAAGGGGAGGCTATCAGTTCTTCAGTGCTTATAGGTTCAAACCTATTTGGCATCCCTCCCTTCTTCTACTGTTTTCTCTTCATTTAGGTCAACACTCTCTTCTTCAGACATGGTGTTTTTCTCTAACCTGCCCCAAAATATTTAAATAGAAGTGATTCTCGCTTGTGAAATAGTATGTAAAGAGGTTAAGGAGGTGCTGAGCTTTTAAACAAGGTTAGAAGACTAGCAGAGAGTAGGTTAGGTTTTATTTTCAAGTTTTCTTCATGATTTATTTGACACAAATTTGGAATTTCCTTGGCGCCCTTATCCTTCATAAAATCATGAAGAGGTGATAATAGTGAAAATACCTCTTTAAAATGTCCTTCACGGTAAGAAAAAGGCTTCACCAAGCTCTCCGGGCAATTTGGGTGCCTCTGAATGCCTTTTTGGGCAATGCTGCACTTTTAAGGCAGGAGCGCAGTGTCTCGGGTAGGCCTGAACGAAGTCTCCTGCAACGCTGCATGCCCACGGTAGGAGCGCAACATATGGCGGGAAAGCTTGAACTTGGAGTCGGGCAGCAGTTGGGCGCAGCAACAGGAGCGCAACAGGTGGGTGTTGGGTCACCCTAAACGTGGAGCAAGGTAAAAAAGAATGGTGGTAGGAGCGCAGAAGGTCAACCCAGGTGTTGCGGAAGTAGCCTCATGCAGGGCTGCACACCTTTGAAAAGTGCAACACAAGTATCTGTTGGGCGACAGGCAGTTTAGAACATATGGCAGGAGTGCAGCGCTCGTGGGAAAAGCTGCACGTAGCTCGGGCCGTCACTTTGCACACTGGGCAAGCCTAAAAGAGTGCAACGCCCACCTATAGGCACGCAACACTCAGAAGGAAAACAAATGGGAAGCCGCTACAGTAGCGCAACACCCTTTTACAGGAGTGCAACACCCTGGATTTTTTGCTCGAGGACTCCGGCAGAAAACTGGAAACCTCACAGTGTTTTGCAAATGATTGAATGAGCGGGTGAACGTTATGTTGTGGTCTTTTATATCTCCTTTTTTGAAAGAATTAAGATTCAAAGCCACATCTCTAAGGTTCCCTTTGGACCCTTTTTTATATTTTGCACCTTTTCCATTTTGCCAATGCCTTTTGGAGCTAATTCTGAATGTCCTTTACAGTCCTTATTAACCACGGTCTCCTTTTGCACTTGGATGCCTAAAAAGTCTCCAATGATCATTTGGAGGTTTGGAGAAATTCTTTAGCTTTTGTAACCCAATTATTTTTCCACTGTTTGGTTAAATAAGTCATATATTTATATTCCCAATAAACACAGACCTACTGCTTTTCTCATTGTTATGAATGGGCTTCTTGTGTTGATCCTCCTTTTTACCTCATCTCACCTTAGGCTCTTATTTTATAGCTTGTTGGTCTCTTTTGTAGGGATGTAGGCAAAGGGAAGTGTTTGGTCAATTTAGTGTGTCCTAAATTGCTACATTAATTTATCAATCCGGGATTCGTAAGCTAATGAAGTGTGGTGCACTATATATGCAAGATAACCTATCTCTTACTTTTTGTCGTTTTTGGATTTTTATGAAATTCTAAAAGACAAGTATGGAGACAAATATTCAAGACAATGATGCCCTTCTAATGATTTTCCAAACTTCAAAAGAATTTTAAAACACACAATGAAAAAATTAATTCTTCAAAGAAAATGAAATTGCATCACTATTCTAGTCAAACAAACAGTGAACTACTGATCATGAAACTCATTATCCTTGCTGCTGTCCAAATACAAAAGAAACTATGCTTAAATAAATCCAAGAATTGCAACAAAGTAAATCTAAATCAAATTACATCAACTTATATTCTGATCCCTCACCATTAGTCCAGCTATGGCTTTCGGAGGTAACCATAAACAACTTGAGAAACCTGATATCTAGTTTGCAGAAAAAGAAACTAATATCAAACTACACACTCATACTTCAATCCCTCACCATTAGTCTAGCTATGGCTTTCGGAGGTAACTGAAAATGACATGAGCAATTTAATATTTCTAACTTGCAGAAAGTAAACTAATATCAAACTACACACTCATAATTCAATCCCTCACCATTAGTCCAGTTATGGCTTTCGGAGGTAACTGAAAATGACATGAGCAATTTAATATATCTAAATCTAACTACTGAAGAAAATGTGCAAGACTGAAATAAACAAAGTAGTACTGGAATTAAACAAAAACTAAGAAAAGTAAATTAGCAGCAGAACAATATTGATTCCATGTCATTAGTCAAAAGATATGCAAATGCCCGGGCTGCCTATTTGTAATCTGAAACAATAACACTGATCAGTTAACAACAACATAAAACATGAGAGATGATGGACAGAAGTAAAATGTAAAGCATGAAATATTATGAACAGAGATGAAGCATAAATACCATGAAAGATGCAATGTATAAACACATGGATGACTTATGGCACAATGAACTTAAAGAAATAAAACAAGAAACTATACAGTAATGCACAAAACCTCAGCGTGTGCAGGGGCCCTCTGCACCAGCCTCGGGCAACAACCTTCAAATACAAATTACGCTTGGAAACAGAGTCTTCTTATATATTAAAATGCAGTCATAACAGAGAAATGATATTACAGCACAGTGGCAATGCAATTACATTACAGAGCTATATGGAGGCTAGCTATTATGCTTATGAAAATGCGTTATTTATAACAAAGGTGATATAACTAATTCCCTAAATTTTGTGCTGATAGAGACACGTGAACCATCACGTCCAGAGATCCAGCATCATGGCCGCGGTGAGGAGTAAATATATGAAGAGTGGATGTTGGATTCGGCTTATGGAGCCGTGTACAGGTGTTGATGTGTCTCCCATAAATTAGAAACGGTCATACAAATCTTCACGTGATGAGAAACAAAGTCCTGTCACCGTGGGACTCTACGGTTGACTTCCACTTGGCCACCTTTGACCATAGCCTCCTTAGGTGAATTTTCCCGAGCCAATAGGACACGATCCATGTCCACATCATTTCTGACTTGCCCATGTGGCTCGATTTGCCTGAAGACACCTGCAACATAGACTTTCACAAAATGGCCGCGGAAAGCTGCAGCAGCTGCGGAAAGTGGCAAGATTCATGAGCAAAAATCTAAATCAAACAGAAGACACAAAACATAGTTAAAAACCATTTTAGATGCTCTTTTACAATTAATATGCAATTATTTTGACGACTTAGAAGGTTCAGGTGAATGAAAAAGGTCTAGAAAGGTGTATAGGAAAGATGCAGATTTGAGACTCAACGTACCCCCACTGTGAAGGTGTTGCATGTCCTCATGCAACCAAAATTTTGATAATCCTTCTTCAATTCATATGCCTTGACACTTCAGCCAGTACATCCAGTCCTCTCCTCCTCTTCCTTGGTGCTGCTAACATCTTGGGCTTCTTCATTAAGCATCTGAATTTGATATTAATCAGTGCTCTACTTATCTTCTGGAATTTCTTCTTCAATTTCCTGTTCTTTTTCTGCCATAGTCCCAGATGTAGCATGGTATTATCATGAATGATTTTGTCCAATTTGCTTTGTTCCTTCAATGTCTCATTTTCATTTTTAATGTGTCTATTTAAAAGCTCTAGCTCAAAGACTTCTTGTTTCAGTGATTGGACTAGATCATCTTGTGCTGTGTGAGACTGAGTGGACGAAGTACTGGGACCCGTAGCTGCTCTTTCTAAAGATTCTATATAATCATATACTTCTTGTTGCTTTGGGTCTATCTCAGGTGTTGTTTTCATTGGGCTGTCCTCAAAATGCCGTGGAGGAGAGTTGTCTTCAAAATCTGGCTGAGAAGGGCTCACATCAATGTCTGGCTGAGAATGGGATGGACTATGTTCAATGTCTGACTGAGAATGAAATGAACTAGGTTCACTGTCTGACTGAGAGTGAGATGGACTATGGCCAGCTGGGGATTGTTCAGATGTTTCTTCTCCCAAATCAATAAAATGGGGTCCTTTCGTTTGCGTTTTCCTCAACTTCCCCTTAAGCCTGGAACTTCTTCTTACATGCTGTGGACCACTGTCTTTTTGCTTTTGTTTTCCTTTCCCTCTCTTCTTGGCCATAGATGACTGTTCTTGAAGGTGAACTAATCTCTCAGATAACACTTGATGATATTCTTCTGAAGAAGGAGTTTGATGCATAGCCTTAATGTTTTTTCTCTCTTTTGATTTTACTGGCTTTTTACTCTTGGTTTCTTCCTTCTTCCTTTTTGACAGTCTCTCTTCCCTACTAGTTCTTTTAACTATAATAGTAGGAGTACTTTGAATTTCATCATTTGTTCTCTTTCTCCTACTCCTTCTTGATGTACTACCTTCAGGAATTTCTTGAGGTTCCTCAAAGAAATTTCTAATCAAAAATTGTTCCCATGTGTCCTTCTTCTCTTTTAACTGTTTTTCAATCAAAATTTTTACAAGACCATGGTGATATAGATGTGGTTCTACATCCCCTAAATGCTTCTGAATAGTCATAGACATCTTCTTCAAACTATTTAATAAAAAGTATGGCAGATTGAGGGTATGGTTATCTAGAAAATTCATCAGCAATCGGGTATGGTACATATAAATTGACCCAAAACGGCCCTCACAGGTGATAAATTTTTGAACAACTGGCAGAAAAGTAGCCCATTCCTCTTTCAAAGCATGAACAGGAATTCCCCTTTTAAAAATAGTTACATCCATACCTGGGTTATGTAGAATCACTCTCCAGGCTTCATCACTAATGCTTTTGTTCTTAAACCAACGTTCAGCCTCTTGAGAAAGTTCTGTGGCAGATGCTATAGATGCCTCATTCACCGTAAACTTAAGGTCTCCAATCTCTACCTCCAGGCCATTAAAAGACCTTGCAAAAGCTTTTGTCACCTCTTTATGGTAGCCTCTAAACTTCTGGATAAACTGCAGCCACTTTGCCTTTTTCAATATATCCCTGACTTGCAGGTATCCTTCCATGAATTTAGGTCCCTCTGGTTCTGCTCTTAACAATTTACCCATCCTTCTTTCTGCTCTTTAAAAACTTTCCTGCGTGAGGAGGGTTCAATGGAAGTAGGATGGCTGAATGAACGGAAATGAGCACGATGACTGTAGGTAGATATCAGAGAATGGGTATATAGACTGTAACGTAACAGAGAATGAAATGGGGTGAGGCAGAATAGAGAAGGGTTACGTGAGCACGGCGGAAATGCGGCTGTGAGATTAATAGAACAATAGGAGGAGTATAACACATCTGGCAGTGTTTAAAATTTGGTGGCTGCAGAGTAAATGTAAGCACGTTTATACAACGGCTACGGATTTCATGCGGCTGAAAGAAGCCGTAGTCAAATCAACCACGTTTCATCATCACAGGTGAAGTATCGGAGTTTGAGTGAAGATCAGAGGTTTAATTATGGGACCGTTTGAGAATGAATGCAAGGATTGTGGGAGGATTGTACAGAGATCATGGAGTGGTTACGGAGTTTGTCAATACAATCATTGCACATAATGGAGCTTATGGTTTATAACTATATAAAAATGTGCTTAAATGCTATTTGAAATAAATTTTTACTCATACCTTGGAATTCTTGCCATTTTTCCTTGGTCTTCAATTAGTTTCTCCTCATTGATATTTTGAATGCCCCATGTCTTCATAATTGGTCCTCATACTTGCATTTGATTTCATGATTATGGAAATAACATCTGGCTGTACATTCTTTTGAAAAACAGAGTGGTAGCTGCGGAATCTGCTTCTGGCTGCGGAAACTGGTGTCAGCTGCGGAAACAGATGTCAGCTGCGGAAACTGACACAACTATTATTTGGGTGAATGGAAATGAACGGATGACAATTGAATAAATGGAAATGGTCATGAAAGAGAATTTTATTGGTGAAATGGAATGAAATAGATAAAATGAAGTGAAATGGAGTGAAATGAAGTGGAATGGGTGGTCACAAAACTTGTGAAATGAAAGAGAGATTTTTTTTTTTTTTTTTGGAAAATATAGGGTGTCAGGTGTTCCTGATTTTCACCCTACATTTTCTGTATAAGACTTCCAATCAGTGATTGGTTTTTAGGCTTATACAATTTTATTTTTATTTTTATTTTTTTTTTAATTGAAAAGAACAAAAGCTAGGCTGGTGGAGAAGAAGAATTCTTCTGTACCAGCTTGATTGCAGAATTTTCTTGAAACATTTTGACAAATTCCTCTTTTGAGAGTGGCTTATGATAAACTTTCAATCTGTGGCCATTCACAATAAGAGGAGTTTGAAACTCATCAATGGTCTTGATTCTTGCCGCTCCATTGCTAAAGATCTTGTCAATCTCATATGGCCCAAGCCAATGAGTCTGAAATTTTCCTTGAAAATCTTTAAACTTGGAATCAAATAACAATGCCCAATCTCCTTCTTGAAACTTCTTCTCTTTAATGTACTTGTCATGCCATTTAGCTCTTTGATATTGAACTAGATCAGTTCTTAAAATTGCCTCTTGTCTGATCTCATCTAGCTCGTTCAACTGCTCCATTCTATGCTTTTGGGCTTTTGATAGATCCATCCCCAACTGAACTTCTATCTTGAAGGTCTTGACTTGGAACTCAATGGGGAGCAGGACTTCCTTCCCATAAACAAGTTCATAGGGAGAATGTCCCGTTGTATTTCTCCATGTAGTTCTGTAGGCCCACAAGGCTTCAGGAAGCCTTTCTGCTCAATCTCTTCTATGTAGATGAACAATTTTGGTGATGATACTTTCGAGAACTTTGTTGGTAGACTCCACTTGACCATTTTCTTGCGGATGGTAAGGAGTAGATCTTCTATGCTTGATTTTGTATTCTTCCATCATCTTCTCCACCAGATTGGATGTGAATTGGCTTCCTTGTTCTGTCACAATTTCTCTTGGAACACCAAAGCGAGTAAAAATATCCTCATAAAGAAAATGAACAACTGAATTTTCAGTAGCAGATACTAATGCTTTGGCTTCTACCCATTTAGTAATATAATCAGTACAAACCAATATATACTTCTTTTACTTAGATGGTGGATTAATAGGTCCTATGAAATCTAAAGCCCATTTTTCAAAGGGTTCGATGAGTACTTGTGGTTGCAATGGGATTTCATTTGAAAGGGTAGGTTTCCCTACTCTTTGGCAGCTGTCACACCTTTTGACATATTGTTTTGCATCTTTGAAGAGGGAAGGCCAATAATATCCTAAAGAGAGGATTTTATAGGTTTTCCTTTTGTCTGCAAAGTGTCTGCCGCATGGTTCATCATGACATGCCTTAAGGATATCAGGAATTTCATCTTCCCTGACACATCTTCTGATCACAAGATCTGGCCCTGTTTTAAACAATTCGTTAGAAATCCATGAATATTTTGAACTCTCCTAAATAATTTTTCTTTTTTTACTTGGAAATAAATGTGGAGGCAGTTTCCCTGTAACCAAATAGTTAGCAATATCTGCATACCAAGGAGTCTTAATAGTTACTGCAAACAAGTATTCATCAAGAAACTTATCCTCTACAGGAGAATCTTCTTTAGTATTCTGAATCCTAGACAAGAAATCAGCTACTGTATTCTGTTTTCCTGGTCTATCCAACACAGTAATATTGAATTCTTGCCAAAGTAAAAGCCATCTTGTCACTCTGCCATTAGTAACAGGTTTGTTCATTAAATATCTAATTGCAGAATGGTCAGTATGAATAAAAGTTTCATAGCCTGTTATGTAATGTCTAAACTTATTGATTGCATGAACAACGGCTAAAAACTCTTTTTCAGTCACAGTATAGTTCAACTCTGTGGGAGTCAAATTTTTACTGGTATAATAAATGGCATAAGGAACTAAATCTTTTTGACCCAACACAGCTCCTAGAGCTGTATCTGAAACATCCGTAGAAATATGGAAAGGGAGTTTCCAATTTGGTCCTCTCAAGATAGGTGCTTCAGATATTCTTGTTTTCAAAGTTTCAAAGGCTGATTGACAATCAGGATCCCATTTAAATTCAAAGTCTTTTGTAAGCAATTTGAAGAGTGGAGATGATATTTTAGTGAAGTTTTCTATAAATCTTCTATAGTAACCAGTAAATCCTAGAAAACTTCTAACATCTCTTTGACAATTTGGAATAGGTAACTTGGAGATGACTTCAACTTTTGATCTATCAACCTTAATCCCATCTTCTGAAATATGATGTCCCAAAACAATCCCTTCAGTAAACATCATAAAGCATTTTTCATGGCTTAATGAAAGGTTTGTTTCTTTACATCTTATAAGAACTTTTTCCAAATTTTCTAATGCCTCTTCAAATGAATTACCATAAACTGTAAAATCATCCATATAAACCTCTACACAATCATGGATTAGATCAGAAAAATTCCTAGTACTACTCTTTGGAATGTTGCGGGTGCATTACATAACCCAAAAGGAAGCACTCGGTAGGCAAAAGTTCCCCATGGACAAGTAAATGTGGTCTTATCTTGATCTTCAGGTGCTACCTGAATTTGATTATAGCCACTAAAACCATCCAAAAATGAAAAGTACTTTTACCTGCTAATGTATCTAATACCTGATCAATAAAAGGCAAAGGAAAGTGATCCTTCAAATTTTCTTTGTTCAATTCCCTGTAATCAATGCATACTCTCCATTTACCATTCTTTTTAGGTACTATAACCAAAGGAGAAACCCATCGGCTATCTGAAATTGGATAAATGAAGTTTACATTGAGAAGTTTTTGGAGCTCTTCTTTCACTATCTCCCTAAGATTTGGATTCATCCTTCTTTGAGGTTATCTGATTGGTCTACTGTTTTCCTCAATATAGATATGATGGATGCAAGTCTTAGGATCAATACCTTTCATGTCAGTATACTCCCATGCAAATGCAGTAGAATGTTTTTGCAATATTTTGATTAGTTCTTCTTGTTGTGACTTTTCCAAATGTTTGTTGATATTCAATGTTTTCCCTGGAAAAATCTCAATGGTAGAACTACCAAACTCTTCCATAGAGTAAAGAGACATTTGTCTTGATGATAAATATTCTATGTCAGATTCCAACTGAAATTGTGTGGGGTCATATTATGAAGATATCTCAAAATTTTCTAATGTGTTCAGAATTTGACTATCCTCACTGATTTCAGAAATGGTAAAGACAGGTTGTATAATGTCCTCATCATCGACCCATTCATTGTCTCCTAATTCTGTGATTGCTTTTGCTCGAGGATACAAATTGAATTTATTTGTCGAATTACCATTAGAAATGTACATATCCCCAGATCTACAACTAATAAAAGCATCAGCTGTGGCTAGCCAAGGTCTTCCTAAGATAAGTGGGTGCCCTCCTAGATTACTCTTGGGAGTCAAAATAATAAAATCTACTGGATATTCCCAAGAATCTAAGGAGACTGAAATATCTTCTAATACACCATCTAGTTTAATAATTGATCGATCTGCAAGTTGCAGTAAAGTAGGTGTAAAAAGAAGGTTAGGAAGTTTTAACTGGTCCATAGTCTGTCTACTCATAATGTTAATAAAAGGACCTAAGTCAATCAATGTGTTTGGAATTTCTATCCCATTTATATGTGTCTTGACAATTGGACTTCCTGGATCTACATACTTCTGCATGGTAATTTTTCCCTTCATAATATCTGCAATTTTTCCTACCAGGTGGATTCTTCTTGTGTCTTTTAGTTTCCTTCCTGGTCTTTTGAAACTCAACTCCTTTATTGTTTTTGCTAGAATATGAATCTCTCGAATGGCTTGTAGCAAGGGAATCTTGATACAAACATTCTTTAATTCATCTAGAAAATAATAGTTAGGCAACAAGATTTGTTTTTCCACCCCCTTGTCAATTTGTAATATTTCAGGAAAAGGCGGTGTAGATGAAGATGCAGGTTGCTCAACTATAGGAGTTGTGGGTGTTAAATTTTCTTTTTCTTTTTGAATGTTTGAGTTTTGAAGAGATGCTTCCTCGGAACTTTTATTGGCTTCAAGAGAGTCCTCCTCAGAGATATCTTGCTCTTGGACATCTATAGAAGGTTTTTCTAAAACTCTACCAGATCTGAGTTGTACATCATTGAGAGGAACAATCATATAGGTAGGAAATTGTTGTCCTTCTATCATGTAATTATTCTGAGGATTTTTATTGTTAAGATTTGGCAATGGCTGAGCTGGAAGTTGATTTGTCTTTTGTTGGTATGGGAGCATGAGTTGAGGATTTGGATTTTTTTGAGAAGGTTGTTGTTGTGGAAATGGCAATGAAAGTTGTGGATTTGGATTTGGAAGTTATGTAGCTTGTTGATTTTGAAAAGATGGAGAATATTGATAAAATTGAGCAAATCTCCCATAAGGATTTTGCATCCCATGTACCCATGGTTGATATGGATTTTGATGTTGGGGCCAAGGTTGTTGCCAAGGATTCCAATTTGGTGGGGTTTGAAGATTCATAGGGTTGTTAAACCCTTGAGTTTGTTGTCCCTGCCAAGGTCTTCTTGCAACAAAACAGAGAGATTCTATTGAATTTGGGTCTTCTTGAAAGACAGCTTTGAGTCCAGGAATTGAAGGACAATCCTTGATCTCATGATTCTCTGAGCAAATCATACATGTTTCTACAACTTTGCATCCAAGGGACATTCCCTTAAAGCATGTTTCTTCCTACATTTCGGACAAAAGATGGCTAGAGCATATGTTTCTGCTTTCTGCTTGTTTTGGATTTTAAGGGTGTCTAGTTGTTCACTAAGGCTCCCTAAGATATCAGTTTTGAATTCATCAAGCATATTACCAATCTCTGCCCTACTTACTGATCCAGTTGCATATTTGTTAGCCCTAATAAGAGAAGGATCCCTAGGCCCTTTTTCTGTTTTAGATTTTCCTCTTGAGAGATGGACACATAGTTCTGTTATGTCACGAAGTGGAAGTTGAGAAATGTCTCCTTTCCCCATCATGTTTAAAATATATATCCATTCATCTCTAATGGCTTTTAATATGAGGGCTTTCAAGGTTTCATCATCTAAGTTGCTCATCTTTGCTCTTTTTAAGTTGTATTGAAATCTTTCAAGTAAATCTTCCAAATTTTCATCTTCTTTTTGCATCATTTTGAATACCTCATCCTTGTGATTGGTGGGCATAAAATAGTCCAAATATCTATCCAAAAATGTTTGTTTCATATCATTCCAAGTCCTAATAGATTGGGTGGCTAATCCCATGAACCATTTCAAAGCATCTCCCTTCAATGTTGAAGGAAATAGTTTGAGTTTTTGAGAGTCTTCCATATAGTCATAGGTTCGGCACACGACTTCAAACTCAAACAGAAATGTTTCAGGATCCTCACTTTGCAATCCATAAAAGTTGGGGAGGATAGATGGTGAGATATTTTTCATTGTTGTATGAGTTTCCTCATCAACTATAGGGAATCCAAACAAGTTGTCTCCTTCCCTATTTCTTCCATTATTACCTTCACCATTGTTGTCTCCATTGTTTCCTCCTCCTCCTCCTCTACCTCTACCTCCAAATCCATCTATTATTTCCTCTTCCATGATAGTTTCTTTAGAGTCCTTAAAGTCCTCTGGTTCTTCTATCAAGGGAGGATGAGAGGGAGTCTCTTCCTTTTCTAAATGAGATTTAGTAGGTGGTATAGGAGAATCCTCTAATTCAGCTACTCCTTGAATTCAAAAAATCTTAAAGCTAGGAGTAGACGGTGGTGAATCTTGTCTATGCCTTGAAGAAGATGGAGTTGTGAAAATCGAACTCTTGGCTTTAGCTATAAACCTTCCCCTAGAATCTCTTGCTCTATGCATGTCATTTAAAAAAGAAGAAGAAGAAGAAGAAGTTGGGCTAATAATTCTCTTTCTGATCTTCCAGGTCACACTAGGTGCAAGAAGAGAGCATACTTAAGAAATTACTGAACCAATAACTCTCTTTTCTGATCCTCCAGATCAAACTAGTTGCAAGAGGAGAGCATACTTCAAGAAGTTATCAAGTTTTCCCTTCTTTTATTATTTTGTTTTTTTATTTAAGAAATTGGCTACCTAGTTACATTTCCCCGGCAACGGCGCCAAAATGTTTGGTCAATTTAGTGTGTCCTAAATCGCTACATTAATTTATCAATCCGGGATTCATAAGCTGATGAAGTGTGGCGCACTATATATGCAAGATAACCTATCTCTTACTTTTTGTCGTTTTTGGATTTTTATGAAATTCTAAAAGACAAGTATGGAGACAAATATTCAAGACAATGATATCCTTCTAATGATTTTCCAAACTTCAAAAGAATTTTAAAACTCACAATGAAAAAATTAATTCTTCAAAGAAAATGAAATTGCATCACTATTCTAGTCAAACAAACAGTGAACTACTGATCATGAAACTCCTTATCCTTGCTGCTGTCCAAATACAAAAGAAACTATGCTTAAAGAAATCCAAGAATTGCAACAAAGTAAATCTAAATCAAATTACATCAACTTATATTCTGATCCCTCACCATTAGTCCAGCTATGGATTTCGGAGGTAACCATAAACAACTTGAGCAACCTGATATCTAATTTGCAGAAAAAGAAACTAATATCAAACTACACACTCATACTTCAATCCCTCACCATTAGTCCAGCTATGGCTTTCAGAGGTAACTGAAAATGACATGAGCAATTTAATATTTCTAACTTGCAGAAAGTAAAATAATATCAAACTACACACTCATAATTCAATCCCTCACCATTAGTCCAGCTATGGATTTCGGAGGTAACTGAAAATGACATGAGCAATTTAATATATATAAATCTAACTACTGAAGCAAATGTGCAAGACTGAAATAAACAAAGCAGTACTGGAATTAAACAAAAACTAAGAAAATTAAATTAGCAGCAGAACAATATTGATTCCATGTCATTAGTCAAAAGATATGCAAATGACCGGGCTGCCTATTTGTAATCTGAAACAAGAACACTGATCCGTTAACAACAACATAAAACATGAAAGATGATGGACATAAGTAAAATGTAAAGCATGAAAGATTATGAACAGAGATGAAGCATAAATACCATGAAAGATGCAATGTATAAACACGTGAATGACTTATGGCACAATGAACTTAAAGAAATAAAACAAGAAACTATACAGTAATGCACAAAACCTCAGCGTGTGCAGGGGCCCTCTGCACCAGCCTCGGGCAACAGCCTTCAAATAAGAATTACGCTTGGAAAAAGAGTCTTCTTATATATTAAAATGCAGTCATAACAGAGAAATGATATTACAGCACAGTGGCAGCGCAATTACATTACAGAGCTATATGGAGGCTAGCTATTATGCGTATGAAAACGCGTTATTTATAACAAAGGTGATATAACTAATTCCCTAAAGTTTGTGCTGATAGAGACACATGAACCATCACGTCCAGAGATCCAACATCATGGCCGTGGTGAGGAGTAAATCTATGAAGATTGGATGTTGGATTCGGCTTATGGAGCCATGTACAGGTGTTGATGTGTCTCCCGTAAATTAGAAACGGTCATACAAATCTTCACGTGATGAGAAACAGAGTCCTGTCACCGTGGGACTCTACGATTGACTTCCACTTGGCCACCTTTGACCACAACCTCCTTAGGTGAATTTGCCCGAGCCAATAGGACACGATCCATGTCCACATCATTTCTGACTTGCCCATGTGGCTCGATTTGCCTGAAGACACCTGCAACATATACTTTCACAAAATGGCTGCAGAAAGCTGCAGCAGCTGCGGAAAGTGGCAAGATTCATGAGCAAAAATCTAAATCAAACAGAAGACACAAAACATAGTTAAAAACCATTTTAGATGCTCTTTTACAATTAATATGCAATGATTTTGACGACTTAGAAGGTTCAGGTGAATGAAAAAGGTCTAGAAAGGTGTATAGGAAAGATGCAGATTTGAGACTCAACAGGAAGTTGTCCCTATACCAGCTTCATGCTTGAGGCCAAAAATCCTTTCAATGATCTCTTTGACTGTTTGAGAAATGATGCTTATGTGCCACTGACTTTTTGAGATTTACACAGACATTTTGATGGACAGTGCTTTACTATACTTATCATGAGATCATGATATTTCCTGTAGATTTCATCTTGTTGCACCTATTTACCTGCTTGTGGATGTATTCCCTAGCTCTTTAGGTCTCCTTCTATTCCTATGTTCTACTATTGACCAATTACTAAGCATTCCTGTAGAAATGCTTGGACATGGTATGTTGTTCTTTTGCAGACTTACTGTTGGATCAAGAGGGTATCTTTGGAGGTCCTTTAATGTTCCTTGGATAATGATAAGCCTCAACTTTGTGTTCTCTTGACTTCACGTTTGAATAACGGTGGAAATAGTGAAATTAGAACCATGATAGTGCATAACCTAGGTGGACCTATTTAACTCATTGTAATGCTTTGGAATAGGTTTTTTGACTAAAAACTTGAAACAGGGTTTGGATGAGGAGACAGGGTTTTTGACACTCTATTATGCACTACCATCCTATATCACTAGAAAACCTTGTTTCTATTTCAAAGATCTTTTAGACATGGAGTTTTGACAACACCATTTCTTGAGGCACTTGGTGAGCAAGGAGAAAATTTTGGTTTACTTGGCGAAACAAGGTGTGAAAGTAGAGGGCTTAGGTAGACAGAGACAAAGTGTTATAGGCAGGGATGGCAGACATAGTGAGAGTGAGGGACAATTGTTCTTGTCTGGGTGATAGATTAGCCATGCTTTGACAAGGAGGTGAGATAATGAAAAAATTTCTCTTTGAGGGGATTTCTAGAACTCACATGATTCTTGAATTCTGTTTCTAGAAATCTTGGACAAAGAATTTAGTCATCTAAAATAGGTGAAAATAAATGATGACTAACACATCACATACGAAATCATTCACGATGCACCTCCACCCAGAATTTTATCAAAATAAAAAGGGCTTCTCCAGCTCAGCAAAAACATCTATGTAGGAGATTGGTACACATTTGAAGATTATACAAAAATCAAAGTTTATGGTTGTGAACTTTCCCCTTATCACTTACAAGTTTTCATTCCTATGAGGATATTTGCATTAGAATTCATTAGGCAGAGCCTTAATACAGAAAAACTCCAATTTGTTCCTGCAAATAAGGGGTATATGTTTCAATTGGGAAACAATATAGGGAATTTTGTTCTCAAATCAAGACAAACTTTCAAATTAGTTTATGACATTCTAAGAAATATGGAATTCCAACAGGAAGATATTTGGCATTATGATCCTAAAGGTTTCATTTTCCGAAGGAGAGAAAAGATAAAAGCTTTGACCTGTGTACATGAACCCAAACCTCAAATCGAATGGAAAGTTAATTTAGATGCATGGCCTTTGGATACAAATATGGGGATCGAGAATCTTACTGCTAAGGAAAATCTTCCAAAAAGGACAGTTGACCCAGCTGAATAAATCAAGATGGAGGACGTACATGCGAGTAAAAAGGAAAGGACTCGGGATCCTGAAGAAGAGAAATTTAAGGCTAGGCTAGTAGATACAAGAGTAGACTAGCAAGGTTTTCAAGTAATTTTGGAGGATCCTTCACAATATGTTGCATCATCTTCCTCAAAGGTAACTACTTTGGGTGCTAGAGATAACACGTATGTTTCTCAATCAAGTTGGCATGTTGGAAAGGCTATTGAAGAAAGGAATAAGAAGGTAAGGAAGGAGATGTAGAAGAAAATAGCATTCCATTTAGTGTAATATCATACCAAGGTCATGGATTCCATGGATTTGGAGTGAAATCATATGAATTTTTCATTACAACATCCATTGGCACAATCCTTGCCTTCAGGTTCACAGTTTAAAGAATTAGATGCCTCTGTGGATATAGCAAGTGTTCCCTTGAAAGATAAGGTAAACTTTCACAAACAGGTTGGTGAAAATATATACAATGAGCTCAGTAAGAATGCAATGACTATTGACAAGGCATGGAAATTGTTGGAAAAGGCCGCTATTAGATTGAAGCAAGAGAAATCCAACTCCAGGGCCCTCCATATTTAGAATGAAAGTTATAAAGAGATGATTGTGAAAATGGTGGTGGATCCAAAAGAAAAAACAACTATTGAAGCTCTTCTTAAAAATTCCCGAAAGGAAATTCAAGATATGAGGCACAAACTAAAAATGCTAAGCAGTGAGCATGTGCAGTCCCAGAGACTTTCCTGGGTGGAAGCAAAGAAAGAGATCGTGTCTCAAGAGCTCATCAACACAAATAATGATATAATAGCTCTCAAGCAGCAGGTTGTAGAGCTACAGAGGAAAATAGATTCCCACACATGTACAGTGGTTGTACCTAAGGACCCTCAAAATCCCACTGAGAAGCTACCAAAGCCTTGAATGAGCTCCAAGTCTTAGAAGGAGAGCTCAAGAAAGTGCAGAGAGACTTGGATGCTGCTGAGGAAATCCTAGCTCAGAAATAGAAGCAACTTAAGCCTCCAATAACAAATACTGAGATCATCAGCAAGAACCTTCAGGCTAGGAATCAAGATGTGGTTGAGCTAAATGGGGAACTAAAGGATAATCTGTCCTTGTTGTAGGCAAAACAACTAGTTTGGGACAAAATCATTGACGATATGAGGAACCACTAGGAGTTGTTGGCGGATAAATCCATCTTACGGACAAGACCGATCTCCCTAGTACTAAAAGTATCTAGCAACAAACAGCCAAATAGACTAATCTTTCTCTAAGCATATATGATCTATGAAAATATCTATAGAGGTGTTAAGGACTTACCATTTGTCCAGTGCTTGTTTTAAGTCGTTGTTGTCCCTCGCGCGCTTGAAGGAGTTTTCCTCGTAAACCTGCAGTCACAAACAAACAAAATATTACATAGCACCTGTATAGAAATCATCATAAACCATGCTTATCATAGTGATCAAGGAATATATGAAATAAACCATTGATTGAAAGCTTATTGAGAAAAATGAGTATATTTGTATTAATTTCAAAAGAAGAAAATCCTTGCAACCTGAGCCTTGATGTTGCACAGGACTTTCCGGGGTCCGAAGCAGGAATCTCCTTTGATAAGCTTTGCACTCCTCCAACCAAGACGAATAGAGGTATGTAATCTTTCCTCACAAAAGTCTTAATCAACTGAGTCTGAATCTCAACAACACTTAACTTCAAATATTCTAAAGCTTGAAAAACATTCTATACTATGATATATCACTATTTACCGGCGATCTGTATACATATTATGGATGTTGTTTGTTTTACTGCTTTGATCATTGCAAATGTCGATTTATCATACTAGAAGAAATTGCGTCTGCTAACGTATTTAAATGTCTTGGAATATGTTGATATTCAATGTAATCGAATTCACGTTCCAAGAGACAAACTCTTAAAAATAACCGTAATAACACCGGATTTCTAATGGCATAAACCCTGTTTAATTGTAATACAACAAGTTCAGAATCCAACCTAACAATCAAACTCCGAATTCCAAATGATATGGATTCAGATAATAACTCAATCATTGCACTATACTCGGCAATGTTAGTCATTGTTTGACTAGCATATATGATCTATGAAAAGCTCTATAGAGGTGTTAAGGACTTACCGTTTGTCCAGTGCTTGTTTGAAGCCGTTGTTGTCCCTCGCGTGCTTGAAGGAGTTTTCCTCGTAAACCTGCAGTCACAAACAAACAAAATATTACATAGCACCTATATAGAAATCATCATAAACCATGCTTATCATAGTGATCAAGGAATCTATGAAATAAACCATTGATTGAAAGCTTATTGAGAAAAATGAGTATATTTGTATTAATTTCAAAAGAAGAAAATCCTTACAACCTGAGCCTTGATGTTGCACAAGACTTTCCGGGGTCCGAAGCAGGAATCTCGTTTACTTTGATAAGCTCTGCACTCCTCCAACCAAGATGAATAGAGGTATGTAATCTTTCCTCACAAAAGTCTTAATCAACTGAGTCTGAATCTCAACAACACTTAACTTCAAATATTCTAAAGCTTCAACTCCCTTTGAGGCTACCCAATGCCTCTTTTTATAGTAGAAAAGAGGAGGTTTTCTGTTCCAAATATGAAGGGATAGAATCCTCCTTCAAAGGGATAAGCTCCTCACATCAAGGGGTTAGCTCCATAAGGTAAGGGATACATGCACCTCATAAGAGCGGTTCTATCACCGCAAGATATTTTATGGAAGCTTCTAGAATTCACTTTTATTGAGATTTTTGGAAATTACTTGCGCCTTTTTGATCTTACAGGGATCCACACTTTTAACACAGATAAAGTGCATTCAGGTACGCAGGATAGCTGAACATTGGGTGCGGGACCGCAGGCAAGATAGCGAGAAAGTGCGATACCAAAGTTTAGGAGACTTTTAGGAACTTTTCTCTGATTTTCAAGGCTTGACATGAGGAAATGATATGTTAGACTTGCAAAGGGAGAAGTATGAGTAATAATGAGCTCATACACATAGCAGAATGTCAGGATGACAATTTTCAGTGTAACAGATTGCCCCCTAAAGTGCAAAGTCTGGAATAGATGATGACGAAGTCTATCATATATGAAGAGTGCAATACTTTATCATTTCAAGGATCATCCTGTGGTCACCCCAGTCGGAACCTGTAAAAACATTCAATGCAAAATATATATATATATCATCGCTGAGGTAGGCATTCCCATACTCAAATCAAAACTAACTAGAGACTAATTCAAACTGTTCTGATACAGGAATGATTTTGAGCACATCACAGTATAGATATGTGTAGACATAGTATCGATGCAACCATTTGTTTGTAAATAGTCTACTGTATAAATGATAACAAAATTCCTCGCAGCCTGGATGGTAGAAACTAAATCCAGGGTCTTGATTTCCGCATCTCGAACTAGTACGATTCTATCCATGTGAATGAATGTATTGAAGTCGAACATGGTAGAAACCACTTGATTACCAGTCAATGATGTAAACTGTTAACAAGTGTGAGAGTAACCACCAGTAATGTCAATGGCTCTCAAAGTACCTAGTACAATCCATGAAATGTGAATGAATGAGCTGAAGTCGAACATGTCACAGAATCATTGGATCGAAGGTCAATAATGCAACCTATCGTTGAAGGCGAGAAACCTGACATTGAGGCATGCAGATTTCAAGGTACTGACGATTTCTGGATAAAATTCCTAGATAATGAGTTGTCGTCGATAGAAAGTGATCTGTCATAGGCAAGCCCACAACACGAAATCATAGATCAAATTTTGAAAATATATTGGCAAAGACTGACTTAGGGATGGTCAAAAATGGATGACAGATATTTTGCAGATGAATGGTTTATTTGAACTGTCCTCTTGAACACATAACGACACTGCAGATGGCTTGGTAGCAGTTGACCCAAAGCTAATACCCAGAAACTAGATGAAGACTTTCAAATGAGGTTCGATTAACTGTTAGGCAAAGGATTTCCCAAACCAGGTGATTGAAAGTGTCGTGTTCAAGAATGGTTAACTAGATTTTCGAAAAATCAAAATACCACAAACAAGTCATTTTTCTCTCTTTTCCCCCACCATTTTTGGCAAGTACCTCTTTATTTTTGACAAGCTTGAGGAGGATAACATTTGCTTGTTTATAAGCTCATCCTTCAGATGAGTCCAACTTAGTTTAAGATTCGAACCCTAAGAAGGAGTGGTTCGTTCTTGTTTAAAATTGAACAGGTCCTTTACTGTTAAGTTTTAACGAGTCCAGTATAGGAGAAACTCGGTGTTTTTCAATTTTAGGGAGTCAGAAGAAAAAACTTAAGAAAACTCCATGGGTGTACTTTTTCGTAAATTTAGTCTCTCGAGCCCAAAAAAGGATAAAATAATGCGGGAGAGAACTCTATTGACCGTAATTAGTCAACGTATACCTTTTTCGTAAATAGTCCATTTCAGTCCGTAAAAGGGGTAAAATTATACTGAAGGGACGATTATTCATTTACTTTAACGAGTTCGAACAATCAAGTACTCGATAATCTTTTCATGTTTAGAGAGTCTGAAAAGGGCTTAAAAGAGAACTCCAATGTTTCGCTTTTTCGTAAAATTTTGAAAGAGTCCGAAAAAGTGATAAAAGTATGCTCTTTGTTGAAAAATGGTCAATTCTCCTGATAAATCCAATTTCTGCACAAAAACTTGAAACATTACACATACCTGTTTAAAACAAGTAAAAATGCTTTCAAAATACCCTTTTTAAACTGAAAAATAAATAAATTAAAAATTCATCTATTCAAAAAAACTTATAAAAAGGAAATTTTCAATTTCATTTTTACTGTTCAAGTTCAGAGTGAAAAGTAAAAGCTTTTGGGTAAAAAAGTTCCTGTGAAGATTTCGAAAGATCCGTCTGACGAAATCGAGAACCGTCAGCCCCAGGTAATCCACAACCTCTTAATCTTGCTTTTCATCCGTTTACAATTCTTTTTAGGCTTTAGTTTTCATTTTTTTAAGGGAAAAATATGTTTAAGAAATTGCTCGCGGGTCTGCAAGCACAACACACATGACCTGCGGACCCCGACCTTTTTCTATGTAGAAAAAGGTCGTGGGTCCGCACTTTTTATATAGAACGCGTGCATTCCTATGCACTGTGTATGAAAGAAAAGTGTGGTCCCCGTGCAATTGAATTTCTTTCCATTTCGCGCCCAAAAATTTTCAAATTAGATTGTTCTAACTTATCTTTTTATGCATTGTAGGATTAGCAAGATGTTGATTTGGAGAGAACATGAGCACGAGGATGTGGATGACGCTGTGATGCTCCATTTGCCCATAATGCAGGCTTTAAGAGCATGCGGTTTGTATAAATTTTGGGCCATTCAAGGCATGAGGGCACAGGTAGACCTCTTGACATGGCTGGTAAATAGGTGGAACGTGCAGGACCAGTGTTTCATTATTGGTGGCTACTGGCTCGAAATTGAGCTGGAGGATATTTATTTTCTGACTGGTTTGTCCAAAAGGGGTGAACAACTTTCCTTGTTTGGGACTAGGCCAGGTGGCCAAACTGTCGCTAGCCTTCAACAAGAGTTCTGTAATGATGAAGCAGACCCCAGGGAAAAACGGATTGATATAAAAAATATCATCCGTCCCGAGCTGAAATTAATTGCATTTACTGTTACCAGACTGTGTGGGAGTGCCGCACTGCATGTGGCTACCGGTTTCCAGATGCGTATTGCTGTAGACTGTTTCCGAGGCACCATTTTCAACTGGTGCGAATATGTGTTGGCCAATGTAAAAGGCCAACTGACTAGAGCGAAAAATGGCAAACTAAATAACTTTGGATATGGATCCATTGTGGTCACTTTTTCTCTAGAAAGGGTACCCATGCTAGCTCCGCAAAGTATTCTTGTTGACGCTGGTCGACCCTGAGAACCTAGGATGGTTCGTTGGGTTGCATTGATGGCTTGTCACAGTATTAAGGGTTCCGAGATTGTTTGATTTCCTCCTTCATATTTCCGTTGGCTGGACCGCTAGCTTTTTGTCATCGAGGAATTTCCATACGCCAGGATAGATTTCCGCGACGACCGGGAGATGACTCTCCCAGCAGGGGAACAATGGGATGAATCAGGTAAAAACATTTTCAACGAATTCTAAATTCTAATTTTTTATTTTTGATCGTCTTGTCAATTAATAACCAAATTTTTTTTATGAATGCAGATGTGGGTCCACGGCGACCAGCTCATCTCCAGCCTTATGACAGAAGACAACCAGTTGCAGCCACACCAGCCCCAGTAGGCCAATCAACGGAAATTTTGTCTGATTTAGAGCATCATCTAGAGCGTCTGACTCTAGATATTCCAGAGACAGACATAGATGAGATCCCACTCAGATTACATAGATACGTGATTGGTGTTCCAGGACCTTTTAGAAGGTTCCTGCGCAGGGTGGCTCGGGCAGTGGTTTCTTATCGTGATCACCATCAGTGATGGGATGATCATGTTGTAGACTCATATTTTTGAATTTTTGTGTTACCATTTTGCCGATCATAAGGTGTTTCCAACCTATGATCGAAGATGATGTATATTTTTTGAAAAACATTCTATACTATGATATATCACTATTTACCGGCTATCTATATACATATTATGGATGTTGTTTGTTTTACTGCTTTTATCATTGCAAATGTAGATTTATCATACTAGAAGCAACTGCGTCTGCTAAAGTATTTAAATGTCTTGGAATATGTTGATATTCAATGTGATCGAATTCACGTTCCAAGAGACAAACTCTTAAAAATAACCGTAATAACACTGGATTTCTAATGGCATAAACCCTGTTTAATTGTAATACAACAAGTTCAAAATCCAACCTAACAATCAAACTCCGAATTCCAAATGATATGGATTCGGATAATAACTCAATCACTGCAGTATACTCGGCAATGTTATTCGTTGTTTGACCAAGGCTTACCCCATGCATGGATACTAACTCATCAGAGGGTGAATAAATAACCCAAGCTGTGGAAGAAATTTTCCGTGTACTACGACAAGCACCATTAGAAAAAACAATGTAGGTTTGAAGAGACGTCGACATCTGCAATATCAAGAGTAAAACTTAGATAAGCAGGAATAGTGATAGAAACACACTTCTAAACTAAGCACGCTTTTCTAATCTAAAACACACCAGCAGTAAAGAAATCTAATCTAATAAAAAATCTCCATACCAAGTTAAGCATAATATTGCTTTAGATAAAGTCCATTTTTGGGTTTATCTAAAGGGACACTGTCAAAATCTATCAGCTCATAGGCCCCTTTAGCCAGCTTTCGCTTGAAAATGAAAGGGCCATGCCACATGGGCACAAATTTCTCAGCTCCTAGCTTATCGTGGGCTTGATCATAAACTAAGACTAGGTCTCCTTCTAAAAAAATCCGAGGGGTAACACTTCTATCATACTGAGCTTTTATTCGTTTAACATGAGCCTCGTTTGCTATTATGGCATTTCGTCAATTCTCGTCCAGCTGAGCTAAGTACAAGAAACGTTTCTCCTCCTCAGACGTAGCTGGGAGTAATTCTATGGCTAACTTCAGTGACGGAATTTCGCATTCAATCGACAACATAGCTTCCAGAACATAAACAAGTTGAAAGGGAGTGAAACCAATTGATGTTTTTACTGAGGTTCGATATGCCCAAAGTGCTGAAAACAACATGGAATGCCAATTCGTTTTGTGAATACCAACAATTCGTCTAATCATGGTGACTAAAACTTTATTTATAGCTTCGACCAGACCATTGGCTTGCGGATAATACGGAGTGGAACTATCGTGGCACAGGACAATTTGATCTGTCAGTTCCATCATCATGAAATTTCGAAAATGACTTCCATGATTTGTAATAATGGCTTGAGGAACACCGAACCTAGAAATTATGTGATTAAATACGAAAGTTGCAGCAGTCTTTCCGTCAGCCGAAAATGTAGGCATCGCCTCGGCCCACTTAGTAAAATAATCTACTGCTAAGATAATATATGCATGCCTCCCGGCCGAGTGAGGGTTACATGTAATAAAATCGATACCCCATTTCACGAAAGGACCAACAGCAATTATGGGATGAAGAGGAGCGGGTGGCGTGCGCATCTTACGATAAAAAATTTGACAATTGTGGCATTTCCGGACTGCATAAATACAATCTTTGAATAATGACGGCCAGAAATAACCAGCGCGCAATATATTTTGGGTTGTGGCATACCCAGACATATGACCGCCACATGCTCCAGAATGGCAATCATTTAGCACCTTTTCAGCTTCTTCATGAACAAGACAGCGTCGAAAAACCGAATCCGCTCCACGACGATAGAGTGTTTCACCAATAATATTATACTGTTGGGATTGGAAGCGTATTTTCCATCGCTGAGATTATGAGATTTCAGGCCGAAAAGATTGGGTTTGGAGATAAACAATAATATCTCTATACCATGGATCTAGAGTAGTGATAAGAAACAGAGATTCGTCCGCAATGGGCTCTTCTTCCACAGTTTCAGTATCAGTAGAGGGAAAATCACACATCAGTTCTGCAAATACCAAAGATTTCTTTGCCTTGGATTTCTCAAACTCCAAGTCAAATTCCTTCAGGATGACTATCCATTTGGAATACTTGCCCCCTAGCAATTGCTTGGTCAAAATATACATCATAGGGTTGCAATCAGAAATTATTGTGGTTTTACGTAACAAGATGTAGTGTCTAAATCTCTGGACAGCTTGGACAGCTGCCAATGCCAATTTCTCCACATGTGTGTATTTGATCTTGGTCGGATGCAGATTCCGACTAAGATAGTAAATCACATGTTCAGTGTGAGGTTCATCTTCCTGAACTAACACCATCCCAATGGTGGAATGAGAAGCAGCGAGGTACAAAATGTAATCCTGGTTGTAGTTGGGGGGATGCAATAACGGTGCATGGGTCAACGTGTGTTTAAGTGCATCGAAAGATCGATCAGCGATCTTGTCCCAAAAGAATGGAATGTTCTGTTTCAACAATCGGGTAAAGCCCTTTGTAAGCTTGGCATATTTAGGAATGAAGCAACGTAAAAAGTTTGCTTTCCCTTGCAAACTTTGGAGTTGGCATAAAGTCGAAGGAGGAGGTAATTTAACAATAGCTTCGACCTTCGACGGATCGATGCAAATGCCTGATTTCGAAACAACAAATCCCAGTAAACGACCCGATTCTACACAAAAAACACATTTATGTGGATTCAGCCTAATTTTATAATGCCGACACCTCATAAAGATAGCTCGTAAGTGTGTGAGATGGTCGGCCCCGCGCGATGAATGAGCAGGTAAATCATCGAGATACGGCTGCAAAATGTGCTTAATGTCATGAAACGCATAAGACATTGCCCTTTGAAAAGTCGCTCCAGCGTTCTTCAAACCAAAGGGTAGTTTGCGATAAGAAAACATCCCCCATGGACAAATAAAAGCTGTTTTTGGCTGATCAGAAGGGAGTATGTTTATTTGATTATATCCAGAAAAGCCATCCATGAAGGAAAACATTTCGCTACCGACACAATCATCGATTATCTGATCGATATAGGGAGTTGGATAATTGTCTTTGGGACAAGCTCGATTAATATACCTATAATCGATACATACTCGTATCGTTCCTTGTTTTTTAGTCACAGGAACAATATTTGATACCCAATCCATTAAGGGAATTGGATAAATGAAACCTGTACGAAGTAATTTTTCAACTTCTGCTTTGATAGCAGCAGCTTTTCTAGGATGTATTTGACGTAAACACTGACGAACAGGTTTGGCATCCAGGTAAGTCTTGATTTCATGTATGACGATTGACGGATCAATTCCTAGCATTTCTTCATAAGACCAGGAAAACACATCACGGAATTCTTGAAATAGGGCTTTATAAGCTTTAATTTCATCTTCAGTACAACAAGCACCTATATGAATGTTTTCAATTATTCCCGGTTTTACTGAAATGTCAATTGGAATCGTTTGAGAAATATTTTCCAAATTTAACTCAAAATCAGGATTTTGCATTGGATTCTGGGGTTCTTTGACATATTCAGCAGTAAAAATTGAAGCGAAATCATCTTCAAAATGATCTAGTTCAGGTAAAAATGAAGATCAGTGATGCAGATCTTCCCATGGTAAATCATCAACGTACAAAAATTCACGAATGTGCTCATCAGTATGAACAACATCAGGAAATGTTGTTGTGGCTGAACTGGATATAGAAAGTGATTCCTCACAGATCCCATTCATTGGATCATTTTCGGTTGAAGAGGGTTCGGAAAGTGACTGTACAGCCTGGTATGCAATTTCAAATGGACTCAAAGGCATCATGCCATCAATTGAATCTAACTCGGAATCAGAAGGTATGATCCAAGGATCATCAAACATAATAGTATTTGACGAAATCATGTGAATAGTTGCAATAGCAGGTGATACATTAGGAGGAGGAAAGGAAAAAGTTCCTAGCAAACCAGAATCTTTAACCAATCCTACTCCAACATCCTTATAAGGGATAGCTGCTTTACCAACGTGCTGGATTTTTTCTGTAGAGGCTGGGTCGGAAGAGAAATAAGTTAACTGATCTATTGTGACGATATTTCCTTGATATGGAAATTTTATGAGTCAAAAGACCGAAGAAACAACAACAGTCATAGCATAAGACCAACTGCGACCCAGGAGAAGGTTGTAATCTAGAGGGGCATCAACCACTTCCACATCTAGATTTATGGTTTTACCTTCGACCCCTATGGGTAAATCCTGTAAAATACCAAAAGGGTGGAAACCTCAACCATCAAAAGCCTTAAGAATCATCGGAGATTGGTTAAGTGTAGGAGAACCAAGCGATTTCCAACACTGAATCGACATAATACACGTTGAAGCTCCCTCATCAATCACAGTCTGATAGATCAGTCTGTTTTTGACTAACACTTGTATCTGGAAAGCCTTTTGATGAGGTAGATGAGGTGTACTATTTTCTAAATCGAAGATTATAAGATTAGAATCCTGAACATATACAGCTCCTATAGCAGACAAAAGAAATTTACGCTGTGCTGGGCATGATTGCAGCACTTCCAAAGCCGACATTGCTGAAGGGGAAATAGCTAAGTCTTCAACAATGTTGTAATTCTGAGCAGCTCTCGCATGTGGATTGAAAGATGATTTACGAAGAATACCTTTAGCAGGCAGTTTGATTATTAAGTCTGGATTTTGTTTCTTGATCTGTAGCGGACCAGAAACAGGAGGAGGCGTAGTTGATGCATTTGCATTAGAAGATTCTGCTTCTTTACCATCAACAGGATTCTTGGTACCATAATCTTGTGATCGCGTCGCAATCCTTACATGAGACATCATCAAAATAGGTTCTTCTGAAGTAGTCAAAGTGGAACCAACCATCTTTCTATCTTGAGTCAGAAAAGGATCCTTCAAGACAACAGGTTGTTGTGAACCTTTAACTAATTTTGCAACCTCTGCTGGATGTGGGCATTCCTTAGTGAAGTGATCCTCGTCACAAATGTAACAAGGGTAACGAGGTTTGCGCTTTTCGTCATTGGATTCATTTTTATCATTTTTCTCTTTTGAATTCTTTTTATTTTTATTCTTCCCTTTCTTTTTACCATAGGATTTAGATTTAGCCGTAGATGTCTCTACGACATGAATGTCGGTAGAAATTTTAGGGGAAGATTCTCCTTTCGGGAAATCTGGTAAAGTTATAATAAGAGAAGAATTATTCGAATATTTCTTCTTACTTTTCGTATTGACTATACCAATCATGCCATCAGCAGCATGAGACCCTGAAGGAGCAGCAACTATCTGACCTTGTTTTGGAAGGTCGGGGATTTTTTCGTGTAAAGTACCTGACTGCGTGTAAACGAGGTCAAGATACTGAGCTTGAGAAATCACTTGCTCTTCAGTAACAACACCATCTTTAGCTACATCTTCAGTAATCTTGGGTAATAATGATTTAACAAACCACTCTGCCAAAATTTGATCCGGAATATAAACTTTCACCAAACGTCTTCTACGTCGCCATTCATGAATATGATCAGAAATATACGTAGACGTAGATTGCTTTAGTGAAGTAAATAATTTTGTGCCATTGTTGTATCTGACAGGCAACTGAAATGAGTCAAGAAGGCAGTTGCTAACTGACTGAAGTTATTAAATGAGCCTCGTGGTAACTCAATGTACCATTTGACTGCAAGACCAATAAGAGTTCTTTGGAAAAGACGTAAGCAAATCGAATCATCAATGATTGAATTAGACGCACACCAGAGGTGATAAGTCATGACATGATTTGATGGATCCTCTCCTGACTTACCTTCGAATTTGGGTATATCACTTGGCAACTTATGCGGCATTGGCAGCCAGTACGGATAATAGAAAATCGGATCATTCGTAAGGCACGTCAAATCAGGTAAATCCAAAGTTGCAATAAATGGTAACTGATGGTTAGGGTCACGAAAACCTTGAGTAGCCAAAGCAGTTCCAGGAGGTGGATACCCAAGATAACTGGGAATTGGATTTGCGTTAGGAATCGTGTAACCTCCTGGAAAACCATGATTAACCGGACCAAACTGGGGTTGTTGAGGCTGCTGATAAGTATAGCCAGGGTACGATTGATACTGATAACTTGAATTTTGTAAATCGGGACCGTATTGAGGATATCCCTGGTACGGTTGATACGTGAATTGTGGTTGACTTGTGACAAATTTACTTGTACCGGCTTGTCCTGCAGGCATCTAAACCGAAGTTTGAACTAAAGATCCTGACTGGGGTACAGAGACTTGAGGGATTTGCACGGATACAGGGATAGCCGAACTCGGAGTTACAGATACTCCAAAAATAGGTGTTACAGGTTGAACAGACGTTGCAGCAGTTTGAGGCAGAGTCTGAGGTGAACTAGGCCCAGCCTGCTGAACAGAACTAGGTGCAGAAGTTTGAATAGTTGGCTGGACAGGTTGCGGGGTTAAACCAGAAACCAAAGGCTGTCCAGGTTGATAAGGCAGCTGCACGTTAGGCTGCATAGGCTGTTGATACTGGGATGGATGCCACACCATATTCATTCCGGGGTACTGTCCCGCAGAAGGTTGAACGTAAGGACCATAACCTGGTTGAACGTAAGGTTGATAAGTAAGTGGTAAATTTCCGGCTCCTTGAACAGATGACTGACCAGAAGGCTGTTGGTAACCTTGAATTGGGTACTGACCTTGAGGTTGATAACCCTGAGGCGCGTACTAAAGCTGGGGTTGATAAGGACCCTGAGGAGCATATTGAGCTTGGGGTTGACCCTGGGGTGTGTACTGTCCTAAAGGTTGATAGCCCTGAGGTATGTACTGTCCTTGGGGTTGTCCCCCAAAATAATATGATTCCACAGTTTTTCCTGGGAAAAAGCTACCTTGAGGTTAATTGACTTCCTGAAGGTTTCCCCCCAGGCGGTAATTGACTACCTTGAGGTTGCCCCCCAGGCGGTAACTGATTTCCCTGAGATTGCCCTCCAGGCGGTAACTGACTAACTTGAGGTTGCGGATTCGTAATATTACCAGACATCATAAAAATTTTCTCTGCGTTCGACGTTTCAGTTTTAGTTCCACTTAAACCAGATGATAACACTTGTTCTATTGGTTGAGAAGCTGCTCTGGAGAAAGTACCAGACAGATCCTGATACCCCGAAGGAACAGAAGGACCACCATGTAAAAATGATTCCAGTGTCTGGGAAAACATGGATGACTCTCCTGCCATAATGGATGATGGATAATAACCTCTGGGTGTTGGATGAAATGGAGCTCGAGGTGGAGAAAAAGCAAGACTCAGATTCTCTAAAAAATTCATTAAGGATAAATACCAAGCAGTAGTTCGAATAGGGCTGTAGAAAATTGATTCACGTTCCCTAAGATTTAACGATTGAGGGGAATTGGGAAGAGATAACTCTTCGTCTGGATTAGTAAGTGTTTGTGCTCAACTTAGTGTTCCTAAATTGAGTTCATTAATTGTCAACCAGAGCTAGTAAACTGATGAAGTGTGGTGCACTATATGTGCCTAGGTATTTGTTTCTCACTACGTTGTGTTTAGTGTTTTATGATGTTTTTGGTTTTATGGTTTTATGTTTGAAAAGGGAAAGAACTAAGTGCTGGTGAAAAGAAGCTATTGGTTATATTAAAACAGAACAAAGCCTAAACTATGGATGACAAACAACAAATGCAAAGCTTGATAATGAATTCATTGCAAGGAAATAAATCACAACATGAGCTTGAACTTATCCAATTCATTCATTAAATATGTGTTGGAAGAGCTTGAGAAATGGACAAGTTAAGTGTAAATGAAGTTATCCTAAATAAACAATCAACTCACAATATTACAAAAAAAATGATTATTTGTAACACAGTAAGGTTTCTATTCTAGATTAACCTATGATGCTGAAGTTACCCTATTCTGCAACTTGACTTATCACTACTAGGCCTTATTCAAAAGTTTAGAGATTTTCTAGAATAATGTTTGGGAAAAAGGCTATAGGTGAATTTGTAAAAGATTTGCAGAATAATCCAAGCCTTAAACTGATATTACTGACCCCTGTTCATGTGATGATGTATCAATATAAATTCAGAACAAAAGCAAGTTGTAAATAATGAAGGTCAAGAGACTAATTTTGTCAACTAGTACTACTTGAAATACAATGGATAACACTAGGCTAGAATGCGGTCTATCAATCTTAAAATACAGTGACTACAACTAAACTAGAATGCCATTAATCTTTTCGTGAAACAAAATGAAATGAGACTGAACTAGAGTGCTACTAATCTACTTGAAGTACAGTGAATAGAGTTAAACTAGAATGCCATTATCAAACTTGAAATGTAGTGACAGAGCTGAACTAAATGCAATCAACCTCTGGAGTGTTGTAACTAAATTAACATGCAGCTAGTCTATGGAATTCTACAGCCCATCTCGTTTCAATATGAATGATATTTTGGAAGAGTTTGTAAAAACAAGTCTGGCTGTATTATTCAATGCAATTGAACATAAACATAAGATTTGAAAGCAAATAAAACTAGGATCTAAGATACCACAGCTGTTTCTTATTCATTGTTAATGATGTTTTGGAAGAGTTTGTAGGAGTAAGACCGGCTATGCCACTTAGTGTAAACAGGCATAAATCATAAAATTCGAAAGGAAATGAAACTAAAATCTACAACACCACAACTATGCCTTATTCATCGTGATGATATTTTGGAAGAGTTTATAAGAGTAAGTCTAGCTGTGATGATTAATGTAAACAAGTATGAAACATAACTTCAGAAGCCTGCTTAAGCTAGAAATGAAAAAAGAGACTAAAATACTTATCTAAGCCGTGTGAACAAAGCTGCTCAGGTAGCAGGGGCCCTCTACCACCAGAGTAGCATGCAAAATCTACTTCAAGATTGACTCAGCCTTTCAATAAAATGGTGCTTCTTTCATTAAAAGAGAAATTACTTCAAAACAGAGTGTTTTCGGACTTCTGAAATCTAGCAATCAAACACAAAATCTAACCTTGTCCCTCGGTTTCCCGAGCCATATTTATAACAAAATTACAAAACTGTCTTGAGATAACCTAGGGATAATTGTGTTTCCAAATAAAAATCAAACTAGGACTTTGATGGTGGTCTCATAATACGATTAAGGACATCTGGACTGTCCTTGTCCTATTAAGAGTCTATCTCCTAGTTTGAGTTCCCACGTGCATAACCACCTATAGAATTCCGTTCAAACTTTGTGGAGAGCAAAAAATGATGAGGGAATGATGTGGAATATGACCATATGTGTTTTTCTCTGAGATGACACCTGGAACCTGCGTAGACATGAAGATAGCTGCAGAATCGACAGTTAGCTACAAAATGTCTGCATTCTGTAGCTAGATCTAGTTCAAAAGTACTACAATGACAAAATCATAAAAACATAGCAAGTTAGTCATGATATTCATTCTTAAGGCAATTTTAGTTAATTCTATTGATCATTTGAGCCTGTAATTAATAATGGACAAAGGAAATGGAGTGGAATGTGGTGGAAGAAAGAACATCTTTGGATCTCAACATACCCCCACTGCTAGGTTCTTGCATGTCCTCATGCAACTATTCCATGAACTCTGAGACCTCTGCAAGGACATCCAATCCTCTTCTTTTGCTTTGCATGGCAGTCAAAGGCCTTTTGGGCTTCCTTATGACTAACTTGAATCTCAAATTTGTGAGTGCCCTGGTTATCTTTTTATTTTTCTTTTTCAATTTTTCATTGGCCTTGTACAACTTTTGCATTTGTAGAGATAGAGTTGAATTCATATCAGTTTTTAATTTAACCTGCTCTCTCAGAATTTCATTCTCATTCTTGATATGCTTGTTGAGTATTTCTAACTCATATTTATCTCTTCTTAGGATATCATCTCCAGATTTTGGTGGACTAGGAGTTCTGTCTCTACTTTCTAAAGCTCTTTTCTCTAATGTCTCAACATAGTTGTAAATTTCTTGCTGTGCTGGGTCTATTTCAGGAGCTCCTTCATCAAAATCCTCCTCAGTAGGTGTTTCTTCATCCTCTATGTTTATGACTCCAGTTTGTTTAACCTTTGTTTTATTTAGTATCCCTCTAAGCCTGTGGCTCCGTCTTGGTTGAGATGGTCCTTCTCCTTTCTCTCTGGAAAATTTTCTTATTATCCTCTCTTTCTTAAGCTGCTTCCTAATCTGAGCCAATTTCTCAGAAATCATTTCTTCACTGCCTTCTTGTATTGTTTTACCAGTTTCAGTTTTGGAGGTTCTCCATCTTCTGCTTCTTTTTTTAGGTTTGTCTTCAGGTGGAGGTTCCTTGGGTTCTTCAAAGTGATTTATCACTAAGAACTCTTCCCAATTATCTCCCATTTTTCTCAAATGATGTTCAATCAAAATTTTGACTACACCATGGTGGTATAAGGTTGTTTTTAGAAATTGAACTCTCTTTTGAACACTTGAGGCCATTTTCTTTAAACTATGAAGCAAGAAAAAGGGCAAATTGAGTTCTTCTTCTAAGAATTGCATTATCAACCGAATATGATAAACATAGAAGGTACCATATCTTCCTTCACAAGTGATGAATTTTTGCAAGATAAGCAACATGTTCCTCCATTTGTTCTTTAGTGCGGAGCTAGGGATACCCTTTTTAAAAATGGAAACATCCATACCTGGTGACTTGAGTATCTGCTTCCATGCCTTGTTATGAAATTTTCTATTCTTGAACCACCTTTCTCCTTGTCTGGGAAATTTTGTTGCTTCTGCAATGGAGGCTTATGTAATGGTGAATTTAATATCTCCTATCTCGACCTTAGCTCCATTGAAGGACCGTGCAAACGTTTTAGTCACCTCTTTGTGAAAACCACTGAATTTTTCAAAGAATTGCAACCACCCTGCTTGTTGTAACATTTCTCTGATTTGAGGATAACCTTCCAAGTACTTAGTTCCAACCGGTTCGGTCCTCACTTCTCTTTCCAACCTTCAAATTGTTGCTCCTCTGTTCACGGTGATAATGGCTGTTACAGAGATTTTTTTGCCCCACAAATGTTTCCTCTGTTTTACAGACTGAAAATAGTTAAGAGTTGGCTACGGGAAAGAATGATATGGAGTGATTACAGAATGAATATAATGAGGTGAGGATGATGTATATGAGTTGAAAGATATTTCGGAAGAAAAGACCGCAGAGATATTTTGTAACGAATTCAAAATCATCATTAAATGCTTTGGCCTAGTGACGTGACTAATCCAATCACTTCAGCACTTTAACCGTTTAGATTTTTAAATGATGATCGGATATGGGATTTGAAATGGTGGAATAGAAGGAGTTTTATCCAAAGTTTCTATGGGAGGTTTGTTAGGCATGATCAACAAAATAAATTAAAACAAATTTTTGAATTATTCATAACTTAACTATACTAAAATTTTTCATGATATGTCATTATAATAAGAACTTTTACCTTTGCCTTTCCTCTGATTTTTGTGATCTTTATATGCTTTGTTCTCCCCTGAAAATCATTACTTTTTGAGTCTTCATAACTCCCTTGATTTTGCTTGTTATCATGGATATGCAGGATCATTTTATTGCAGATCAGGTGATTATTGGATAGTGCTTTCAGGATCTCTGGCTGCAGAATGTCTGTCTGGCTGCAGAACGTCTGACTGGCTACAGAATGTCTAACTGATTGCAGAATGTACCTGTAGAAGACTTGAAACATGAAATGGAATGGTTTGGAGCATGAATGGAATGTTGTATGGAATGAGTGAAGATGGATAATAAAATATGATGTAATGGAATATGAATGAAGTGAATAATGGAGTGGAATGGATCACAAATTATGAAATGGAGTGAAGTATGAGAAGTGGCCTGCAATTCATGATATGTATTATTCAATTGCAAAAAACATCAAACTTAAAAATCTGGGATGGAAATGAGGTGGACCATGGTGTGAAATGAATGAAGTGTGGATGAATGAATGAAATGGAGTATGGATGAATGAATGAAACGGAATATGGATGGATGAAATGAGATGGACCATAAGTGAAATGGAACTTCTTGTAGAAAAAGAACAAATTTGAAAAGCTAGAGTGTCAGAAAGATTCTGATTTTCACTCTACCTTTTCTGTATAAACATGCTAATCAGTGATTAGTTTTCATGTTTATACTTTATTATATTATTATTATTATTATTTATTTATTTATTTTTTAATAAAGTGACTTCAGAAAATTCAATTAAGTTGATGAAGAAGAAAGATTCTTCTTCATTAACTTCACATCACTGTTTTCCTGGAACTTCTTGACAAATTATTCTCTTGAAAGTGGCTTATGATACAGCTTCAATTTATGACCATTCACAAGAAAAGTGACCTCTTCTTCATCTATTGTCCTGATTTTTATTTCTCCATTGTCAAAAATTTTCACAATTTCATATGGCCCAAGCCTATGTGTTTGGAATTTTCCTTGAAAATCTTTGAACTTTGAATCAAACAAGAGAGCCCAGTCACCTTCTTTGAACTTCTTTTCTTTGATGTACTTATCATGCCATCTAGTCCTTTGCTGTTGGACTATACTTGTTTTCTGAACTGCATCTTGTCTGATCTCATCCAATTCATTAATCTGCTCCAATTTGTGCTTTTGTGCCTCTGTTAGATCAAGTCCTAGCTGAACTGCCATTTTGAAAGTTTGAATCTGGAACTCTATGGGAAACAAAACTTGCTTTCCATAAACAAGTTCATAAGGAGTATGACATGTTGTTCTTCTCCATGTAGTTCTATAGGCCCACAAGGCTTCAGGAAGCCTATCTGCCCAATCTATTCTATGTAAATGAACAGTCTTTGTTAGGATCCCTTCAATGACCTTATTAGTAGATTCCACTTGACCATTTTCTTGTGGATGATAGGGAGTAGATTTTCTGTGTTTGATTTTGTACCTCTCCATCATTTTTTCCACTAGCCTTGATGTGAATTGAGCTCCTTGATCTGTAACAATTTCCCTTGGGACACCAAAACGAGTAAAAATATCCTCAAAAAGAAAATTAACTACAGATGTTTCAGTAGCAAAAAGTAATGGCTTGGCCTCTACCCATTTGGTAACATAATCAGTGCAAACTAATATATATCTCTTTTGTCTTGATGGAGGACTAATAGGTCCTACAAAATCCAAAGCCCATTTTTCAAAAGGTTCAATATGTACCCGAGGTTGTAATGGCATCTCACCTGAAGGAGAAGGTTTCCCTACCCTTTGGCAACTGTCACACCTTTTGACATACTCTTTAGCATCTTTAAAAAGGGATGGCCAATAGTATCCTAAATGAATGACCTTATAAGATGTCCTCTTATCAGCAAAGTGTCCACCACAAGGTTCATCATAACATGCTTTGAGAATCTCAGGCATCTCATTTTCCCGAACACATCTCCTAATGATAAAATCTGGACCTGTATTGTACAACTCATTAGCAACCCATGAATATTTTTCACTGTCATAAATGATTTTTCTTTTGTCTCTTGCATTCATTATTGAAGGAAATTTCCCTGAAACTAAATAATTAGCAATGTCAGCAAACCAAGGAGTCTGAGTAGAAATTGCAAAAAGATATTCATCAAGAAATTGATCTTCAACTGGAGTGTCATATTTGATGTTTTGGATTCTAGATAGGAAATCAACTACTGTGTTTTGTTTTCCAGGCCTATCTAGAATGGTAATGTTGAATTCTTGTAAAAGCAATAACCATATTATGACTCTGCCATTAGTAATTGATTTTTTCATTAGATATCTAATTGCAGAATGATCTGTGTGAAAAAAAGTTTCATAGCTTGTTATATAGTGTCTGAATTTGTTTATGGCATGAACAACAGCTAAAAACTCTTTTTCAGTTATAGTATAGTTTAACTCTGAAGGAGTCAAATTTTTATTGGTATAGTAGATGGCATAAGGAATCAGGTCTTTTTGTCCCAATACTACTCCTAGAGCTGTATCTGAGGCATCTGTTGAAATATGAAAAGGTAACTTCCAGTTAGGTCCCCTTAAAATAGGTGCTTCAGAAATTTTTGTTTTCAGGGTTTTAAAGGCTAACTGGCAGTCATAATTCCATTTGAATTCACAGTCTTTGGTAAGTAATTTGAAGAGTGGAGATGCTATCTTGGTGAAGTTTTCTATAAATCTTCGATAATAGCCTGTAAATCCTAGAAAAATCCTAACATATTTTTGACAACTTGGAATAGATAAGTTAGAGATGACTTCAACTTTTGACTCATCAACTCTAATCCCATCCCTTGAAATGTGATGTGCTAAAACAATTCCTTCAGTAAACATCATAAAACACTTCTCATGACTAAGTGAAAGATTTGCTTCTTTACATATTTTTAAAAAAATTTCCAAGTTTGCTAAGGCTTCTTCAAATGTGTTTCCATAAACTGTGAAATCATCCATATATACCTCTACACAATCATGTATTAGATCTAAAAAGATTCCTAATACTTCCCTTTGAAATGTTGCAGGTGCATTGCATAATCCAAATGGAAATACTCGGTAAGCATAGGTACCCCAAGGACAGGTAAATGTGGTTTTGTCTTGATCCTCAAGTGCTACTTGAATTTGGTTATAACCACTAAACCCATCTAGAAATGAGAAGTACTTTTTGCCAGCTAATGTATCTAACACTTGATCTATGAAAGGTAAGGGAAAATGGTCTTTAAGAGTAGATTTGTTTAATTCTCAGTAGTCAATACATACCCTCCATTTACCATTTTTATTTGGCACAATTACCAAAGGATAAACCCACTGACTATTTGAAATGGGATCGATAAAGTTGACATTTAACAATTTCTGTAATTCTTCTTTAACAATTTCCCTAAGATTTGGATTCATCCGTCCTTGAGGTTGTCTGACTGGTTTACAATTTTCCTGTATGTAGATGTGATGAGTGCAAGTCTTGGGGCTTATCCCTTTCAAATGGGTATTACTCATACCTGTCAAAAAATGTCTACATAAAATCTTGTGTCTTCTTGTTGAATTTTCTGAGTCTCTATTTGTATTTAAAGATTTTTTGCGGAAATATCACATGTATGAGAGCTGCCAAATTTATCCATAGAATGAAGAGACATTTGTCTTGATGATAAAAAATCAATGTTGGATTCTTCTTGAAATGGTTCATGTTTGTATTCCAAAGAGGATTCAAAGTTTTCTAAAGTATTTAGAATTTGACTATCTTCACTAATTTCTGAAATTGTGAAGAGAGGTTGTAAGTCTTCTTCATCCTCTATCCATTGAGTATCATCTAAATACATTATTACATCCTTGCACGGAGGGGAACAGTGAATTGTGGTTAGAACTACATGGGAGATATACATATCCACAGGATCTACAACAGAAGTAATGAAAGCATCTGAACACTTCTTCAACTTAGATCTTCCCCTGACTCATGTGTGGGATGCCCTCTGAATACTTCTTGAAATTAGGATCGTAAAAATCGAATTTTCCCAAGCTGGGCTTTCTTTGGAATATCTTCTATTACCGTGAGTTTGAAATCAGAATCTTATCTGCTAATTGTAATAATGGGTGTAGAAGGTCAGGAAGTTCTGGATTTTCCTTTATGATTTGTCCTACTCTATTTTTGATTAACATCTAAATCAATGAGGTGTGTTTTGGATCTCAAATTCCATTAGTCATGAATTCTTTCATGGATTTCTGAGTCTAGATACTTTACGGAACTATAATCTTACCCATCATGATATCTGCTATTTTTCTTGCCGGTTGAATTTTCTTTGTCTCTCTTATTCTTTTTCTTGTTTTCTTCATGCTCAACTCCTTTATTGTCTTTGCTAAAATTGGAATTTCCTTGATAGCTTGTAATAATGGAATCTTAATACAAAAATTTCTCAGCTCATCTAGGAAATCATAATTAGGCACCATAATTTGTTTTTCTACACCTCTATCAATTTGTAATCTTTTTGGAAAAGGAGGTGTAGTAGTGGATATTGATGGCTGCTCTAATACAGGAGTTGAAATTATTGGTTCTTTTTGTTTTGATTTTTCAATGTTTGGGTCCTGAAAAGATGTGTCTTCTTCAAGACTTTTATTTTCCCGTAGAGAATCTTCCTCAGAGTTATCTTGTTCTTGTATGATCACAGAAGGTTTCCTCTTTTCAAGTATTCTTCCGGACCTAAGTTGAACATCACTAAGGTCTAGAGGAGTAATTAAATAAGTTGGAAACTGTTGGCCTTCTATCATGTATGTATTCTGAGGATTTTTATTGTTGGGGTTTGGTATGGGTTGAGCAGGCAACTAATTTGATTTCTGAGGAAATGGTAATGGAAGTGGTTGATTTTGATGTTGTGGGTTCTGAGGATTCTGTTGAGGATTTTTTTGAGGATTTTGAGGAGAAAAATGTGGGTATAGTGGATAGGATGGTGGATATTGATAGTACTGGGAGTATCTTCCATAGGGATTTTGTGCTCCTTGTGCCCAAGCTTGAGATTTATTTTGAAATTGGGGCCAAGGTTGCTGCCAAGAATTCCAATTTAGTGGAGGTTGATTATACAATTGATCATGGAATCCTTGTGTTTGAGGTCCTTGCCAAGGCCTTCTAGAGACAAAATTGAGAGATTCTATGGAATTTGTAGGAGTTTCCTCTTGAAAGACAACTTTAAGACCAGGAAGTGAAGGAAATCTCTTGGTTTCATGTTTTTCTGAACAAATTACACAGGTCTCTACAACTTTTGCATCCAAAGGACATTCTCTCAAGGCATGCTTCTTTCTACATTTGGGACAAAAGATGGCTAAGGCATCAGATTCAACTTTTTGCTTGTTTTGTAACTTAAGGGTGTCTATTTGTTCACTAAGACTCCCTAAGATGTCAGATTTGAATTCATCAAGCATATGCCCTATCTCTGCCCTACTTACTGTCCCAGAAGCAGACTTACCTACCCTTGCAAGAGCAGGGTCTCTTGGACCTTTTACAGTTTTGGATTTCCCTCTTGAAAGGTTGATACATAACTCGGATATTTCAGGTAATGTGAGCTGAGATATATCCCCTTTTCCCATCATGTTAAGGATATCCAACCATTCATCCCTAATTGTCTTCAACAAGAGAGCTTTTAAGGTGTCTTGATCTAAGTTCTCCATTTTTTCTCTTTTGATGTTGTAATGAAATCTATCCAACAAATCTTCCAGGTTTTCATCTTCTTTTTGTATCATCTTGAACACTTACTCCTTATGATTTACTGGCATACAATAATCCAAATACCTCTCTAGAAATGCTTGTTTCATATCTTCCCATGTCCTAATAGAACTGTTAATCAAAATCATAAACCACTTCAATGCTGCTCCTTTCAATGTTGAAGGAAATAGTTTAAGTTTTTGAGCATCTTGTAAGTAGTCATAAGTTATACATAGGACTTCAAATTCAAATAGGAAGGTTTCAGGATCTTCAGTTTTAAGTCCATAGAAGTTTGGAAGGACAGAGGGTGAAATGTTTTTCATAGTTGTATTGGTTTCTTCATCTACTATAGGAAACCCAAAAGAGATTCCCATTTATCTTTTACCTCTTCCTCTACTTCCTTCTCCTTCTGCACCTCTACCTCCTTCTCCTCTACCTCTACCTCTACCCCCTCCAAATAATGTGTGTTCTCCATTAAAGACTCCTCCTCCCCCTTCTTCTGCCATAGTTGATTCTTCTGTGGAAGTGGAAAAGTTTGTGTCTCTAGCAGGGGTCCTTGAATATTCTTCTAAGACAGGCTCAGTGGATGAAGTGGAAGGTCTTTCTAATGGAATATATGATCTTAAGTCTTCTGGAAGTCTAGGATCAGTAAAGGATGAAATGTGGGTATGAGTTGGAGGTGTGCTGGCTCTTGGTCTAGGTACAAGAGGTGTTCTAGGAATCAAACTTCTGCTTCTGCTTCTTATGAATCTACCCCTTGAGTCTATCTCTCTACGCATATCATTGTTTTTGGGAGTTAAGAAACAAGGCTACCTAGTTACACTTCCCCGGCAACGGCGCCAAAATGTTTGTGCTCAACTTAGTGTCCCTAAATTGAGTTCATTAATTGTCAACCAGGGCTAGTAAACTGCTGAAGTGTGGTGCACTATATGTGCCTAGGTATTTGTTTCTCACTACGTTGTGTTTAGTGTTTTATGATGTTTTTGGTTTTATGGTTTTATGTTTGAAAAGGGAAGGAACTAAGTGCTGGTGAAAAGAAGCTATTGGTTATATTAAAACAGAACAAAGCCTAAACTATGGATGGCAAACAACAAATGCAAAGCTTGATAATGACTTCATTGCAAGGAAATAAATCACAACATGAGCTTGAACTTATCCAATTCATTCATTAAAGGTGTGTTGGAAGAGCTTGATAAATGGACAAGTTAAGTGTAAATGAAGTTCTCCTAAATAAACAATCAACTCACAATATTAAAAAAAAATGATTATTTGTAACACAGTAAGGTTTCTATTCTAGATTAACCTATGATGTTGAAGTTACCCTATTCTGCAACTTGACTTATCACTACTAGGCCTTATTCAGAAGTTTAGAGATTTTCTAGAATAATGTTTGGGAAAAAGGCTATAGGTGAATTTGTAAAAGATTTGCAGAATAATCCAAGCCTTAAACTGATATTACTGACCCCTGTTCATGTGATGATGTATCAATATAAATTTAGAACAAAAGCAAGTTGTAAATAGTGAAGGTCGAGAGACTAATTTTGTCAACTAGTACTACTTGAAATACAATGGATAACACTAGGCTAGAATGCGGTCTATCAATCTTAAAATATAGTGACTACAACTAAACTAGAATTCCATTAATCTTTTTGTGAAACAAAATGAACTGAAACTGAACTAGAGTGCTACTAATCTACTTGAAGTACAGTGAACAGAGTTAAACTAGAATGCCATTATCAAACTTGAAATGTAGTGACAGAGCTGAACTAAATGCAATCAACCTCCGGAGTGTTGTAACTAAATTAACATGCAGCTAGTCTATGGAATTCTACAGCCCATCTCGTTTCAATATGAATGATATTTTGGAAGAGTTTGTAAAAACAAGTCTGGCTATATTATTCAATGCAATTGAACATAAACATAATATTTGAAAGCAAATACAACTAGGATATAAGATACCACAACTGTTTCTTATTCATTGTTAATGATATTTTGGAAGAGTTTGTAGGAGTAAGACCGACTATGACACTTAGTGTAAACAAGCATAAATCATAAAATTTGAAAGGAAATGAAACTAAAATCTACAACACCACAGCTATGCCTTATTCATCGTGATGATATTTTGGAAGAGTTTATAAGAGTAAGTATCGCTGTGATGATTAATGTAAACAAGTATGAAACATAACTTCAGAAACCTGCTTAAGCTAGAAAAGAAAAACTAGACTAAAATACTTATCTAAGCCATGTGAACAAAGCTACTCAGGTAGCAGGGGCCCTCTACCACCGGAGTAGCACGCAAAATCTACTTCAAGATTGACTCAGCCTTTCAATAAAATGGTGCTTCTTTCATTATAAGAGAAATTACTTCAAAACAGAGTGTTTTCGGACTTTTGAAATCTAGCAATCAAACACAAATCTAACCTTGTCCCTCGGTTTCCTGAGCCATATTTATAACAAAATTACATAACTGTCTTGAGATAACCTAGGGATAATTGTGTTTCCAAATAAAAATCAAACTAGGACTCTGATGGTGGTCTCGTAATACGATTAAGGACATTTGGACTGTCCTTGTCCTATTAGGAGTCTATCTCCTAGTTTGAGTTCCCACGTGCATAACCACCTACAGAATTCCGTTCAAAATTCGTGGAGAGCAACAAATGATGAGGGAATGATGTGGAATACGACCATATGTGTTTTTCTCTGAGATGACACCTAGAACCTGCGTAGACATGAAGACAGCTACAGAATCGACAACTAGCTACAGAATGTCTGCATTCTGTAGCTAGATCTAGTTCAAAAGTACTACAATGACAAAATCATAAAAACATAGCAAGTTAGTCATGATTTCATTCTTAAAGCAGTTTTAATTAATTCTATTGATCATTTGAGCCTGTAATTAATAATGGACAAAGGAAATGGAGTGGAATGTGGTAGAAGAAAGAACATCTTTGGAGCTCAACAGTAAGTTCTTCAATAGAAATTAGTCCAGATGGAAGATCGTCAGTGACAATATTTCTTACCCTAGGTGAACCAAGATCGCTGGAAGTTGGTGAAATAAATCCTGAAGATGTTTCCAAAACAGAAGGTTTAGTTTCAGATTCAGAGATTTTAGGTTCGTCAGCCAGTTCACTGGCAGGAGAAATACTACCAGTAACTTCAGAAACCAAAATCGGCTCTTGAATGTGTTCTATTATGGGTGTTTGATAATCAGGATGAACCACTATGGATGAAGTTCCAACTTCTGTTGATTTAATCCTACCGCTACTAGACAATACCAGAGCGCGAAGCCCTTCAAGCTGACTTGGTGAATATTCGGGGGGTTTCCCTTGTAGTCTCCGGCGTTGTCTCGGCAATTCCGCCATGATTAATTATTTAACTAATCACACGCAAACAAATAAAATTTCAATGAAAAAACCTAAAGTCTCTAAGAAACAAACAATTGAATCACACGCTTAAAAATCTAGGAGTTCAAACCACACACAAACAGTAACTTCCCGTACTAAAAACACTAGTTGGTGATGAAATCCAACTTGGTAGAAATTTAATACAGAAAGGGCAGTTGGAACAGTTACCCCGACAACCTTCTTAATGAAAGAGTCCAAGTGAGTCTAGTCGACGTCTGCTCCAGGTACAGTGAGATCTTTCCTTCACCGTCACCTTAGGAAATAATCTTAAGTTTGTGGACACTAAGGTTACCAATAGTAACAAATATAACTGGGGGAATAGTCTACGATCCGATCTCATGCGCAAGGGCAGAGTAACAAAGCTCAATCCCCTTGAAGGTTCCTCGACATGGTTAATCCGAGGTTTATCGACAAGTGACCCCAGGCTCCTCGACAATGGTTAATCCAAGGTTTACCGTTTGTAATACGCGCAAAATATTCTATCTTCCCCAATGAAACAAAATTGATTGTCTCAAAGGTTCGGACATGATCTCGTGGTTGACTTCTTTAAGAGAAGCTTCCCAGATTATACAAATTACAATTGGATTTATTTCCTACCGCAAGATTTGTCTACTTGTTTGTTTTACTACCTTGGAGAGTTAATTACTCCCTACTCCAAGATACTAGCCTAAGCTATGTTGGTGATAAGACCCCTAGAAAATAAAAAGATTGCCAGATGAATTTTAATTAAGCGTTACTTTTAGGAGTTGTTTCTTAAGTCAATGGGTGTGGAAGTGAAACTCTGATGGTGTGAAAACTCGACTTCCAAAAACACTAAAAATGAACCTAAAAATGATAATCAGATCGTTTCCTTTCAATGAAATTCTAATTAAGGAAGAGTTAGAGAATGCAATTCTTTTAATGAACAATTCCTTCTTTAAACATAAAGAACAATTGAAAGAAAATATTTTGTCTTTTCAGCAATAACTCCAAATGAAACAAACTATCAAATCTCATAAGAAAGTCCTTTCACTTTCAAAAACTTGAAGCTATAAAACAAATTTTCTTCAAAAGAGATCTACAAACTTTTATAAAAAATACTCAAAACTACAAAACTAATTCTGAGATCTGCAAATTTTAATAACCTATTTGAATAAAAGCCTTAAAATTTTTGAAGAATGTTTTACTTAGTTATTCAGCAAACTAAGGATCTATTTGTTCAGAATAACAAACATATCAAAAACACTCAATTATGGTTTTATAAAAAATGAAATTCAAAAACCAATAACAAAGTTTCTTTTCGAAGATTTGCAAAGAAACAGGTAACTCTATTTCTTAATAGAGGATGACTTCACAATCAAGCCAGATTCAGCAAAATACAAGACCAATGTAATCTCAGGTATTTTAAACAGTCAATGCTTCGAATCTCTACAAAGACCAAGTGAAAGACAATCCAAAACGTAAAACTTCTAGAAAATCATCAAAACACCAATACTGCTAAGATTCATTCACAGAAAGCTTTTGACAGAAACAATCATCAATCTGGGCAGAAACCAAAAACTCTAAATTAAAATAAAGATAAACTAAAGAAAGAAATCTAAAGTTTTTCAAAATTTTAACAGGGTCTGCAGGCTTGCAGAAGGAACAGGTGCAGTACCGCACTGTTTACTAAAGCAAAAATGCGAAACTCCCCGCACTGTGCAAAGAAGGCAAAGTGCGGTCCCAGAAAAAATTAGAGAAAAACATAAAAGATCTCAAAATTTTCAAAAACAGAGAAAAACTAAGCTACCCAAGCAGATGTCTATCAATCAAAAACCAGGAAAAACATTTCCTCAAATCAAAATAAAAGAGAACAAAAAACAACAAGTTCTTTCCCCAATATGGTCGCCAATTTGTTGGCAGATAAATCCGTCTTGCGGACAAGACCGATCTCCCTAGTACTAAAAGTATCTAGCAACAAACAGCCAAATAGACTAATCTTTCTCTAAGCATATATGATCTATGAAAAGCTCTATAGAGGTGTTAAGGACTTACCGTTTGTCCAGTGCTTGTTTGAAGTCGTTATCGTCCCTCGCGCACTTGAAGGAGTTTTCCTCGTAAACCTGCAGTCACAAACAAGAAAAATATTACATAGCACCTGTATAGAAATCATCATAAACCATGCTTATCATAGTGATCAAGAAATCTATGAAATAAACCATTGATTGAAAGCTTATTGAGAAAAATGAGTATATTTGTATTAATTTCAAAAGAAGAAAATCCTTACAACCTGAGCCTTGATGTTGCACAGGACTTTCCGGGGTCTGAAGCAGGAATCTCATTTACTTTGATAAGCTCTGCACTCCTCCAACCAAGACGAATAGAGGTATGTAATATTTTCTCACAAAATTCTTAATCAACTGAGTCTGAATCTCAACAACACTTAACTTCAAATATTCTAAAGCTTCAACTCCCTTTGAGGCTACCCAATACCTCTTTTTATAGTAGAAAAGAGGAGTTTTTATGTTCCAACTATGAAGGGATAGAATCCTCCTTCAAAGGGATAAGCTTCTCAAATCAAGGGGTTAGCTCCATAAGGTAAGGGATACATGCACCTCATAAGAGCGGTTCTATCACCGCAAGATATTTTCTAGAAGCTTCTAGAATTCAATTTTATTGAGCTTTTTGGAAATTACTTGTGCCTTTTTGATCTTACAGGGATCCGCACTTTTAACACAGATAAAGTGCGTTCAGGTACACAGGGTAGATGAACATTGGGTGCGGGACCGCAAGCAAGATAGCGAGAAAGTGCGATACCAAAATTTAGGAGAATTTTAGGAACTTTTCTCTGATTTTCAAGGCTTGACATGAGGAAATGATATGTTAGACTTGCAAGGGGAGAAGTATGAGTAATAATGAGCTCATACACATAGCAGAATGTCAGGATGACAATTTTCAGTGTAACAGGAGTATATAACCTTGCTGCATCATCATAAGGTCGCCATCAAGGAATATGAATTCCATCTCATATCAGCCAAGGATGATGGAGAAAAAAATTCCTGGATCACTAAAAGGTTCATCAAGTTCGTCAATGAAAGACCATTCAATGAGCTAAGGCCTATAGATGTGGTGTACAGGGTTAACACTATTATGGATATCACGAAAGTTTTCCACAAGGAAGGGGTTAGGGATAAAGCTGAAGAGTGCATGAATGTAGTGAATAGAGACATTGAAGCCTTCGACGTTGAGTTTGAAAGGATCACCAGGGAAGGATTTCCCAGTTGCTGGGATATTGGAGGGGAATTAATGATGTGGGAACAATAAAATCATAGTTTAGTTGAGGCAAAGATTAAGGTCGACTCCACTCATGAAAAAACGTCCACTCCGAAGGGAAAGATGATGGTGAATTTCCTAAAGGGGGACTTCCAAATTTTATGATTGGTGAAGAATCTGTTCTAATATAGGCTGGACTATTCCAGGTTGACCAATCTCAGGATCACATATCAACTCTACTCACAGGTTCCTCCATCGTCTCCAGTGTTTTGGAAGAGGTGCGAACAATTTGTTAATCCACCTGTCATGCGAATCATTTAGCCCTCAATAGAACCTCCACCACCTCCCTACCATGAATAAATATTCTCTTACCATGTATATCTAACACTTTTTTTTCCTTTCTTTTATGTAATTATTCCATTTTTAGCCATTTTGTTTAGTTTTCAGTTAGTCCAACTATGCTACAAAGCAGGTTTAGTTATTGATATGATCATGTACTATAACAAATCAATAAAGGAACATTCCAATAACGGGCTCTCTCCAAGGCCCTATATGAACAATCATGTGATACTAAACAAGGTTAAAATTTTTGGCAAGAAACATTTTGTTCCTAAAAGAGAATTGCATCGCCTCATTGATGAATGTATCATTTTAAGGAAAATTAATATATAGTCATGGTGATTCCGGGTCACTTATGTTTGTAGTATGTATTACTTCTGTGTGCTTTCCATATATGTTTATATCATTCTTCTAAGATATTATGTAATTGTAGCTGCTAGATGTGTTTTCATAGGTGTATGGATTCATTTAATTCAAATATTGATGAAATACACCCATATGGTAATGAGAACTAAATTCCTTAAATACGCTCCATATATCTCTGCACTCCATCTACACTCCCATTCATTCATTTCACTATAAGCTCAATGCAGTGGATTCTTACCTTATAAGCCCATTCTACTAAAATTCCATTCTTATTGTCTCCTCTGTCATAAAATTGCTACGACGACTAAATGGCTAGATACACAGTGAGGTTGGTGGCTATAGATCTATAATTGATGTTTTCTTGAATATTTTTTCACATTAAATTGTTGCACTGTCTCATAGAGGGAAGGTTCTGAATTGACTGTTTCATACATGCATTATATATTGAGTGTGATATTGATTCTTGACTAATATTAAGAACACTCATTAAATATGTCCTAGGAACTGGTCTCGAATCAAGCTAGGGGCTGTCTTTAGGAGCTACAACACACCACATTGAAAGATTTTTATGGAAGAACATATAAGCCTTGTGGTATTTTTAATTCCTTACAAGTAGAATTAGGGGGAAATATCGTATCAATAAAAGTAGAAGTTATCAACATAGTCCCTCTTGATTATAATTTTCTATTGGGTCACACGTGGGTTTACACCATGTTCATGGTAATTTCGACTTATTTACATATGATCGTCTTTCGTCATAAAGGCGGGATTGTGGCCATTGACCAAATCACCTTTTTCCCCTTTGATTCCCATGTTAATGGAAGTTTCCCACTCGTAGGGGAAACCCTACAGTCTTATCATCATCTCAGTGTTGGAATATTGATGGAATCCTTTCTCATGGGCAAATTTTTACTTCCTCCTCCTCCTCTTCCTGACAACTCATCTTCAGTTGCTTTTATGAACATGATATCATCTTCTACTGTCCAGGCTGATTCATGGATAATACCAGATGAAACAGACATCAACATTTTTGGCGACTGAATTCTTGATAGCCCTATTGAAATTTATTACAAAGTTATCTATTTGGCTTGTGCATCTCATACATTTACCTCGATCTATTGGGTCAATCGATCACTAGATTATGGCACGTCTTTTGATCCATTCTCTCATGTTTTTTCCACTGAGGAAATAATCATGAATATCATGATGCCAAACGATGTGCCATGGGATGATCATCACCATCGTTCCTCCTTACCAGATTCAATTGAGGGCAATCTCAGTGATGTTTATCTACAAAATTTATATGGATCTTTTGCGAATTCTGTTTCTTTCCATGAAGTCGATTCCAAATAGAATCTCTCAAATATAGAAGAGATGATACCTCTTGACATTTCTATCAAACCAGGTATTGTTCAAAATATACACATTGGTGTGTCTTTCTCTCCATCTGAGATTGCGACCTATAAAACCCCTTTTCAGTAATTTTTTGATGTCTTTTCTTAGACCTACGAGGAGATTCCAGGTATTGACTCAAATATAGTAGTTCATGAAATTAAAATGTATATTAATGCTAAACTAGTCTGAAAACACCTGTCTGGTACATCCAAAGAGTGTTTCCACGATTAAGAGTGAATTTGAAAAACTCCTTCGTGTTGGTTTCATCTACCTTGTTCCTCTCACTGATTGGGTGTCTAATGTCATCCTTGTCATGAAGAAACATGGGAATATATAAGCATGTGTCAATTATCAGGATGTGAATCATGCTTTTCCAAAGGAAAACTACTCGACCCTATTCATCGACCATATTGTTTATGATTGCACCGGTTGTGAAATCTATTCATTCATGGATGGTTTCATCGGATATAATCAAATCAAAATTCTCCCAATGGATCAACCTAAGAATGCATTTATTTCTCTCTAGGGTACTTTGTCCTACCAGAAACTCCCATTTGGTCAGAAGAATGGTGGGGCCACATTTCAGCAGGCCATGGATCATGCTTTTCATGATATTAAACACATTGCACAACCATATTTGGATAATCGACCTGCTCATTCTAAGCGTCAGGATGATCACCCAATGCATCTTACGATGATTTTCCTATGTTGTAGATACTATAATATTTGATTTAATCCACACAAATGTGTTTTCTGTGTCAGTTCTGGGGAACTTATAGGTTTTTTATTTCAAAAAAAGGAATTCAAATTAATCCTCTTAAAGTATAGGCAATTATTGACTTGCTTGCACCTTCTTCACTCGTTCAACTTGAACAACTTCAAGGGAAAGCTAACTTCTTGCGATAGTTCATCCCTAATTATGCCAAGTTGACTAAATGATTCACTCTCCTCCTTAACAAAGGGGTTCCCTTCCATTGGGACAACGTAGCTCAGAAAGTGTTTGATGCCATGAAATATGTACTGGTTTGGGCATCTCTATTGTACCCCCTGATTACCATGACGACTATTTCCTCTACCTCACTATTTCCATTTCTACAATAGTAGTGGTATTGGTCCAAGAGGACCATGTTAGGACATAAAACCCCATATATTACTTGAGTCGAAGTCTCAATGATACCGAGACCAGGTATATGCATGTACAAAAGTTGGCTTTGGTGGCCATTCAAGCCGTCCAAATGTTTTGCCATCACATATTTCTCCAGAAAACTATGATTGTTTCAAATTGCAACCCCATGACATAAATTTTGTCACAAAAATTGTTGGGGGGAAAATAATCTAAATGGATCATCATCCTGAAATATTTTGACCTGGAATTCATCAAATCCAAGTCAAATAAATCCTTGGTTTTCGCTGAGCTTATGTGTGACCTTCCTTCCATTGATTTTGAATCGACATATGACGATTATATCACTGACAAGTCATTGTTTTTTATTTCGTCATCTGACCCCTGATATAGGGACATTCAGATTTATCTCCAGACCGAGACTTTATGGTTTTATACCTCTTTCTCGAGCAACGACATATTCGACACCATGCCAAATATTATATTATCATTGGTGACACTCTTTATCGACACGGTATTGATACGATTCTATGTAGGTGCCTCACACATGAGAATGCCGAGAAAGTCGTTAATGAATTCCATTAAGAGGTATGTGGCAGTCATCTATGCTACCACACAAAAGATCTTACATGCTGGTTACTTCTGGCCCAAAAATTTTCGAGACTGTATTCTCGTTGTCCAGAAGTGTCATGCATGCCAAATTTAAAATCATAAGAACCATGCTCCACCTGCTCCATTGCATCCTGTTATTGCTGTTGGACCATTTGTGAAATGGGGTATCGAATTTATGACATGTAACCCTTACTCAGCTGGGGGACATGGTTATATTATTGCCACGGTAGATTATTTTACCAAATGGGACAAGGCTATTCCCATATATAACAGCACTAGAAAAATGGATGCATATTTCTTTTTCAATAACATCATTGCATGGTTTTGTGTTCCACATGAAAGCATTTCCGAAATCATATGACGACTGAATTAACTGTCAATATGGGAATTTCCCAGGAAAGTTCCACTCCCTACTATCCTTAGGATAATGGAAAAGTTGAAGCTATAAAAAAAGTTCTTAAAATATGCTTCAACAGATGATATTGGTCCACCAATCAGACTATCATTTACTTATCTATGCTAACGTGTGGGCTTATTGAACCTTAATGAGGACTGCTACTGGATTTACACCCTTTCATTTGGTTTATGGTCTAGAAGCGATCCTCCCAATCGAATGTGAGATTCCATCACTCAAACTAGCCATTGAAATTATTCCTACCACTTTTGTAGAAAAGGAACACATTTTACATTTGACTCATTTGTATGAGACTCAAAGAAATGCCGCTATAGCTAATGAAGCTCATAAAAGACGTATCAAGGTGCAATACGACAAAAGTGTCAAGCCTTGTATCTTATCAGAGGGAGACATTATTATTTTGTATGATCAACATGTTAATTAGTTAGTTTCATGAAATTTCCAACCAATGTGTTTAGGCCCATATAGTTTCAAGCGTTTCCTTGCAAAAGGAGCCTATGAGTTGGTAGTTTTCGATGGATTCCATTTGGTGTAGCTTAGGAATCGGTTGTACCTCAAAAATACTATGCATGATCTCATGCATAGTACATTGTGTACATATTGTTTATAGGTGTCTTGAGTGTGTTTTCAATGCGTCTCTTCAAAGTTTCCTATCGTTTATGTTGATCCTTTTACGTTTTCTTTGCTGATGCCAACATCCCTTGAACCATACATAAGTTATTCTAATGGTTCTCGTCATAGTACAAAGAATCTATCCTCCACAACGTGTGATATATTTTATCCAAATGGTGAGTTAGTGAGTCTACAATGGATTTGTATTGGTCACTCTACCAATAACATTGCCGAGTATAGTGCAGTGGTTGAGCTATTGTCTGATGCTATCACACATGGTATTTGCCATTTAGTCATCATACTTGACTCACAGCTTGTGGTGCTATAATTAGCCAATTTGTATTTAGTTATAAGTCCCACCATCTTACACATGTTTCTAATGGTTCGCCTTCTATAAATACATTTCAATTTCATTTGATATGAACATATTTCTAGAAATATCAATACATTGGCGGATTCACTAGCTAATCATTTTTTAGATATACATTTGCAATGAATGTAAATAACTTTCAATACACATCACATCAATTGAAAACAACAATAAAAAAATAGAAACACTGAATATATAAATATATAAATATATAAATATAAATATATATATATATATATATATATATATATATATATATATATATATATATATATATATAGTTTTGGTTTTAAAAAATTTGTGTCTGGGACACAAATGGCCACATGAACTACATCAAAAACTATATGCAGACATGAATATGAACCTCAATAGACTCATAGTGCTCATGATAATGTGTTATTGCATGAGCCATCTTGCGCAGTAGTTGACCAATGTGACTTGGCACTCCGATAGTATATAGCTGAAGTCACATAGGGATATGATTGACCACAGTCTCATCAATCCTTTGTGTCAGCCCCTCCAAGTGGCTCTCCACCTCTACAAGGGTCTCTACTAGATCAAGATCCTAGAGTGCGTTCTATCCTACTATTAATACCTGTGCTAGTACTACAACCTCCTATGGCTCTCCTGCATGATGAATATATGAATCTACTATAGGTCGAATAGGTCCAACATCTGCATGAAACAAATCAATAGTTTAGTCCCAGAAACATTAAAAAAAGAATTTTTTTTTTAACTTCTTAAAAAATAAAAAATAAAATGGTTAAAATGTCTTACCCATAGCACCCCATTACTCTCCCTTAGGAAGCACGAGCTCAGGGTCATCACGGAAATCCACTCCTGTGTGCGGATAATCCTAAACCATAATTAACTATCTACGTAGCCATATGAAGAAGGTTGGTGTAAAACTAACCACGGATGGACCTGCATGTCATTCCATAAGGTCTATCCACCTCCTCATCCATGGAACCATCATATCGATAAGATCGAGCATGATTTGTTGAGGCTGTAACAATGGAATCTGCTCCAAGGAAAAATAAATCAAAATTGAACCATATCCAAAGTTTTTCAATTTTCCTTCTTATTCTTTGGTCAACTATTCTTTCATGTTGACAAATACCTCCTCACTCCATTTGAATATTGTCAACTCTAGACACTCTAGACCGTACTGCATGTATGATCTGCTAGCTACATGGAGTGTCGAGCTACCGACCAATCTAGAAATAATTAAAAGGATTGTTCTCAAAGGAAAACATGTCACATCTCTAATGTTGATATTCACATCTCTGTTTGGCTCTACTTGAGGTATAAAATGAGTGGCAATGTAATCCTTTACTAAATCTCCTCCACCTCTCCCTCCTAGAAGAGAGATGGGGGCACCCCTTATCAATAAACATGTCAGAAAGTATATATCTTCCACTTTTATCTCAAGAAAATGTTCCCCTAACTGGAATGCCTATGCATGTACATCCTATGAATGAACCACTAACTTGAGTAATTCCATTTTTTTCCTCATGCCAGGTAACTAGAGGAATTTCAACAAACCACATTTTTTGAGTGTCTGAATGGTGCCAAGATCATTTTTTGCATTTAATTCATGTTCTTTATGTTCTCTTTGTCTCCACACAAAGGCCATTTTGTGCTGATGATTACCTGAAACATCAATAAGACAATCATTAGGATACTTTTCATGCAAAAAAAAAAACAAATATTGAGAAAAACTGGCAGTTTTAGCTAAGGAATTGCGCCCAACGCTGCCTCAGAAGGGATGATAGAGAATTGCATCCTTGTCTAAAGTGAAATGTTTCCCAGGTGCAACATATTTTTTGATAGGTAGGCATTTGTTGGTCGTAAGGCGAGTTTTTGGAATCCCAGGGCTCTAAAAAATCCATAAAACTTGCATGCAATCACAGAAAGGAACCGTGAATTGAAAGAGAAGGGTCTTATCTCCTACCTGGAACTGACATAACTGAAAATGATCCACCAAATTGGCCACACTCAGTTGCAATAGATTGAGGGAAAAAATGCCTTAGAGCTCTCACTATTGAAGGTAAATGTCAAATGGTAAAAATGAATAGTCATTTTCATTACTTATCACCGTTTTTCCATTATTTTGTTATATTTAATGTTTTTACCTTGTAATTGTTCATTTTTTATCATGAAATAAGTATGTTTGATCCTTTTCATGGTGTTTTGAGCATGTCGATAACTCTTTAATGGATTTTGTCGTGTTTTCATAGATCATCTTGACCAAGGAGTACACTTTTATCAATTGTTCAGACTCTATAATCACATGAACAAGGAACCCCATGAAGCCCTCTTTCAACTCTTTTCAGACTCCCATAATATGAAAATATTGTCGAGCACTTGAATTTTCAAACTCGTTAAAGTAAATGAAAAGAAGTTTACTTAGTATAAGTTTAACCATTTTCCGGACTGAGATAGACTAGTCACGAAAAAGGAATACCCTAGTCGAACACGGCTAAGAGGTTCTCTTGAGTATTATTTTCTGCATTTTCAGATGCAAGGGAATACTTATGAAAAGGAACATTTGGAGTATTCTTTTTCACCTCTTTTTCAAACTCCCTAAACATGAAAAAGATGTCGAGTCTTACTTTCGCTGGAATCATTAAAACATAAAAAAACGATGGAATTGTCGACCATGACAAGGAAAAACCACTCCTTCTTAGGGTTCATTAAATATACTCAAAGGGATTCATCCGAAGGGTGAACTTATAGATCAAGCATATGTTATCCTCCTCAAGCTTGGTAAAAAATAAAGAGGTACTGAATAGTATGGTTGGGGAAATTGGGAAAATAAGGAACTCCATTTTGCTAATGGCAACGAGTCGCTCTTGAACATGACACTCTTCCTCTTCATCTCCGTGGTTGTTGGGTTGGGTAATATGCTTGTCTTTTCATTATCATACTATTTTCAAAGCCTCTATTTTTGGATTTGGCTCAATGATGCAAACTCCATTCAATGTCACCGGTATGTTCAAGAGAAGTCATTCATTAAATATCTTCTACAATACTCTTAAGCCTTCATTCCATGTCTGTCATTCTTGATTCATTTTTGTATCATCATAATTTTGTCTCAAAATCATGATACTAATTTTGTGTCATTGATGGGGGATACATCAAGGGCCTCTTGCGACAGGTCCCTTCCTTTTGACATCAACCACTAGCACATTTGGCCCAATTTCCGACGGCCAAAGTGTCTCTCTTGCGACACATAGTCGTCGGAAGAGGGACACTATGAGGCGAGACAAAATGTGGTTAGCCTTAGAGTTGCAATTATGACACTTCAATAAAGTGTTGGAAGAGTGACACATTTTCCGACGTTTCCATACAGTTGTCGCACTTCCGACGTTATCCAAATCATTGCTATTCCGACATCATTAAAGGTGTCACTATTCTGACATTAGCCAAACCGTCGGTCTGCCGACGTTATCAAAATCGTCACTATTCCGATGTCAATTAAACCGTCAGTCTTCCGAAGATCCATAAATGTTGGTCTTCCAACATTCCATAACGATCGATAACTGTCGGTCTTCCGACGTGTACCAAGTTTTCAAAATAATATCACAATTTTGACATTATCTCTTCCAACGTTTAAAGCGTCGCTCTTCCGACATTTATAGTGTCGCTCTGTCGACGACTTTCGCGTCGCTCTTCCAACATATATAGAAACCCTCTTCCTACATTTATACCATTGTTCTTCCAACGTATATAGGAAGATTGACATAAGCGTTGGTATTCCGACAGAAAGTAAATATTTAAAAAAAAAAAAAGAATGTCGTTATCACACTGCTGGATATGGTTGGCCACCTCCCACATTGATGGTTCATCACAGGATCCAGAATAAAAAGTAACAAAGGATAGGACCATAATTATGCCCAAGGATTAGGTGTAAGTATGAGTGCAGACACCCCCTCTTGCTTCCAACATCATAGGGTTACCCCCTTGCAACTGAAAGCCTTTCAATGGTTCCCGGTTTATAACAAACACTAGGTTCCCGATTTATAAAAAAAAATATCGATTGCTGATCATCAAAAGTGCCTCCACTTTAACAGAAATATTTCTACATAAGTAAAGCTCTCTCATTCAAATACAAAATAAGGACTTCCATTGAAAATAAAAAGATTAACTAGTGCTCAACAAATAGAAAAGTATGTACTATGATTTTGAGCGGAGAAAGTCCACAGTAATTGGAGCATTTTCCTATAAATGAACATTGATTAGATCAAGTGGTTTGTTGGTATGATATGAATGTATTTCAATGGAAATTTATGAAAAGCGTAGTTGTAACTATAAATTTAATATAACCCCTTAGAATGCACATTTTCTCCAGACTTGAAAAATGGAACAATATATTTTAGTATCTGATTACCTTCAAGTATCGTTTTATCAACATTGTGGTGCTGGGGTTAAAGCCCTCAACTGGCTTCCCTTTAGTGCGAGACAAGTTTAGCTGAGCTCGTACATGATATGCCAATGACTTGCCAAGCTCCATGCCCCATTGGTCAAAGGAATTAATGCCCCAAATGAAACCCTCAACTGCAATACTGTGTTCATACATTGCTAACAACTGGCCTACATTATATGCTGTCAATGATGGTATTAAGATGCTTAGTGATGGTCGATTCCCAGAGAATGTCTTGTGTGCAATAAGATGATCAAAAACTTTCTCATTCCTCAACTCCTTAGGAGTCTTCCCACAAGCAAGAGCATCCGACTGTGCAAAAAAGTTAGACATGAGCTCATCGTGGTTACTCACAACTTCCCCTTGTAAATAAATGGGCTGCTGGCTCTTGATGATGCCAATAAAATCACAAGGAATTACACGACCCTGATGAATTAACTGGTAAAAGCTGTGCTGGCCATTTGTACCAGGTTCTCCAAAATCTATTTCACCAGCCTCAAAATTGAGGGGCACACCATCAATAGAAACTCCCTTCCCATTACTCTCCATGCTAAGCTGTTGGATGTGCGGTGAAAACTTCTCTAGAGCTTGAGTGTATGGCAAGATAGCCCTAGCTGGATACCCAAGAAAGGAAACATTGCACACACTGAGGAGACCAAGCAAAACATGAATATTTTTCTCAAATGGAGTTGTGTGGAAATGATTATCTATACTCTTTGCTGCCTCCATAAACTTGCCAACAATAGGAAACCCATACTGAAGTGATAAGGGGAGGGCACCCACAACACTGCACACACTGTAGCGACCACCAACCCAATCCCATAATGAAAAATAATTTTGTGGGTCTATTCCAAATTCTTTTACAAGCTTAAGGTTAGTACTAACTACCACCATGTGCTTTGCAACAACTTCAGAACCAAGGGCAGATGTGATCCATGTCCTTAATGTTCGAGCATTTAGCATGGTTTCTGTTGTTGTGAATGTCTTTGATACCACAAAAACTAATGTAGTTTTTGGGTTTATCCCATTAATACTTCGAGCGACATCAACTGGATCAACATTTTCTAGAAATCGCAGTTGACGCCCATTTGCACATTGAGCTGCCTTGGGATTTGTTTGAAAAGCATTGTGCACAAAAAGTGGACCCAGAAAGCTGCCACCAATGCCTACTGCCACAACATATTTAAGCGACTTCATTGTTTCACCTACCTAAGCCCTAGTCCGAACCCTTTCAGAAAATTCACCGATCTTATCGAGAACTTGCCAGACATCATCAACTACATTCTTCCCATCACAATTGATGATTGTATCCCTAGTAGCCCTTATAAAAATATGAAGCACAGAACGATTCTCTATGACATTTATATGGTCTCCATTGTAAATTTTTTCAATCTTCTCCTTCAGATGCACCACCTCTGCTAGCTTAAAAAGCTTCTTCACAGTCTCTTGAGTCATCCTTTGTTGAGAATAGTTGAATATAATTCCGTCAAATTCTATTGTCATTGATTCACAGCGAGCTTCATCCTTTAGTAAATTTCTCAAATTTATTTTATCAACATCTACAACATGTTCCCTTAAGCTTTTCCATTCCTCAGTTACATTGATAATATTAGTGCTTGCCATTGAAAAACTTTCAGCTGCAGCTTGTTGACCAATTGAGTTGAATTTTGAATTAGAAATTTGATAATGGACGCCCCTTCTTGCTAACGTAAGGGATATACCCCTCCCCTCAATCGATACCATCCACCAATTCTTGTGGTGAATCACAACTGTTTAAGACCAAGACCATAGGAAGATAATAACTGTTATAAACAATTGATCATTCATTTGGTTTGGTTTGTCCCTAAGAGGTTGGGCTTTGGTCCCAACTAGTTCAAAGTGCCGATAAGAGTCTTGAGTGTGGGGTATTTACTCAATTAGAAAGTGTATGAGGACTTTTAAAATTTGAATTGAACATTTTGGAATTGGATCTATTAAACATTCTGTGAGAAAATTCAATTTATTCACTGAATTTTAATGTACCGGCAGCGAGATGTTTCAAACAATTGCCTTTTCATACTCAAATTGAATTTTCAAGTCCTTCCTACAAAATGGTTGAAACAATTGCCTTTTAATACTCAGTGAAGTCTGGGAAGTCAGGTCTCCCTTTTGAGATGTACAATTTTTCGATGGAGAGTGAAAAGAAATGGCAGCTTTGATGATTTCTGATCCTAATATAAATAAAATACTATCCTCAATTTTGAGATCATCCGACATGCAAACATAGCAAAGCTCTACAACTTGTCTTCGAACTCTGACAAGGGAGTCATACTCTCCTTAAAACCCTTCCTCTTACGGATATTGGTCACAAGCTGCCCAGCTTGGGAACCAAATTCCAATGGACCAGATCCCATTATATCCCAGTGGTCAAACACACATTGAGGGAAAGCCTGGCTGGAAGTTGTAGCACGGAGAGTACTTGACAATCAAAATGATTCAACAACAGGTAGATATGCCTTGATCTTGTATAGTGGAGTTCCTAGCCTCTGCAATTCTTCAAAAACATGGCCTCTCTTCTGGTTCAACACACCATAAATACCACGAAGGGCCTATGAAATTCTTCAAAACCATGGTCTCTCTTCAAAAATAGACCTCACACAAGCTCCCATACAAGAATTCACCCAGACATCCATACTCTAAGGCCCAGGAGCCTTTTTATAATGAAAACTCCCACTTTTTCTCCATATATTTCTCATGTGGAATAATTAAAATTTATTTAACAGTGGAAACTTCAAATAAATGACATACATAATTGTAACTGGCATACATAATTGTAAAGGGGACTCTTTAAGCAAGCCTGTCACCTTAAGACTGTTTCCGTAAAGTTCATTAAAAGTAGTAGCTTCTCACTCCTCTTAAGAGATCATCATGTAAAGCTTTCATAAAGTAGAATAATTAGCGTTTCTATCTTTTTCCATTTATCCAAACAAAAATGTGGGTGGCATCACATCATATGATTAATACAAGTTAGAATATCAGCCATAAATATTAAGGAAGCATGTTAGGAGATGAAAAACCTCAATTAACTTGCCTAATTGTTAGGATCAAAAACATTAATCTAATATTTTAGATTACCGGTTGTTTAGTTATAAATATTAAAATTTAAAGTAAGTCCAAGTGCACTAGGCAGTAAAATTTGCATATGATGCAACAAGGTATACAGTGAAGAAATCTTCAATAAAAAGGCTAAAAATATGCTAAATACCTTCTTCAGCTCCGCCTTTGGCGATGCTCCCTCCTGATAGAAAATTGGCATGGGTGTTGCTTTGAATGTTAAAATTTTCCTTAGTTGTTTAATCTCAGCCTCCTGATACTCCTGTTCAGATACATGAATAAATGTATAGATAATATACAATCAATTGACGACCTAGCAACCCAATATTTACCATCTTGTCGTGTTCTATAACAAGAAACCTTAAACTTTCAAAGCAGACCAAAACGAAGTAAATACTAAATACTACCCTAACTACAATTTTAGCATGAAAGATCACATGCTTTCTGCTAACCCTACACCAAACTACGAATGGCACATTTAGAAAACCTTTGACTTGGCCCGCAAATGGCTTTTTTCCATCTCCCTTGCTTGAATCTTTTCCTCTAGCTTTGAGAAAAACTGAACAAGTGCAGGGAACAACCATCAACATAGTGCTCTACAACGTAACAGACAAATAGATAATTTTTTAAGTGACAATACTAGAAAGGCACATAAAATTGAAGCAAAATCCTAGAAAAATGCACGAACTCTTTCCACTTCTCAGCTCATTCACTGCATCTAAAATTGAAACCAAATGTAGAAGAAGCACTGCTTGGTCTTGCTTTAAAACCTATAGCAGTGGAATTCCTAGGAATAATTAAGGAACTTAAGTGAATTTCTTCTGAAAATTATGAGTACAGAACAAAATTACACTATTGATAAAGAAAACATGTAACACCATAATGAAATACTTTTTAAACTAAATTGGTATATTATTTCACACTCCTGTATATTAATCACATGCCAGTCAAAAGATACGATGAGGTAACTGAACCAGAATCTTCATACTCCTCCTTCATTTCGTCTTGCTGGAGAGGTTTCTCATTTTGGATATTGGATCTACAACAGATGATTAATAATTTTTCCTCATGCTCAGAAGAATTCAACTTTAAAGAATAACTACATTTTTTAAGCCGTTGGAAGGAAAATATTCAGCTCTGAGAAAAATTAACTATGCTCTTAGATAAATATCAACGCTAATAACAAAGAGATTATTGAATGAATTACTTCATGCTATTATAGCGTGAAAAATTTGTATCTGCTTGTATTGATTTCGTGGCCACCTGCTCAAGTAAGGAGTATTAAAAACCAACTTTCTGTTGACATCACAAAATAGTAAATAGTAAACACCTAAGGGCACACTTTTGATTTTTCAGAACTCAAATAGTGAAAACCATTCCCTATAAGGGTCCATACTACACTTAAATACTCGCTGAGAGTATCTATCAGAAATCAGGAGCTCAAGGGAGCTAATATATTTCAGAAGCTTACCTATTGCTTTTTGGTAGTTGAGGAGGATGTGGCACTAGTTGCGCTCATGTGTTTAGCTGCATTACTATAAGAAGTTTGCACTCCAGTGGAAGCTCTCTTATTAGTTGCAAGGGCAAAGGGCTGTGGAACAGTGCAATTTGACCGAGCAGTCACAGGGTTAGATGATAAGGGAAGTGAACCATTTGAAGCAGGGGATGTGACTTCCGTGCCCTCAATATGGGAATCTTGAATGCGATTATTCTTCTGCTTTCGAGTCGTATCCATGCCATTTTTTGCTGCAACGTTTGAGACTCCCTTTGAAGACGTAATTGAGTTTTGAGGAAACCTAGGCTTTTGAACCTGAGAAGATGCACGTGGACCTTTTGCAAGTGTGCTTGTGACATATTTTTGTGATTTTGACTGTGTTAATTGAGCATTTCCCTACAATACGAGCACAATGAACTAACAATGAAATTTCACCCTGATTAACGACTTTAAAGTAATTTTAATATGCATACATGTTATTCCCAAAGTATTGATGATTGAATGTATATACCTTAGCATCTATTACATTCTTCTGATCTGGAGCTTGTTTTGATTGGTCCTGTCTTTCAGTGGCTACACCAAGATTTTGTTCACAATCTGGATTTAAACTGTCTTTCCCTTCACCAGTGCTAACCTATTCAGCTTCACTTTTTCTTTGCGATGCCTCAGTTGGTTCATTTTGATCTGCTACACCTGTAAGTTCCTGGAACTCATCCTCGTTTCTAATTCTTTTACCATTATTTCCATCATCCACATCACTTAAGTTTCCCACATCCCCACTCTAGCAAGAGAGCTGAGAGCGCAAATCACCAGATATGGTGGCATTTTCATGGAAATCCTTCTCTCCATCCATTGCAGTTTCAAAATAATATCCTAGAGCCCTTGCAATTTCAAAATTGATTCCAGTTCATCCACCTCTTAAATTCCAAATCCACAAGACATTTCCATTTTATGGAGGGCTGCATCAGATATGAATAACAAGTACACCAAGAAAAAGATCAATGAATAGACCCAAATTGAACTCCATCATAGGGTGTGCATATTCATAGGCATAGAAATAGAATTGAAAAAAAAAAACAAATATTTCCATCATTGGGAAAAATATTGCCTTCTTGAGCTATCCTCTAAGGAGAGTAAGCTTCTGATGCATCTCAGAAGGAACAAACTGAGAACTTCTCTGTTACACGATCTCAGTTTTACACATTAGATATTGATCAAAGATTGGGGTAAAATTTTATAATCAAATTTGACATTTTGAACCATAAAGGAAATATTTGTTAAGCACTTTAACATAGAACAACTATTAAAGCCAAGATCAGTAGCCTCAAACTGCACGAAATGTTTCTTGGAAAGTGTGTGATTATGAAAACAATAGGCTCGTGAAAAGATCTTAAAGCACCAAATTCTGAGAAGACACATCCTCACATACAAACGATGTGATGGGTATTCATTTTCTAAGTAAACTAGTGATACATGTGCATAAATACCAGGTACAAGATGTTCAACAGCCTCAGGAGGGGCTCAATATAGCTTGTGATTTCAAGAAAATTTTAGGAGTCAGAAACATGGAATATAGAATTAAAAAAACTTAAATTAGACTTTGTTAGGTTTTCCCTCAATTTTTTTGTAGAAGTCAAGGTTTGTAGATTTGAACTGGTCCAGTTAAGCCAATCTGAAAGGTTTGAAATCCAGCCAAACCTATGCCACTTCTGGTTGCACCTGTGAACCATACGCGTACAAGAAACTGATTATGCAGATAAATAGTGCTTGCTTAATCCATAATTTAGTTATCTAACCAATAGATGATGCTTTTTTTCGATTAGGGTGTGCAGTAATCAATCAAGTGGTCCAGTTTAATATATTTTGGCATCACAGAATACTTTGAAGAAATAAAAATGTACGGTGAAGATTGCATGCTAAAAAAAAAAAATGATAACAATAGCTATTCCCACACCTTGTGTGATTAATATTACCTATTCCCCCATGCATATTCCATCCTTGTTCTCAGAACCTATATGTTTTCGTGGGAAAGAATGTTCATCAAACCTTTACTGGTGAATGCACTAGGTCAAAAAATAACCCAATCGATTGCTTAATGAAAATTCTTTGGCTCCTGCTAAAGAAACTCTGAAGCTCAGATTCCCATTCCAAAAAAAGTTCCACTTTTTCAGAACTAGGATTCGAGAGATACTCTTTGGACCAAAATTAGGCAAAATAGGCAAATCCATTCAACAAAACATTAAAAACCACTATCCACTCAAATTTAATTAAGAGGGTAATATTCCCATCAGACTGTAGGTCTAGTAGTAAGTTGGGGCACTGGTTCTAAGGATGACCCAGATTCAAGTCCCAACAAACAGGCTCCGGTAGAACTTAGAAGAAATGTGTCATAGAATAGGTTAAAGTCCCGATGACCTTGATGGTCCATAGAGGTAGGAAACTTAAATTGTAAAGCACCTTCGTTTGCAAAACATATTTCCCAAAGGTTCGAGTGAAGCAAAAAATGAGTGAAACACCACATTACGTGTTGATCCGAATTTGTATGGAAGGGTTGGGCGGAAAGGATGGGAGATCGACCATGCCATAGATGAATTCAGGGGCTGGCTTTAAATTACATGCAATGGATGCACTTTAAGAGGAAGATTTTGTGTTGTACATTGCATCACTCCAGCAAAGGCAGAAGGATCAATTATCTAAATGATGGCTAAAAGCCATATTCTTCTGTTCAAACATTTATTTAGCCACATTTAAAGTTGAAGTCCCGAATCCTAGGCATGTTTATCAAATCAGTTGTTTAATGTCACACCTTATAAAGCAAAGGCAGTCCAAGCATAACAAAGGACATAAGAAAAAACCCTAATACATTTTGTTTTACTACTTGTGTTAAACTCTTCTGCGTTTTTTCCTCCCCAGACGTCACCTGTTCGAATCTCGCAACGTCTCAGCTCAGCTATAGCAAAATGACGATGTCATCGATCGCCCATAACAACAGTCTTCTCTCGTCACTGGATGCCACTCTGATGCACAAAGTAGGCCGCAATAACCACCAGATCCTGACCTTTAAGCCCCATATTTAGCTGGAAAAAAAACTAAAAGATCACCAAAATGAATGATAAAGACAACGATCAATACCAATTAAGAAAGCCGAGAACGCCACAGATCTGATCAACCTGCCATTTTAGCATACGTCACGATGATGCATCTGACTTCGAGCTTCGAATGATTTTAGGATCGCCATTGCAAGGACCTCTCGACTCTGTAATCTGCAAACCCTCGGATGCCTGAAAACCCTCAGCGAGTGAGCATGTGACTTAGTGAGCATCATAATCAACTAACCCTCTTTTTCAAAATTATGTTTTTTTTAAGTCATATGTATTATGAGCATCTTTATAGACAATATGTATTAGAGCATCTTACCGAAACTTGTCCCAACTGTCGCAATACCGACACTACTCTCTCAAATGTCGCAATACCAACGTTTGTCTCAAAACTGTCACAATACCGACACCTCTTTCCAAATGTCGCAAATCTGACAGTTCTCTCTGTAACGTCGCAAGACCAACACTTTTCTCCAAAACGTCATAAGACCGACACTTTTCTCCAAACATCGCAATACCGACACTTATCTCTAAGTGTCGCAATACTGAAACTTGTCTCCAAACATCGGTATAGCAATAGTGGTGGGTGGGATTTGAAAAATTGATAAAAATTGGAGAAATTTCTGACAATATGTCAAAAGTGTCGGAACTAAAGTGTCGGAACTAAAGTGTCAAATTTTTTCCCAAATGTACTAGTGAACTCATTATCCATGAATTTGACTTAGAAACACCCCTCAGTAACTTGGTGCTTGCATATTTCAATGGAAAGATTCCTTGCTCTCAGTGACATGTTCACATCATTGGCCTTTGACCGAAAGATTCTATGTTGTGTTCAACATCAACTCATTTACTCACACCAAACATTTTGCACTTCAGTACCTTGAGGTCCATTAACATCATCGATGGTTTCTCTTGCATCCGTTGACGAATTACATCATTTGTTGGTAATTAGATGGTATCTACCATGGACCCCAGATCTAGTTTCATCCATCCGGGCTGCAATTTCAAGATAGATACGAGATCACAATGTATGATGGCTATGGTCATATAGACAATCATCCAGTCATGGTTCCACCTTTTGTCATCAGTGGATGTGTATTTTGATCATTGTACCTATAATGTTAGCTTATGTGTTGAGTACGAGTAATATGCCTCCCTCAATAAATATATCATGATGTAAATGTATTGTAACATAGGATAATCTTTCCAGTTGTTCTTGATTTTGACTTTTCACAAGGTAAACCACTTCAGTCATCATTCACATTTCCTAACTTTACGCTTTAGTGGGTAATCTATTATAGGCCATTTTGTCACATCTAGTCATTTGGCCTACAAACTAGATCAATCAACATCCTTTTACCCCTTGACATCATCATAGCACAAATACCTATGCATGACACTTTCATATCCAAGAGTTTCTGCCTAAAAACACCATGTTTCAACCACTTTAAGGGCCAATGCTCCCTCGCCTTGTATTGGACAACTTTCACCTACATGTTTCTCCACTGTGGCTTGCATTGATCACCTATAGGTTGCTCCACTTTGGACCTGCATTGATTCTAAAAATTCATGATTTTTCTTTTTTCCAGAAGCCTCTTTTTCCAGAAACTTCTAGAATTTGTTACAACAATTTACGTCAGATAAAACATTTAGATCATATCCTATCCTACCCTGGAGTTTGCATCCCTTATCCTTTGATCCCATCCTTCCATCAAGAGTGGATCTAAAGCCCTATATTGGTAATTGGATATGAACTCCCAACTTACTCCCCTCACTTATATATTTTTGGCCATCCACAAGCTAGGGGTTGGATTTTGGAGATAGAATTCTACCTTTATGTTGTTGTTGTAGAGAGGACACTTTCTATGCATTAGGGTGATTAGAGGTGCACTTTGTGACAAAGAAGGAACAAGTCAACCAGGAGGATCTCTTCTACAAGATCAACATCTATTTATGGTTGTAACTCCTTCCATTTATATTAATGCAAAGATTTCTTTGTTTCCCTATATGTGATGTTATGATTTCATGTATTTCGATGCCATATTGATCGATTGAATGAAGTATTTAGATGATGTTACATAGATTTTGTATATCGTTGGCTTGTGTTATTCGATTGTGCAGGTTCTAATTTTGGTGAAAAGGGCTAAAATTGTAACATTCAATCCAAGAGAGGAGCAAACCATACGACGAATTACAGGTAGGCTTCGACCCACTATCCATTTACTTTAATGAAAACAATAACTACTTTTTCCTTATGTTGTTCTAGACTAAGCCACCTATTCCAGGGAAGACACTTCTGTCTGCAGTCGTAGATTTTGTATAACATTGTGATCACACATAAACCAATGTCGAGATCACAAAACTGAATCAATCTTGGATTCCTCAGAATTTCTTCACCATCCTTGAGGAATCTCACTGTCTCTGCCCTTAGGCTGTGTATCCTGCCATTACCGGTCAAGGGATTCCTATGCCTTTGGGAATTTTCCCGATACCACCTCACCTCAGATTCTAAAACCATGTGACACTCTAAAGCTCAAAACCGAGAACAATCCCATCACACCATGGTTTTCCGGAAATTGCAAGGCTAGGATAAAATCCACTGTAAGATCCTGACAAAAGCCAAGCCAATGACAACAAAAGAACCATATACCAACATGAACATACCATGCATGTCAAAACTAGCTAGGAAATCACACATGCAACCTGTTACCTGCAAGTATTCTCGATGAAGCTTCTTGATCCTTGACTTCCCTTGCTTTCCTTGTCCTTCTTTCCTTTTCCTTTTTATTTTTCTTTCCTTGCTTGCTTTTTTCTTTCTTCTCTTGGCGTTTCCTCCTCTCTGAGACTAATTTTAATACTAAACTAACAAAAATCTGACAAAATCTTGCCAATTGATGCTGTGAGGTATTTTATTGATGATGCCTCTAATTTATTCAATTTCAAATTATTTTCCTTTATTTTCCTCCTCACATGCAACCTATGACATTTCACCTTCATTTTCTCTTATTTTTCATTATTTTCATAAATAATGTGCCAAAAATACCTTTTTCCCTTTCCAAACCCTTATTCATTTCCTTTGCCAATTTCCCTTAGCCATAAACACAATAAGTGATGCCCACTAAGATATTTTTCCCAACTTTCATCTTGGAATAAGTGTCCCTTCTCATGGTCTTATTTTACCTTTATTAACTTTTATTACATGAAATTTTAACCCCAAGGCTGTTACGTGAGGCTTCCGCGATAAGAGTTTTCAAGTAATGAACCACTCTATGGACCAACCACCATCTGTCAGATGGTTTTTTTCAACTATCTATCTGTTCAAAATTTAACCAAACAACTTGACCTGTCTCACACATGGATCTCATAATATAACTTGTAATCAAGGTTCTTGGCTTATAACATACCGTAATCACAATTAAATCAACATTGTGTTCACAGGCTTCCAAAACTACTAATATCTTACTATGTTCATTAATTGCTTCTTTACTTTTACGAATATGATCAAAGAAACTGACAAATATCACAACAAAAAAAACCAATGAAACTATCTGCTTATCATCCGAGCATAAACAAGTTTATGCCGTCCCTCCATAACTCTCACTGCAAGAATATATGAAACAACAGGAAAATCATAATAATATAGGGGTGATTTAAGTGAGAAAATTAAATAAAGAAGAGAATTCAACAAATCGAGTCACGAATAAGCTCAAAGAATTAGGAAATGTCATCAGTTAGTCAGTATTAATATGTATTTTGATGACGCCAACGTATAATGCAAGGAGTCCAAAGTATACAAGGGTGTGTATCAAAATTGATATGCCACTATTCTCGTAATTTCCAAATTCTTTATTCTGTTTTTTTCTAGGAAAATAAAACAAGAACCCCCACGATGACAAGACGAACAAAACCATTGCAACCGAAACCAGTCACTAGTCGATCATTATAATCATATTATGAACTTTCTTCTGACATCTTCCAGGGTCGAAATGTCTGCATCCAACGTTGTTGTTTAAAGACCGTGTTCCAATGAGGTTTGGGCTGGCAGGATCATACACTAAAGAGTAATCGCTAACAAAATTATTGGAATTTGAGATATTAACCAGCCCTACATCAGCTAAGAGCGGTGCCATGAGCTACCTTTGCATATGAGGTACACATATTTCTCTTGTTTTGTCTATGATTTTTTGTTCAGGGTGTTGCCGTCAGGTGGATCCAAAGATATTTCCATTGGAGGCGATGATGTTTAACAGGAAATTACAGACAACAAATATACATTTATCGAATTCTTAAGATCCGAAAAATCAGGATCTGAAGATTCATGGGTTGAAGGGACCGATCCAACACATGGAATGGTTCCGAAGGGTGCATGAATCCCATGGAATCCCATGTTCATGAATAATTCCATTGTCTTGGAGAAGGTGGTAATGATGCTCAGGCTCTCAACAATCTCGCTGGTTATTCATGAGGGTGGGATGTAATTTTTTATTATTATTATCAGTTGTGGTTCATCTGGGCCATCAATATTGAGGGTAATAGTTTTCTTCTGTTAATGTCTATGTCTTTTTACTTAAATGTGATGACCAACAAATTCAGTAGGAGTGAAAGATTTTACATTCATTTTATAGAAACTACAACCATTCCCCATATTCGTTGTATATCACTTTTATGCTTTTATTATTTTTTAATTGAGCCCACATGAAAATGTTTATAAACATTTACACCACTACAACATTTACCTATACATTTTTCATTTATATTTATTTATTTTAAGTTTGGCATTGGTGAGGCCATATCATGATCATTTCCAAGAATAATGCCAAAGTAGGGGGGGAGGCGGGAATCGATAATATGCATAATAAAATGGAGTGAACGATTAAATTTTTATGTACTTATTAATTAAATTTAAATATGGTTCCAGAATCATTACTTTATTTTAATTTATAGGGTAAAACACATCTTAATTTATAACTAATATTTGTTGTTCCCTCCAACCGAGTATGCCAAAAAGGCATTATTTTCCGAGTGTTGAATTTATATATGTAGTAAAAAAACCACCTTAAACAACACAAATCACTATTTTGCCACAAAATTTTCTTTCGATTCCGGCTAAAAATCCACTGGAAACTCCAAAAAGTCTTACATATAGTCCTGCAAGAGATAAAGCATTTAAATAAAAAGATTAATGTAATGTAATGTAAACCTTTTTACTATCTCAAAATGAAAGAAATGAAAAATGAAGAAAATAATATAAAAATAACCCTATAAAAACAAAATAAAAATAAAATATATATGACTCATGGTATTAAGAACCATAGTATTGACTCACGGTATTGAGAACCCATAGTATTGACCCATGGTATTCATGTGGAATATTGCCAATAGAGATCAAATCTCTTAAGATAAACCCTCTTACTAAAATAAAAATAGACCTATGTAAAAATAAAAAAATCTTCCTTATTATTTTTTTTAATCAATTTTTTGTTGGATAGTTAAAGTAAACTTGAAATAAAAAATAAACTAGCAATTGCACCATATGTTGCAAAGGAAATGCGTAAAGCGAGTAAACATAGTAGTATAGAGGAAAAAATCTTGGAAATCATAAATTACTTCTCAAAGTCTTTTAGAACAATGATACCATATATCTTTCAAAATATGACACTAGCGATTAAAATTTCAGCGAAAGTTAAGACTACGTAGTTTATTCAAAACTTAATTATGTTTACTTAAATCACTACAAATTTCAATATTGATATGGGATGGGAGTTGGAACCACACAACAAATGAGCTAGGTCTATAAATTTTTGGCTAGATTTTGGTAAAAAAAAAAATTAAAAAAAAAATGTTAATGAGTTTCAATAGTTTTTTAATTGTGGAAATAGATTCAGCATCATATCATGTCAAAAACTTTTGCGACACCCAAGATCTTAATGTTTGACCAAAACAAAAACAAAAAAACCACAATGGCAATGAATAGGTTACAATTTACCACTATTTATAAGTATAGTACACGAATATTCTCTGCTTTTGGGGGCTTGTTTCAAAAATTCCTCAAACTATATATCTTCGCTCATAATATCCCAGGATATGACTCCTATGCTATCAAAATGAATTGGCTCCCAGAGAATCGTTTAAAATATACAAATAAAACAGAACCACTTTTAAGAGATATAGGCCTATGAATGAGTGATACGATGTTTGAAGCATCCGGGGGAGAAGAAAATAAGAAAACTTAATAAAATGGGCAAGAGCTAAAGCTAGTTAATTGCATTCATTAATGTCAACCACAGAGGTAGCAATGACTGTGGCAGAAGTAAAAAAAAAGGAAATATAATGTAATCTCTACAACTTTAACAAGAATACTCTGTTCTTGTTTTTAGGTCACGGTATTCTGTCAGGGCTTATCAAGATCAACATACTCAGGTAGTCCCAAATGGAACATATGCTTTCAATCTCATCAAAGGTACATTTTCAAACAAGATGAAATAATAAATAACTTGATGATCCAACACTACAAAATTAGGCTCTGATACAATAAAGAAATTGGAGATACACACCCCTTCTGTTTCCAAAAATTTCCAGAAACTTATGGGTTAATACTTCGAATCTTTATCTTCCTCTCAAAGCTACAAATGTGAAACAGCATTTTAATGCAATATCTACAACTTTAACAAGAATACTCTGTTCTTGTTTTTAGTTCATGGTGTTCTTGTTTTTAGTTCACGGTATTCTGTGAGGGCTTATCAAGATCAACATACTTAGGTAGTCCCAAACGGAACATATGCTTTCAATCTCATCAAAGATACATTTTCACTGAATATTAATAGGCCAGTAATCAAACAAGATGAAACAATAAATAAATTGATGATCCAACCCTACAAAATTAGGCTCTGATACAATAAAGAAATTGGAGATACACACCCCTACAAAATTATGCTCTGTTTCCAAAACTTTCCAAAAACTTATGGGTTAATACTTCAAATTTTTATCTTCCTCTCAAAGATACGAATGCAAAACAACATTTTACAATCATATCTATGTTTCCTTGCTTCCTGACTCTTACAAAAGATGCGAGACTCTGGATGAACAGCCGAAGAACGAATACAGAACTAATAATCAAGAAATTAAATATCCTAATTCAGATCTAGAGAAATTCCTTTTTTGAACAACAATACATAGATGTTGAATACAAACACTTGAAATAGTCCCACTATTTTAGAGAAAGATATATCTAACAGAAGAATCAACGGACCAGGAATTTGATTCAAAAAGCGAGGATAAGAGAAAAACATAATTTGAGTGTAAAGGTCCTTCAATGGCATCTTCTTCAACTTGTGTACAAAACCAAGAATATTATAATTGCAATTTTCACTCTAAAAAACTGCAACAACACACTGGCTGAACCCAAATCGATGAGAAATCCATACCTTGGGAGGAACATAGGTTGGCAGTTCCATTGGTCTCATAGATTTTTTGTTCCAAGCAAGCAAACCTCTAGTTGCTGGAGGCATGGTCGAATCTGTGGGGCCTCTATATCTATGTTATAGACAACAAATTCATGCATCTTAGCAAGCTGAAAGAAAGATGTTCATAACCTACAAATAAATTTATGACCCAAACAAAAAAGGGAGGTAGAAAGTCAAGGACTCTCACCTCTCAGGGAACCCAAAAGGTCTTTTAGGCGGAAATTTGACATTGGGAGGGGTGATCTTCTTCCCCTCTTCCTTATTCCTCCTACGATAATATTTGACCACAGAACTTGAGTTCGGTGGTTGAACAGGCTCCTGATTCGATCCCTTGGCCTTCTGTAATGAAATAAGAAATCACTCAGATAATATTAAAACATTATAACATCTAAGAATTAACAGTGACTGTAATTAGTTGCGATATGTTATATGTTACAGTCAGCATTTGGAGGTTCACTATCAAGACAAAAAAATATGCCATCGGTCTCTGTTACTCTTGTAGTTGAAAAAAAAAAGTGTATATATTCTAGGAGAATCTCTACATAAAAAAAACATGTATATATTCTTGCAAAATCTTAGTCAGATCTTAGTGTTTCCTCCTTCAAGTTTTACAGTTAAGAGAATAAAAGGTTAAAAAGAAGCACTTGTCCCAAATAAGCTGTATTCTTATCATTGGGAAAAACTTACCACAATGGTTTCCCCCAAAATATCCTTAAAACTCTCCTTGAAACTCCTCATGTAATCAGTGTAGCATTGGACAGGCGTTCTTCCCTTCAAAACTGGGAGATTATCACAGCCCAACGAAATATACTCATAGTTTCGCCTTCCCCACTGGTCTGTGTAGACTAGATCATTATCTCGGTCTATTTCTTCAACAACCCACTTAGGCAATGGAATACTGCACAATCACAAACCACATAAACATTCAAGTCCTGAACCATTCTCAGACATAAAACAACATTATTTCCACTTTAATAAATTGGACTTTCACAGAAGAAATAATGACTTTTAGAGGGAAAATTTAACGTTCATACTTAGCAGAATCCCCACCATTTCCTCCACACTGGTGAAATGACATTACAGCCTGGACTTTCAATCCATGGCGCTTCACCATTTCCACCAGCTCTCTGTATCCAGACCAGTTATACTGCACTGGAGCCTCTCGTTCAACAAGACCCCACCAAACATCCATCATAACTCCCTCAACACCAACACTCTTAAATGCCTGAAGACTGAAGTTCATAGCAAGCTGTCTATGGACACTATTGTTATGGTTTATGCTATCCAGAGGGAGCATAACAAACACAGGGAGTCCCCCAGCTCTATTCATTTTCTAAGCACCCACAGGCAATGCATGCACTTTTTCTTCATAGCTTTGCTCAAATTGGGCGCCAAGTCCAGCTTCCCAACCGGTGGCAGAAGCAATCAGAGCTTGGGACTCAAATGACTTGTAGGCCACAGATAAATCAGACCGAATTCGGCCATTTTTCCCTCTTGGGCTATGAATAGACCTTCCCCACTCATCATTGGGAGAGGAAGAAGAACTACATGGGCTTTCAACGGAGGAAGAAACTTGCAGTCGGTGAATATCAAAATCTACTTTAGCTCTCCGGGTTTTGCATTTCAGCCCTGAAGAAGGCTTCCATTGAGCTGCTATAATTCTTCCCGCCTCATCTAGGCGACTGTAAAAAAATGCCTTCGAATATAAAAGCTTTTCAGCTGCTAAAATAGTTTCACATGAGGAACCACTTTGATGTGGCATTCCCATCGACATACTGACAAATTTTGAGAATTGCAGAACAAAATCCACTGAAAATAGCAGAGCACAAAACAATCAATACTGCAAATATTTATGTCTGGATATTATCATCACATGGGTACAGTGACAGTCAAAACCCCATTCACACACGACGCAAAAATGCCAGAAGAAGAAAATGAGGCGGCAGCCATCAGAGAAGAAAATGAGGTCGAGGTATGAGAGAAGAAACCCCCACTTTGATGTGGCATTCCCATCGACATACTGACAAATTTTGAGAATTGCAGAACAAAATCCACTGAAAATAGTAGAGCACAAAACAATCAATACTGAAAATATTTATGTCTGGATATTATCATTACATGGGCACAGTGACAGTCGAAACCCCATTCACACATGACGCAAAAATGCCCAGAAGAAGAAAATGAGGCGGCAACCATCGGAGAAGAAAATGAGGTCGAGGTATGAGAGAAGAAATTGTCACTGAGTTGAGTTCCCTCACGGACATCTGATATTCGTTATGTTGTATAACTCATTAAAATAACAGAATTTAATCCTAAGGTAGAGATCATTTGAATCGTCTAACATTCAAATCAAAGATGCATAATGATACACGTACTCATTTAGGAAAGTTGTTTTCAAATAAATACGCTTTGCAAACGTAAAAATAACCTTATGTTAAAATAAAATTTTTACATTATTTTTTTTATTAATTTTTGTGAGTAGTTATGATAAATTTGACTTGGTCAAATTATTGGTTGTTTTTGAGCTCCACATATATAAAAACCCATGATATTACCTATGGTATTCATGTGGCATATAGCCTATTTAAAGGGGGAATTAAAGCAACCTAGATCCATCTTAACTTTGGGTCTACCAGGAGAGGATCTTCAGAGATTTCTTTGAGATTTGATCATTTGATCCTTCTCTACCCTGATAGACCTAGAGTCAAGATGGATCTAGGCTGGTATGTTTTAATGTGATATGTATATTATGATTTTCTTTTATCTAAAAATTTGTTCATAGTTTTATTAATAAAAACAAAATCACAATATAAACAAAATTAAATTTAAAAATGTTTGTACTTAATATCTAACATTTAATTATATATTTCAATGTGATATGTATATTATGATTTTATTTTATTTAAAAAATTTCTCATAAGAAAAAAAATTACAATAAAAAAAAATTAAATTTAAAAATTATTTACATTTAATATCTAACATCTAACATATACCACACTCTAGACTTTCTCTCAACACAATTATATAAAAAATAAGTATTTAAATTATATAATAAATAAAAATGTAAATTAAATTTTAATTTATTTTTCTATTAAATGCAAAAAGCTTTCATCAGACTACATCACGTTTAACTTGCATTTTTACTATAGTATAATATGTTTGTTTGCAACTTACACTTTTCGTGTGGTCATGATGAGCGTACAATTCACTTTTTTTATTACTGTATATATGGATTCAACAACTTAAAAGAAGCCATCGGAAAAGCCTTCAAAAAGTCACACATACCTAATAATATGATTTATAATATGATTTATTTATTTGTAATAATTGTTAGTGCATCTTGGATAACTATCTCATATTTTTATGTAGTTGGAATATTTATTCCGTGATTTTTAGATGTTTTTAATTTTTCATTGTTAAGTTTTATGGGAAACCACAAAAATTAAAATTCTTGAATGTATCTCATATTGACTTAAATAACATATTTACCATCAATTACTACACATTACAATGTAACCAAGTATTTGCATAAAACAAAATGAAATATTGTTAATCATTAATTAATTAAAATTAACTTAATTATTTTATAATATTTAAATTTATTTTATAATAAATATTATTATTTAAGGAGTTGTTTTTAATGAGACTTTTTGAAAAGTTTTTTGATTTATTTTTCGATCGAATTTGTTTAAAATCTGGCAGGAATTCATTGAAATCAAAAGTTTGATGGGTAGGGGTTTTTCTAGTGCTGAATCCATATATGCAATAAAAAAAACTAGGTTAAATAACACAAATCAAGATTTCATCTCAAAATTTTTATGTTGATTGCGGCCAGAAAATCTACAATAAACTCAAAAAAACCACATTAAAAGAAAACTCTTTTTTTAACAAGTGGCATTAAAAAACAACTCTTTTTTTAACAAGTTCAAAATTAATAAATATTGTTACTTAGGAATTTTATTATTGCAATTAAATAACTTTATACATAAACAAATGTAATGATATAAACTCATTAATAATTAACTAAAAATTGATTTAAACCATAAATTTTTATTTAATATATATTAAAAATAGTTAGACAGTTAAAAAAAGTTAGTTCATTTAATTCTTACATAATTATCTTCAAAATAAAAACCACTTATTTATATTACTTGAGTAGTTATGGTTTATTACAAAATTTGATTTAAGTTCATAAAAATGAAAAGAATATTAACAAATAAATTAAATTATAGAAAAAACATTATATAATTTTATTTAATATTAACAAAAAAATCAATAAAAAAATAGATAAATAATAAATTATCAATATAATAAAACATTATTATTGTTATTAAAAATTAGATTCTTCTCTATCACATTGTAGAATTACAATTAACAAAATACCTTAATTTACTAATCAATAAAATCTAAATTAACTAAATTCTAAACTATAACATTAACATAAATTCAATATTTTTACTTAATTCTTTCTGCACAAACTAAATTACACATAACAATGAGCCCTTTGCCCGTTCATTACAACAAATACTGACGAGGTTATTTCACACAGGGTTATAAAAACGCTTACGAGGGAAATTGGAATATAGATTTAAATTCTTGGCACTTTCTTAGTACGAGTCCTATGTTAATTCCCGACTTGTTTTATATAATTTTGTATATCTTATATTATGGAATTGGAAACTTCATATTATTATAGGGAAATGGCCATAAATTATTTATAAATTATAAATAATTTTAAAAATTAAGCGTCGGGGAATACAGATGTATTTCTTTTTCTGATAGACAATGTACCACCAATTTTAGGATAAACTAACATAAACATTTAAACTAACGTAAACATTTAATTAATTAAAAAAAAAAAAACATTTTTAATATTATTTTGAAATCAGAGTTTTCCATCATTTAAATGGAGCCTATTCAATTAATAGATTTACACATTAGATGTGTTAGATTGATTGTGTCGTTATTAATCTTAGAAGTGTACAATGGACACCTATATTTAGGTCATTGGATGGGAAAGACTACCCTACCCCTTTGATACCGAAATGTATGTGTTGGATATGACCATACATTATCCATTTTTAAATTTACGTAGCAGTGGTGGAACGTGCGACCGGAGATTTATCGAGAAGGGTTCTTCAATCTAATAAAATAAATATGTTATAATGTTCATTCTAATATAAAAAGATGATATAATGTTATATATATATATATTGAGAGTATTAAGAGAGATTAAAGATTTTTAGGTGTAATTTTTTTTTGTTTTTGCAAAAAAAACGTTTGTACATTAAGAAATTTGATCACAAGATACTTAATATATTTAGAGTTAAGTTGAATCTAGATTAAAGTTAATATGACTACATTGTTTTTTATTTTAGTAAAAAATATTTGACTTTTAATTAGTGTTGAAAATTTTAAAGAGATTCAATGAAATAGATAAATATCTTTTGGATTAATCACATTATTCTGAATTGAACTTTGAACCATCTAATGTAGTTTATTATCAGGACAAGGTGAAAAAAAGCTTAATGGACCATCAAAATAAATAGTAAGGATGCATCAAAACCAGGTTATAACTATTAAAAACAAGCTGTTATTTAGTTGGTTATTAGAAATTTTATTAATAATTGATACAAAGTTAAGGATGAATATAATAAATATTTTAATTATTAAAAATATTCTAGTAAATATAAATATATTGTTGAAGATAGTGGATAAACTTAATTAGAGAGAGTCGGTTCACCAAAACCTTAGATTAGGAGTTTGTTCCTATTTCTTAGGTATTGGTTCTAACTTCCCTATATGCATGTAAGCTATATATTGTTTGTATTGTAATGAGAATGGAGAGCGACCTGCGGATATAGTCCCTCTTGGTGTAGTCTCTCAGAGTAGAGCTAACCAATATTTCTTTAATAAATTGATCCTACCATTTTTATCATGGTATCAGAGCTTTAGGCCTGAATCAAAGCCAAAGTGCTTTGATCCATGTGAGTGTCCAGGTGGCAGAAGAGAAGCCCCTGGTGGCTTGAGTGAGGCTGTTTTTTTCTTGGAGGAAATGTCGATCAACGCGTTCGTTGGAAGCACAAAAGGACTAATCAACACGAACCCATGCCAGAGAACAACACTGATCTCTGAAATCAGCATGGAGTTGATTGGAAAACCAGCGCTGATTTGTCTTTTCCTTACATGGATTTTTCCTAGCGCAACATTTGAGTGGGTGTGGAGCATCGATTGAGCTAGTGAGCTCGTGAAAGAGGAGCCAGTGTGCTCATGTTGAAGGACCCAAAAAGCTAGTGTTGGAGGAGCCATAGAGCTCATGCCGAGGAGCGTCGTTGAGACAGAGAGCTCGTGTTGTAGAGTGTCGTGAAGCTAGAGTGCCTGTGTTGTGGAGTGCCCATTGAGTAAGAGAACTCGTGCCTGTAGAGCTAGAGATATCGTGTGCCTGAAGAACAAGTGAGATCGTGCCAGAGGAGTCGGTGAGCTGTGGCAGCAAAGGTAATAGTAGATCACTAGTAAAGTGTGAGGATCACTATTAGCGTGATCCGTGACAGAGGAGCTCGTGAGGTCATAGTCGAAGAGGCTGTGGTAGAGGAGCCTGTGAGCCTGTGGTGCAGTGCACAGAGCAGCCTACGAGAGTGGTTGAAGATCAGGTAGATTTGTTTCTTATTTTTTTTTGTGGATCTAGGGTAGATTGGAATTTTTTTCAATTGATGGAAGTCATTTTTTAAAGTGTCAAGATGAATAATCTGATGGAGGTATACTTGAACGAGAAAAACAAAATCGATGGTTCCAGTTATTCTAATTGGAAATTCAAGTTGCAGACTATGCTAGAAGGGCACAATGCATGGGGTATCTAGATAAATGTACTTTCAGATTAATCACATCATTAGGATTAGGTCGACGTTTCGAACTAGCTAATGTGGTTCATCCTCAGGACAAGGTGGAGAGACTAACCCATCTCGATGAATAAATAGAGGAGATGCATCATTGCCCAGAAATAGCCGAAGAGAACTAGTTGTTAAGAACTAGCCGTTAAAAAATTAGTTAGTTAGTTAAAAAAATAAATAAATAAATTAAATAAAATTTTATTAAAAATGGGTTTATAAATTATTATGTAATTAAAATAAATATAATAGGTAATAAAGAGGGGAAATTATTATTTTTTCAAATAAATAAATAAATAAATAAATTAGATAAAAATCAATAAATTAATTAAATAATATATAACTAAATAAAAATAAAAATAATAAATGAAAAAAGAAACCTAAGAAGGTACTAGGGAGGGGCAAAATTTTTAATAAATAAATAAAATAAAGTAAATTAAAAATAAATATATAAATTAAATAAATTTATTAAAAATGGGTTTATGAATTATTATGTAATTAAAATAAATATAATAGGTAATAGAGAGGGGTAAATTTTTTTAATTTAATAAATAAAACAAAACAAAATTAATTAACTAGATAAAAATAAAATAAATCAATAAATTAATTAAATAATATATAACTAAATAAAATACAAATAATAAATAAACAAAGCTGCCTATGAAGGTACTAGGGAGGGAAATTTTTTTAATAAATAAATAAAATAAAGTAAAATGAAATAAATTAACTAAATAATTAATTAAAAAATTAAGAAAAAATAAAAATAAATCAATAAATTAAATAAAAAAATAAAACATAAAACATAAATTTTTTTAAAGAAATTATCTAGCGAGAGCCGGAGTCCAACACTTACTTAATTTCCAACCATAATCACATTTGAGGTTCTTAGCATGTCGTTCAATTTTGATTGCCTCCCTTAATTTCCTAAGGTGGAAGTGATCTACCTTGGCAACAGCTTTTGAGTCTTCAATACAAACATGGTGGCAGGAATTTTTCACATGTTCAACAAGAGTTGAGGTACGGGACCAATTATGTCTAATATACGCAACATGCTCCCAAATTCTCTACCTAATGGATCAACCTGTTTCTCCTACATATGGAGTTCCGCAAGAACAAGGAATCATATAGAACCCTTTCATGTCCTTAGGGTTGATAGGGTCTTTAACGGATCCAAGAGAATTTCTAATAGTGCAGTGAGGTTTGAAAGAAGAAGAGATATTAGTTCTCCTAAGGACATGGAAATTTTTTCTGTTGTCCCCTGGATAAATGGGAGATAGACCTTGGAAATAAGATCCACCCAAGTAGATTTTTTACTCAACCCTTTATATGCCTTCTAAAATGCTTTAAGACCTTGAGATCTGCTATCTTAAAGAAAATTTAGTAAGCCTGAGTTTCTCGCCCTCAAATCCCTAAGGGACAACCGTGACATTGTCATCCTTAATGCGGACAAGGGTGGGGCCATTGTCATTATGGATAAATCTGACTATGTCAGCAATATGGTTGACCATCTATCCAATAGTGGTAGTTATATTAAGCTTAAAAAGAATCCCCTTAAATTAGTGTGTAAGGATGTTTCCCTTGCCATTAAATCTAATTCTTCTCTTAATCCTCTCTCTAGGAAGCTTATTGAAATAAATCCCCTTACCCCCCGGATCTATGGTCTCCCAAAGATTCATACGTCGAGCCCCCCCTTAAGACTTATTGTTAACACAATAGGTGGTCCCTCTTATCATATGGCTAAATTCTTAGTCCAAAATATTAAGCCCCTTGTAGGTCAAACTAATTCCTTTATGAAGGACTGGACTTCCTTTATCAAGGAGTGAAAGAACATCAAGCTGCAACCTGGTGAGCTTTTAGTTAGCTTTGATGTTGTGTCTTTATTCACCAATATCCCCATCCAAGAAGTTGTTGATGTCATTAAATGGATATCTGATGAGGACACCTCTAAATTGGTTAGCCTCTTACTCACCTCGACTTTCTTTAGTTTTCAAAGTGAGTTTTATGAGCAAACCTGTGGTGTTGCGATGGGCTCCCATCTTTCCCCCGTAGTTTCTAACTTTTTTATGGAGGATTTTGAATCTAAGGCCTTGGCCTCTGATAAATTCTACCCTAGGAAGTGGAATAGGTTCATGGATGATACTTGTGTCATATGGCCCCATCGTTGGGAGAAATTAGATCTGTTCCTTGGGCACCTGAACTTGCTATTTGATTCCATCAAGTTCACAATGGAAGTGGAGGTAGATGGTTGCCTCCCCTTCCTTGATATCCTTCTCTCAAGGAATGAGGATGGTTGCATTTTTCACTGGGTTTTTCGCAAGAAGACTCGCACGGAACAATACCTTCATGCTGGGTCCCATAATTTTCCCGCTCATAAATTTGGTGTCATGTGTACTCTTGCGACTCGTGCTCTTAGAATCTCTGACGAAAACTCCTTGGAATCAGAGAAATCCCATCTTCTTGACATTTTTGAAAATAATGGTTACAATATATCTCAAGTTCTTGAAGCCTTTTAGAAGGCATATAAAAAGTTGAGTGGAAAATCTACTCGGGTGGATCCTATTTCCAAGGTCTATCTCTCATTTATCTAGGGGCAATGGACAAAATTTCCCATGTCCTTAGGAGAAATAATATATCTTCTTCTTTCAAACCTCTCTATACTATTAGAAATTCTCTTGGGTCTGTTAAAGACCCTATCGACCCTAAGGACATGAAAGGGGTCTACATGATTCCTTGTTCTTGTGGAACTCCCTATATAAGAGAAACATGTCGATCCATTAGACATAGAATCCGGGAGCATGTTGCGGATATTAGACATAATCGGTCCCGTACCTCAGCTCTTGCTAAACATGTGGAAAAATCCTACAACCATGTTTGTATTGAAGACTCAAAATTCGTTGCCAAGGTAGATCACTTCCACCATAGGAAATTAAGGGAGGCGATCGAAATTGGTGACTCCTTACTAAGAATAATATTTGTGATAATGGTTGTTTGTTGATGGAGAGTTGGACCAGACTTTCGCCAAATAATTTGTTTAAAATTTTTTATGTTTTTATTTTATTTTTATTTTTAATTAATTTATTGATTTATTTTTAATTTTCTTTATTTTTTTTAATTAATTATTTAATTAATTAATTTAATTAATTAAATTTATTTATTATTAAAAATTGCCCTCCCTAGTACCTTCATAGGCAGCTTTATTTATTATTTACTTAGTTATATGTTATTTAATTAATTTATTGATTTATTTTATTTTTATCAAATAATTAATTAATTTTATTTAAAAAAAATATCCCCTCCCTATTACCTATTATATTTATTTTAATTACATAATAATTTATAAACCCATTTTTAAATTTATTTAATTAATTAATTTATTTTTTAACTAACTAACTTTTTAACGGCTAGTTCTTAACAACCAGTCTTAACGGCCAGTTCTTAACAACTAGTTCTCTTCGACTATTTCCGGGCAATGATGCATCTCCTCTATTTATTCATCGAGATCGATTAGTCTCTCCACCTTGTCTCGAGGACGAACCACATTAGCTGGTTCGAAACGTCGACCTAATCCTAATGATGTGATTAATTCAAAAGTACATTTATCTACATTATGGATAAAAAAAGTCTTAGATCTAGCATGGGGTATCGTGAATGGCAATGAAGTGAAACCTACAGTTGCAGGAGGCACAACATCTATGGCAGTACATGATTGGGAGAAGAGGGAGAACAAGGAAAAAATGATGTTGAAAATGGCAGTTAAATATTGCATTATCCCTCACATCAGAGATTGCAAATAAACAAATGAGATCTAGACAACTCTCAAGGATTTGTACAAAATCATAAATAAAAATTGCCTATTGTTCCTGAAAATCAATATTCTCTCCATCAAAATGGAGGAGAATGAAACAGTAGCCGCATTCATCTCTCACACCAAGGACCTTAAAGACAAGCTTGGCTACATAGGAGAGACAGTAAGTAATACTGATATGGTAACAATTACTATGAATGGTATGAATGAAAACTATCAGATGTTTATCACAGGCTTGAATGCAAGAGAGAAATTCCATAAATTTGAATAATTGACAAGGATTCTAATGCAAGAGGAAGAAAGGCGGATGACTAGAAACCCCAAAATTCAGATCTTGCTTTAATGGCGAAGAAGAAGCCCTTCAGAGGGAAGGCAAGTAGAGGATAGAGAGGTGGAGGTACAACACAAAAAAAGTCGATTCCATATCAAGGTATGTTAGCAAATAGGAATGATTTATTATTAAAATGTTTCTATTGTGGTAAAATTGGCCATATGGCTAAACACTTTCAAAAGAAGAAGTTTGATGAAAGTAAACAAAGATACAAGAGACATGCAGGACACTTTGCTGATGACTACCATAAGTAGGACCTCAGATTGTTTATGGCTAATTCTGATGAAAAGGGTGAAGCATATACATGGTATATGGATTCAGGAGCATCCACCCACATGATAGGTAACAGACAATGTATTGAAGACTTCAAAGAAACCAACAATGGAGAAAAAATCTACCTTGGCGACGATAGATGGTACCAAATCAAAGGAAATGGTAATGTTCCCATAATAATGCATGATGGAAATATTAAGCACATTCAAAACATGATGTATGTACCCAAAATTAATAAGAATCTGATTTTTGTTTCAATGATAACTAATCAGAACCTTAAGGTAGAATTTTTTAGGTCATATTGTGTTGTTAAGGATTTTCTGGATTGTATGAAGAAAATTGCAACATGGATTTGTGTGGGAGGTATTTACAAGATGAATGTGAGAAGTATGCCACATCAAGTTTTGACATCATTAGGTATGTTTGCAGAATATTTATGGGATAAGAGATTTGGCCATATTAATTTCAATGATTTGTTGTTACTTTAAAAGAGAGGTATGGTCAATGGTCTTCATGATTTAAATCATATTCATGTTGATTGTGAAGCATGTGCTCTTGGAAGGATGCACAAAGATGAGTTTCTTGTTAATGTAAATAGAAAACAGAGATATATACTAGAGTTAGTACACACTGATTATGACGTGGGCCAATGTAGTCAAGGTCATTGGGAGGTTCTTATTATTTATGATTATTTGTTGATGACTGTACTAGATTCACATGGGTATATTTTCTCAGAAAAAAGAGTCATACTTTTGAATATTTCAAACATTTCAAAAGCATGATTGAGAAGTAGACAGGTAAATTCATTAAGATTCTCCGCTCAGATCAAGGGGGAGAGTACAGGAACATTGATTTCAGCAAATGTTGCAAAGACCATGGATTACTACAAAATTTTACAATACCCCACACTCCTCAGCAGAATGAGGTTGCAGAGAGGAAAAAAATAGCCCTTGTGGAGTGTGCTCGCAGCATGCTAAAAGGTAAGAATCTTTCTAATTTATTTTGGGCTGAAGCGATAAATACCGTAGTGTATTTGAAAAACAAGAGTCCAACAGAGAGTCTTGAATTTAAAACTCCTTTTGAAGCCTTATTAGGATTTAAACCTATAGTTAAACATTTAAGAATTTTTGGATCCAAAGCCTTTGCTCATGTACCAATGGAGGATAAAAAGAAACTGGATTCAAAGGCCATCAAATGCACTTTTTTTGGGTATTATACTAAATTTAAAGCTTAAAAATTGTTTGAGATGTAGAGATGTAGTTTTTCATGAGCAAGTTCATGATGGAAACAATAAAAACAACAATGAAGAATGGGACATTCCTTTGCTGGTGGAAGAAGAGAGTGGTGAAATAGGAGAAAGCCATGAGCAACAACAAAATAAAATAAAATGAAGAAGCAGATGTTACATATGCAATCGTCGAACCAAGTCCATCAAGGGATAATCAGAATAGGTTTGATGCAACTCCAACACTCATGAGATTAGGTAAGCAAACTCAATTGCCAATAACATATAGGGAAAATGATTTTATAACTAGCATGTTAAATGTTCTTGAACCCTCTAGTTATAAAGAAGCTAGTTAATATAATGAATGGAGGGAAGCCATGGAAGAGGAACATGAATCAACACTGAAAAACAAAACATGGGTGTTAGTTGAATTACCTGAGGGAAAACCAACCATAGGTTGCAAATGGTTATACAAGCCAAAATTTAAAGCAAATTGGAGCATAGATAAATATAAAGCTAGGCTGGTTGCAAAGGGGTATTCGTAGAAAGAAGATATAAACTATGAGGAAACATTCGCCCTTGTAGCTAAACTTAATACAATCAGAATGTTAATTGCCTTAGCTACTAAACATCACTGGATGATGCACCAACTAGATGTAAAATTTTCTTTCTTGAATTGGGAGTTGAAAGAGGAAGTGTGTTTAGAGCAACCTGAGGGATTTTTTAAACAGGGGAAAGAACATTTAGTCTATAGATTAAAGAAAGATTTATATGGAATAAAATAGGCTCCTAGGTCATGGTATGATAATATTGATTCATTTTTCCTGCAACATGGTTATAATAGAAGAAAAAAGACCCCAATCTCTGTATTGTGTTTGATAAAAAGGGGTGAATTGTTTTTATTTATTTATATGTAGATGACCTTATCATTATAGGAAACGCAAATAAACTCATTAAAGAAATAAAAGAGCATATGTCACAAATGTTTGAGATGAAAGACCTAGGCGAGCTTCGCTATTGCTTGGGTCTATAAATCTGGAGAGATTCAGGGCAAACTTTTCTATCACAGTGTAGGTATGTCAGGAGTCTACTAAAAACATTTAAGATGGATCAGTGTAAAGCTGCAACAGTGCCATTACAACATAATACCAAACTTCAGAGTGATGCCGGTTCTCATTAGGGGAATTTTGAGGTCTAAAATGGGCCTCCTAAGGAAAATGTACAAACAAAATTCACTTTATGAGAACCAATCACATTTTAGGGGATGACATCATCCCTAATGGTTGAAGTGGCATTGCTTGAGTTAAAGGTACTTACTTGTCACATTCTCAATGGTGCATAAGAACTAATGGTTAACCATGGTAGTGCTCCAAGTACTTTTAAAGTCAAAGTAAAGTACTCATAATAAATTTCATTTCACACTTTTTGAATAAAATTCATACATAAAATAATATATTACATTTATTATATTATTTTTATATAGTACATTAATTACATGTTATTATACAATTTAAATAATACAAATTTTAATTAATAACATATTATATAATTAAGAATTTATGAATTTATATTTATATTTTATTTTAAGTTATTTAAGTACAAAGTGCAGATGCATTAGTTGTTCAATGATAATGACTTTTTCTTGAAACACTCGTTCTTATTTATAGTGACATTAGTACAATTTTTTTATTAATTTTAGTTTGATACAACTTTTGAGCTGAATTTAACCATGGTTACATGTATTGTGGTGCAAAAAGTGAATTGCAAATTTAGAAATATTATTTTGTTGATTTAGCTATTATTTTATTATTTCCTTAGGAGGGCCATTTTAGACCTCAAAATTCCCCTAATGAAGTAGGCGTATGCAACATTGTACAGACAATTGGTTGGGAGTTTAATCTACTTGACCACTACTAGACCGGATTTGGCTTATGCAGTTAGTGCATTGAGCCAATTTATGTCCAAGACACTTGAGAGCCATTGGATTGCAACAAAAGGCATCTTAAGGTATCTTCAAGGAAACTTAGACTATGGCATTATATATATTGATTCTTGTGATGTTAAATTGATAGGTTTTTCAGACTTCGATTGGGCTAGAAATGTAGATGACAGGAGATCCATAATAGGCTATGCATTTAGCATTGGGTCTGGGGTCATTGAATGGAGCAGTAAAAAGCATAACACAATTTTCTTGTCTTCAACAGAGGATGAGTATCAAGCGATGTGTGAAACAACTTGTGAGGTAGTTTGGTTGAGGAGACTTCCCTAGGATGCAAGAGAATAACAAAAAAATGTAATAGTTATCATATGTAATAACTAGAGCTCCATCAAACTTGCAAACAATACGGTGTTTCATAAAAACCCTAAGCACATTGATACACAGTTTCACTTTGTCAGGTAGAAATTTCAATCAAAAGAAATTCATGTCGAATATTGTAATACTTGTGATAATGCCGCTAATATTTTTACTAAGCCTCTTGGCAAAATTAATTTTGAAATGTTTAGGGAAATGTTAGGAATATTTGTGAAACCTTTCTCCATTAAGGGGGAGTGTTGAAGATAATGGAGAAACTTAATTAGAGAGAGTCAGTTCACCATAACCTTCGATTAGGAGTTTGTTCCTATTTCTTAGGTATTGTTTCTAACTTCCCTATATGCATGTAAGATATATATTGTTTGTATTGTAATGAGAATGTAAAGCGACCTGCGAACGCAATCCCTCCTAGTGTAGTCTCTCAGAGTAGAGCTAACCAATATTGCTTTAATAAATTTATCCAGCCATGTTTATCACCATTTAACCAAGACCCCATAAACATTAAATATCAATATTTTAATAAACATGAATATTAAAATGATTCAAATAAATATTTTAATTAAAAAAGGTTTTAAAAATATTTTTAAAAATATAATAAGAGGGAAGTTTATATAATAATATAAATAAAGGGAAAATTTAAGACCAAGAAAATAAATACTAAGAACAAGAAAATAAATAACAAATATAGGGGAGAAAATAAAAAGGAAGAAGAAAAAAAGAACATAAAACAAGGAAAAATAAAAATGAAACAAGAGGGAAAAAGGGAGATAAATCAAAGAAAAAACCTAAGGGACCCAATAGGGGGAAAATTCATATTGAGAGAGCTGGGGTCCACCTCTTACTCAATTTCTAGCCATTATATCTCTTGAGATTCTTAGCATGCCTTTCAATCTCAATAGCCTCACGGAGCTTCCTATGATGAAAGTGGTCAATCTTAGCGATGAACTTGGTGTCCTCAATGCAAACAGGGTGGCAAGATTTTTCTGCATGTTCAGCAAGAGCTAATGTGAGATACTAATTGTGTCCAATGTCTGCAACATGCTCTTGGGTCTGCTAATTAATGGATATCCTCGTTTCTCTAATATAGGGAATACCATAGGAACAAGGAATCATGTAAACACCTTTCAAGTCCTTAGATTTTATGGAATTTATTAAGTTCTTAATATATTAAACTTTTATATTAGTTTTTAATATTATATTAAATGTATATATATATATATATATATAATTTTTTTTGTTAAAAAATTTAGACACTATAAATTATTAAGCTTTTTATTAATTTGGTAAATTTTTATAATATTTTATAATATAATATTATATATATATATATATATATATATATATATATATATATATATATATATATATATATTTATTTAATTTTTTTAGTTTTTTTAGTTTTTTTAAATTTTTTTAACCTTTGAGAAAGACAATCAATTGTCATATTAATAGTCAGTTAATAATTAACAAAAAAAAAACTTATTTTAACAAAAAAAATAGAAGTTTAACTCAGAAAACTTATTTTAACCATTTGTGTTCAATGTGTTTATATCCAGAGAAAGAGAGACCAGAAATTCAAAAAAGTAATAAATATAATATATATTTTAATACCAGGTGATGGTGGTTGTGTGCATATTTGAAGCAACATCAACAATAATGTATGTTGCCTCGCAAGGGAAACACCCGCACCAACTGGTTTTCCATCTATTAACAATTCAATTCATTTTGTAACAAAGCCATAAGTGCATTTAGTGCCTCTTTCACTACGGTTGTGTTTTTAATTCTTCTTGTTTTGTTATCTGCTTCTGCTTTGTACGGGGGTTGACTAGAGTTTCAGGGAAAAACTTATTTTATGACGTTACAGATTATGCATGCGACTGTCAATTCTAGATATCCTTGTTTCTCAAACATGAAATTTTAGGTTTTAACTTCTCAATTTATTAACTTCCCAAAAAAATATATCCAAGGCCATTTAAGGTTTTTTTTCGTAGCTAAAGAAATGGTTCCCTAAAGTATTTGCCACTGGTTATTTAGTCTCTCTTAAATAATAAATTGATCCTTATTTTATGGATGTTTTAATCTATGGTGTTGCAAATTTAAAATATCAAGTCATATTTTCTTTACCAAGATATCTGGTGGAAGACATTTCATAGTTAAGGGCTGATTTTTTATATTCATTTACCTTTATTATAATTATTTCCAAAGCGGGCGTGGCCATATTAGGCAATATGTTCTTCTCCATAATCTATTGTTCCACCTTTTAAGTAGTAGAAAAGATGTTAAGCCCTACGAACCCACAAGCAAATAAAGTTACAAGTTAGTGGCAGTATTAAAGAATTGCAGAGAGTTGTATAACACCATAGATCGTAATGGAGTGAAAAATTTGAAGATAGATTGAAAACAAAATTTCATCCATTAAACTAGACGAAAATTTTAACACAAAAATTGAATTAGTTTGAATATCAACTTTACCGAGCACATGGACCAATTCTCTTCATCATTGAAGTTTATTGACACCATGAGAGTCCAACTATCAAAGGGTGGAAGGACATTACTCCATCAATTTCTTATGTGTATACCATTCTCCAATTTCTATATGCTTTATAGCCTATAAGCTTTATAACTCTTTGTTTTCAATTATGCAAGTCTACCAATTGTAGAGATGACGAAGCATACATGTTAAGTAATTTAAATAGGTTCTCATGACTACCTTGACAATTCATTGTTTTAGGTAAAAGGATGCAGTCCTTCGATATAATACTTGAACATGGGTGAATTCATGTATGATACTAAGGGCTTAGGTTCTTATGGTTTATTGGTTAAGGACATTTACCTTGTCTTCACAAGAAGATATTCCTTTGAGACCAAGAATATATTCCTTTGAAATTGAAATTCAGATATTGAATCTTGAATGAGATTCTTTATTCACCATACACAATTTGTGCAAATAAAATTATTTCATCCTATTGGGAAGGCAGGTTGGATGGATTTTGATAAGGAGTTCATAAGTTTTTTCTCAAAATTCAAAGGTACAGGATTGGGTTGAAACTAGGATGGTTGTGTATATCTCGTCTTCTTGATTCCAGCGCCGTGAATGGTTTGAAAAACCGATGTCTTATGAGGAAGATATTGTGCTCTGATCAAAATGGAAAACATCTAAAATTACGATAGTTTGACCAGGTTTGACTGGGATGCACAGTCAGCAAAAAAAAGAAGAATATTCCTTGGAATATTCTTTACACTGGATCAACCAAATGTTGACAAGTGTCATACTATTATTGGGTTAAGTTTTTTTTCGAGCCAATTAGAGGGTGCCATGTGGCAAGCCCTGAGGCCGCCACATGGCCCTGAAACTTCATTATAAAACTTTTTGGAGGGCATAGGGCTCGACCCCCTGACCTCCCTCCGAGCGTGCACACAAGTCTACCAACTACTCTATGTGTTTTTCCTTAACCTTGTGGTTCACAAGTTTAATTTATGGTTGAATGCATTCAAATTTGGGGGTTTGAAACCACCGATGGTCCCAACCCACCAGCAGTTCCCATAAGCATTCACATGGAGCAGCGAACTCTGAGCCAAACACCATGGTTAGCTCAACCCGAAAATTATCGAATTGTCTTCTAACTGCATTTCAAGCGAGGTTCCGCTAAACCATCAGGTTTATTAATAGTTGGGGGGTGCGCATGTGGCCACCACCCTAACCATTACATTTAATGTGCAGTTTAATCGGCAAAGGAGTTAGGGGCACACAAAATTTGGTGGTCAGCTCGAAATTAACTTCAGTTAACTAGATTTCTCCACATTTAGTGGATTTTCCCTAGGAGATATTGGACAAAACTGTAGGAGGCTCAATTTTCGACCAATTGGAGTGAATGAAGAGTCATTTTTGACTAACTGGAGCATTATAAAGCTCTTGGTGCAGAGAAAAAAACCATTAGAGAAATGTAACTACATGTAATAGAAAATTTTTGAGGATAATGAAAGATGGACAAGCCATTGGGAGTAGGACTAGCAGATGTAGCCCAGGAGGGGTGAACTACTTCATCATGCCTGTTGTGTAAAATTCATGTTGTGAATTATTTCACTATTTTACACTGCTGTTCAGTGTTATTTATGTTTATGTTATGCTTCTAAATCACAAAAAAACATCTATAACTCATAGAAAAACTCAATCATCATGAAAACTAATGAACCAACTATACACATGTTTATTAAAACTGAAAGACCCTTAGCATAGAAAAACTAATACAGTCATTTCAGATCAAATGGTATCAGAGCTTGAGTTTTCTCTGGTGTTGTTTAGTCAAAATAATTGTTTAACTGTTTGCAAGTTTTAAATGCTTACAAGGCTTAAGCTCAAAAAGGAAGAAGGCAAACTGGTGGAAGCAGGAGGGTCTCAAAAGGAGCCAAATCAAAGGAGAGCAATATTTCTAGAATATCCACCACCTAGTTCACCTCCTAAAGAAGCAAAAGATTCTTTAAGCATGCCTCATGAGGAAGGAGAAATTCATGAAGAATTTGACCCTAAGGAAGAAGAAAGAGTGTTTAGGAAAGACTTTCTTGACATGACTGAGATGGTTAAAGTCCTTTATCAAGAAAGGAATGAGAGACTGGAAGGAGAAGGATCTAAACTCCAAAAGGAAGGACAAGGATCTTCAGGAGGTCAACATGATGAATAAAAGTAAAATAAGGGAAATGGAGGAAATGGAGGCAATGGAGGGCCACCATATTCACCCTAATCATCATCATCATATTCTACCTCTTATTGAGTACATCAACCACACAAGTCCAAGAGCACTGGTAAATATCCTTTATTAAAACTTTATGTTAAGTTCAAATTGCTAATGTTTAATGGTTAAGTAAATGTAGAGAAGCCAGATAATTGGATTCAACAATTGGAGGTCTATTTAAGAATACAAAACCTTCAAGATGATGATACAAAAATTCAATTATCTTCTTTGAGAATGGAAGATGCAACACTTGTTTGGTGGGAAGCCAAGACACAAGAGGAAATCGAGAAGCATGGTAATATTATTATATCATGGTCATATTTTATTGCTGTTATTAAATGAAAATTTTATCCATTAGCTCATATGAAAAAATCCATCATGAACTGGCAGAACTTTAGGCAGTTAAAGGGACAAAAATGTGCAAGAATACACCTAGGAATTTAGGAGAAGAGATCTTTTTTTAGGGGTGGATTTGTAGACCCAAGACAACTTGCTAAAGTACATAGGAGGCTTACATAGCTACCTATAACATACTATTCTCATGTTTAACCCCACCAGTCTAGATGAAGTTTGTGTTCAGGCTACACATCTAGAAGCTAGAGGGAAGAACATTCCTGAAGAGGGTAGGAAGAAACCTTTTAAGGGTAAAGCTAAGGAAAAGACCCCAAAAGGTATTAAAAAAAAAAAATGCATCTGTTAAGAAAGAGGGAGAAAAAGTGACTTGTAAACATTGTTCAAAATAAGGCCATGATGAAACTCATTGTTGGAAATTACATCTAGAATTGAGGCCAAAGAAACCCAATAACAAAGGGAAACAAAAAACTGCTGCTACAACTCAACATGATTTAAGGTCTAATTTAGGTGATGAGACTAAATTTACAGCCATGGGATTGAAGAACATGAAAGGAAAATAAATTGGAACTAAACCCAGTACCACTACATTAAACTGTCACATAAACACTCCAAATGAAGAAGGAAGAATAGAACTGTTTCATGTGAGGGTCATATCCAAGCATACCAAGATTTACACACTGTTTGACAGTGGGTCACAGGAAAACTTAATCTCTGAAGATTTGGTCAAAAAACTTAACTTTGAGACCATACCACATCCAAAACCATATCCATTGGGTGGGATTTGTAAGGATGCAAATCTATAGGTTAGAAGGAAATGTATATTAAGGTTTGCAATCACTGCAAGCTTTGTTGACAGAGTTGAATTATATGTGGTTCCACTTGATATAACTGGTATTTTATTAGGGAGTCATTACTTGTATGATAGGAAAGAGATATTCCATCACCATGAGAACACATATCATTTATTCAAATATGGAAAGGAGTTCATTGTTAGAGCACACCGCAAGAAGAAAAACATTGCTTTGGTAAATAGTGGACATGTAAAGAGGCTGGTAGATTCAAGTAAGAATTTCGTTCTTCTTATGATTAAGCCTAAAGCTGAAGTTAATCATGAATATTTTGAGGGATGTGATCCTAATTTGAAATCATATTTATATGATGTGGTTAATGGGAATCATGAGATGTTTCATGAGCCAACAAGATTGCCTCCAAAAATAGAAATTCAACATGAGATTTTGTTGCAGTAGGATTGTCCTATTCTAAACATCGATATGTACTGCATGTTGATAATGGAGAATGCTGAAGAAAAAGAGGAAAATCAAAGAGATGTTGGATAAAGGTATCATAAGGCCAAGCACCTCACCATGCGGTTCACCCATAGTCTTGATACCAAAGAAAGATGGTGAAGATTTTCGAGCTTTAAACAAAATTACGGTAAAAAATCGTTACCCACTCCCAAGAATAGATGATTTTCTTGATCAGCTAAAAGAATCAAAGTTTTTCAGTAAGTTATATTTACGAAGTGTATATCATCAAGTAAGAATTGCAGAAAGTGATATATGGAAAACTGCATTCAAAACCAAACAAAGACTCTTTGAGTGGCTAGTTATGCCTTTTGGTTTATGTAATGCTACGAAAATTTTTATGTGAGTTAAGGATAATGTTTTGCGACCATTCCTTGATGAATTTTCTATTGTGTACTTAGATGACATTTTGATTTACAGAAAAACAAGAGAAGATCATGCCTTGCATGTAAATAGAGTGCTTGATATTCTGAAGAAAGAGAAATTGTTTCTTAAGATGTCAAAATGTGAGTTTGGAAATACTTCTTTGGTCTATTTGGGACATATTGTAAATTGAGGATTGATCCTTCTAAAGTGGAGGCCATTGTGAATTGGCCCACACCCAAAATAGTTATCGAGGTAAAAATTTTCTTAGGTATAGCTCAATATTGGAGGAAATTCATTGCTAAATTTTCTTCCATCAAAGCTCCTATGCATGCAGTGACAAGTGTGAAGAAAGGCTTCCAATGGGGAGGCAAAAAATAACAAGCTTTTGAAGCTTTAAAAGACAAGATCAGTTCATCTCCAGTCCTTGCACTACCAAATTTGAGATAGCCATTTGAGATACAAACCGATGCTAGTGACTATGCCATGGGCGTAGTTCTTTTGCAACATGGTAAGGATATTGCCTTTCTTTCAGAAACCTTTAATGGTGATGTGATTAATTATCCTACATATGAAAAGTAACTATATGCGTTGGTAAAAAGTGTCAAGAAGTGGAAACACTACTTGATGGGTAAAGAGACTATTGTACACATTGATCACCAACCATTACAGTACTTGCAGTCGCAAACAAAATTGCAACAATCAAGACATTTTAGGTGGATGGGATTTCTTCAACAATTTCACTTGGTTATAAGGTTAAAAAAAATTATATTCAATAATATTGCAGATATTAGTTTGAGACCGATCATTAGTGCTTCTACTTTAGTCAAAAATGATTTTGTTGTACATGAGGGTTACATAGGAAAATATGCACATTATGTTGATTTCAAAAATGTGTATGCTAGTTTGAGTGAAGGGAGTCAAGTTGAAGAAAGAAATTATCACATGAATAAAAATTTGATGTTTCATTTGGCAAAGCTACGTATTCCACAAGGAGAGATGCTAAGTGTCATGAGAGAAGCTCATTCTTCTCTTATTGCTGGACTCTTTGATGTAAGCAAAACAATGGTGCATCTACAAAGGTATTGTTATTGGCCTCGCATGATAGATAGTGTGTCACATTTTATAAGAGGTTGTTCTATGTATGCAACAAGCAAGCCTAGAAATAGGAAGCTTGGATTGTACACACCACTACCGGTACCATCAAGGCCATGGGAGAGCGTCTCCATGGACTTTGTTGGATGTCTACCTATGTCAAGAAAGCAACATGATTATCTTTTTGTAGTTGTGGATAGATTCATTAAAATGTGTATACTTATGCCATGTAAGAAGACCATTACTGTTGAACATACTGCTGAAATTTATTTTCAGAATGTTTGGGTTCATTTTGGATTGCCCACTTTTATTGCTAGAGACAGGGATTCTAGGTTCATTGGGAATTTTTGGTCAAATCTATGGGGAATGATGGACACAAAATTGAAAATGAGTATCACTTTTCATCCACAAATAGATGGAAAAACTGAAGTGGTGAATAAAACAATTGTGCATCTATTGTGAGGACATTGCAGCAAACATCCTAAGTTGTGGGATGAACAACTACATTACATTCAACATGCTTACAACCAGAAAAAGCACTCTTAAGCACAAACCTCACCTTTTGAAGCATGCTTTGGGTATTTTTCAAAATCACCATTAGAATTCATCTTTGGGAAGGATGTTGCAATTGATGGCCATAGTGATATTGATAAGGCTCAAAATTTCATTGAGCAAATTCAGATGATACATCGACAAGTTCAAGAACAACTTGAGAAAAGTCAAAGAAAATACAAAGAGAGGCATGAAAAACACTGGGTTGATCACAAGTTTCAAGAAGGAGATGAGGTATGGTTGCACATTAGAAAAGAAAGGATGCAAGGGGAAGCTAAAAAACTCAAACCCATTCGCTACGATCCTTTTAAGATCATAAAGAAAGTTGGTAATAATGCATTCTAACTTGATTTTCCTTCTTACATGCAACTTTATTTAGCTTTTAATGTTGAAAACTTATTCTTGTATGAGCCTCCTTTGATCGATGATCAAGGAAGTGATGTTTAGCTACCTTCTATTGAATATTTCTCACTAGAATTTATGGATGAGCTCAAAGAGGATACAATTCTTGAGAGGAGGACAAGAGCATCAAAGAGGGGGAGTGTTGACTACCTTCGAGTTGGGCTCAAAGGCACTAAACCAAGCAAGGAAAAATGGATGGAGATTGGAAAGGTGTGGGAGTTGTACCCTCATCTAATGAACAGGTAATCAAGTCTTTTGGGGTCCAAAATATTCCCAATGGGGAGGAATGATCAGTAGTTCATAAGTTTTTCTCAAAATTCAAAGTTACAGGATTGGGTTGAAACTAGGATGGTTGCGTAGATCTCGACTTCTTGATTCCGATGTCACGAATGGTTCAAAAAATTGATGCCATATGAGGAAGATATTGCGTTCTGATCGAAATGGAAAACAGGTAAAATTAGGACAATTTGACCAGGTTTGACTGAGATGCACAGTTAGCAAAAAAAAATATAATATTCCTCGAAATATTCCTTACACCGGATCAACCAAATGTTGACAAGTGTCATAGTGTTATTGGGTTAAGGTTTTGTTCAAGTCAATGAGAGGGTGCCACGTGGCAATCCCTGAGGCTGCCATGTGGCCCTGAAACTTCATTATAAAATTTTGTGGAGGGCACATGGATCGATCCCCTGATCTCCCTCCTGGCACACGCACAGGTCTACCAACTACTTTATGTGTTGTTCCTTAACCTTATGGTTTGCAAGTTTAATTTATGGTTGACTGCATTCAAATTTGGGGGCTGGGAACCGCTGGCGGTTCCAACCCGCTAGTGGTTCCTCTAAGCATTCACATGGCGTGGCGAACTCGAAGCCAACCACCACAGTTAGCTCAACCCAACAGCAACCCAACCGTCTTCTAACTGTAGTTCAAGCGGGGTTCCGCTAAACCATCAGGTTTATTAACGATTGGGGGGTGCACATATGGCCCCTACCCAAACCATTACATTTAATATGCAGTTTAATCGACGGAAGAGTTAGTGTCACGCCAAATTTTGCGGTCAGCCCAAAATTAACTCCAATTAAGTGAAGTTCTCCACATTTAGTGGAGTTTTCCTAGGAGATATTGGGAAAAAGTGTAGGAGGCTTAATTTTCGACCAATTGGAGTGAATGAAGAGTCATTTTTGACTAATTGGAACATTCTGAAGCCATTGGTGTAGAGAAAACATGAACTAGAGCACTGTAACTACATGTAATAGCAAAATTTTGAGCATAATGAAATATGGACAAGCCATTGGGAGCTGGACCAATAGATGTAGCCCAGGAGGGGTGAACTGCTTGATCATGCCTGCTATGTAAACTTCATGTGGTGACTTATTTCACTGTTTTACACTGAATTTTAGTGCTATTTATGCTTATTTTATGCTTCTAAATCACAAAAATTCATCTATAACTCATAGAAAAACTCCTTAATCATCATGCAAACTAATGAACCAACTATGCACATGTTTATTAAAACTGAAAGACAGTTAGAACAAAAAAAGTAATACAGTCATTTCAGATCAGATTTAGACCAATGTATTGCAATGGAAGCCCATGCTTCATATGATTTTAACAATATGATCAAAAGAACTACCACAAGGAGGCAGAACATGTGACTTCGAGGCGTTTCTTATATTATTGTGATGAAGCTTATTGTAGCCCCATTTTCCTTCTTTGTGTTCATATCGATAGAGGGAGATAGCATAAATGCACTCTTTTCTCTGAAATTTCCTTTGAGAAGATTTCCATGTGGAGAATGTTCACCATTAATGTCTAGTACAGGAGGTAGTGAAAAACTTTAATATCATGGAAATCATATTGACCCTGGGAATCGAATGTAGAATTTATGTTAGGTTTTATTTGTTGATTTTCTTGTTTCTACAAAGTTCCATGTTAGGGTTTTATTTGTTGATTTTCTTTTTTTGCAGAGTTTGATGTGAAAAGGAATGAGAAATGAGTTTCTGATAAGTAATTTCCCCGAAAACAAAGTTGTGAAAAGTGTGAATGTCAAGGGTTCCAAGATGGGGTGGCCATCGATGAGAAAAAATTTGGGGTAGAACTAAAACGTCAATGCTGATTTCAGGGGCCAAGCCTTGTCGTTCGAGGTTACCACTAGTGAAAATACCCTTACCTTAGTCCTCCTGTAGCCTTGAAGAAGCTAAGCGTAACACATTAATTAGCATAACAAAGAATGCGCGAAAAAAACACACTGAAACCCATTCCACCCACGGGTTTCATATATTGACTAAGTGTCTTTGTTATTTCCTTTTTGAATCAAAATTAGATTGCGTCTATGATATGTCTAGCTGCCACAAACTCTACATGTTTCATGGATATAAGGAACACCATCCTCATCCTTGAAGCTTTTATATAATCTTGCAGACCCTTGCCTTAGTCCTACTGTAGCCTTGAAGAAGTTGGATGGAACCCATTAATTAGCGTAACAAATCATGCACAACAGAAACACACTGAAACCCATTCCATTGACACGTTTCTTATATTAACTAAGTGTATTTCTATTTCCTTTTTGGAACAAAACCATATTGTCTATGATTTTTCTAGCTTCCAAAAACTCTCCATGTTCCGTGGATATAAGAAACACCATCCTCAGCCTGTAATATTTGATACAATATTGTAGGATGTGTTGCATAGTTAATTAGGCCTGAAATTGTCAAAATAAATTGTCTGCTCTTCACTAGGGATATGGGTGGAGATGGGTGAGGAATGTTGAGTTGAAGGCTTCAAACATATTTGATATCGCAGAATCTTCAACCCCACCTAGTAATTAAGTTTAAGTCAGATTTGATAGTATCTTCACATCTTCTGACTCGAAGCCCTTGTGAAATAGGACAAGGGGTTTTTCCCTTCTTCACTAAGGAAACTGCTTTGTGTAGTTCTTCAGTAATTGGGGTCAACTCTTGTTTGTATTTTTTGATATTATTTTGGGATGCATTCTAAGAATTTTTTTGCATTATTTTGATATCCATCCTCCTTATATGTCGACAAATTCTTTAAATAATTATTTTCCTACATACATTTGTTTTGTTGTTCTTGTTAGCTTTGTTTATTTTTAAAATCTTATACTAATATTTATTATCAGGTATGATCCATGGGAGGATTTTGAATCCTTGTCTCTCTTTGAGCCATTGAATACTATATTTCTATTTTTAGAATAATTTCTCTTATTTTGTATGCTAGGTCCAAATTGGGTTAGAACATGTTGAATTAAACCAAAATAGTGGAAAGAGTTTGAAATAGATATAGAACAATGTTGTACTAAAAATAAAATAAGTTGTATGCCTAAGAAAAAAGTTTCATTTGTGGATTCATCTATTAGTATGTTTTTGTAGGGCTTCAACTTTCATGTCCCCTTTATCTTGTCCATGTTCATTTTCTTCACTAGCATCATCAGAATCAATCCCCCTATCATCATTGTTAGAAATATTTTTGGCAAAAGTTGAGAGTATCCTCTTCATCCGTATCAATCTTATCCAGTGCACTGAATTTCTAAGTTTGATCTCAGTTATGGGATTTTCCAACTTCTTCTTCATCCTCACATTGAACAACAGAGTCCTAGCAGTGCAGGCTTTATGTGCATGTAACTTTAAAAAAAAATTGAATGGGTCATGCCTTTTGTTGAGATTTTGGGTAACATCGGATGTGCTCAAGCTCTGAAACATTGTGAAGGGGATATAACACATCAGATCTCCAAGACCCAAAAAATGTTTGGAGAAATTCCTCTCGGAACCTAATTTATTCAAAATACTAATTATTTTAATGGAGACCCTAATTCTAACTCAGGGAAATTAAATAGTTAAAGCGAATTAATTTAGACATGTGAGTGAGAATGTTCTGGATCAAGTATTTTCTAATCTTAGCTGTCGATTAGAGATTAGATCACGATTGTTGATTTTTCAACGAGAAAAGTATTAAAGGAAGGCTTGGGGTCAGTTGGAGAAGACACATAGAGTAGAAACACTTGAGCTAAGTCAAAATTCTAGAGCGCGATTTGCTAAGAATTTTCGAGTGAACTTACAGTGCAGTGAGGGGAAGATTGACATTGGGATTTCAGATCCGAGGTCGATGATACATTGGCAGAGAGGAAGATTCGTACCAGAGCAGTGCAGAGACCCAAAAAGGGTGACACAGGCCAAGCCAGAGTAGCGCAAAGGTAGTGTATGCTCATCCAGGGTGACGCATGCCAAGCCAGAGCTGTGCAGTCTATGAAGGCTCAGCCTGAGTGACACAGGGCCAACCAATGTTGTGCAGAGGCTATATATAGGCTGACGCATGGCCATAGGGATGACGCAGTGCCAGGAGAGGTAGGATTGAGGTTCCAATGGGTGAGAAAGGGCTCGTTTCGCAGATCTAGAAGATGTGAAGTAGCCAAAATGAAGGGTAACACAAAGATTGCATAGGCACCCGTGGGGTTTTTCATCCTTAGCTGAATCAACCATATTTTTTGTCTCTGAGAGATAGAGGTAATTTTTCCATGATTTTATTTGTTTGAGAAAACCATGTCTAGTGCCCTTGAATGTATCCAAAATTTTGCATAATAATAAAACCCTATAAGAGTTGTTGCACCAGTTTTCCCGCATTGGGTTTTTCCAGGGACATTTGTCCGAAAAATATTGTGTCCTTTGTCATATGGGATTTATTCTTCAGCACTTGATCTATATGTATGTGTAGGAAGCAGTAGTGTTTACTTTGATGTTTTACTAAATATTTTAGAAAATAACTTGTTAATTAAATAAAAAAAGTAGGAGAAGTAAATCAGAATACTGCAGTAGGGTTTATGTAATTTGGATTTAGAAATTTTCACATGGTATTAGAGCTATTGGATATTAGGAGGAGCTGAAGCCATCAACGAAGTGATGAATATTTTTTTCTGCAAGAAAGTGGTTGAGACAACCCAGATCTAGAAAGAAGCAACGCAAAACCTAAGGGACAACACAAACCCAACAGAGGTGACACAAAGTTTGTCTAGGTCACGCAGAGTTAACGCAAAGGTTGATGTAGGCCCAGAAGGGTGACACAGAGCCTGTCTAGCTCACACAAAGTTGACACAGGCCCAAGAGAGTGATGTAGTCCGAGAGGAGGTGACGCTCTGCCAGTTGTTGTGGCTGGAGGTGCAGTTTTTTATCTTCAAATTTGCCGGTGGGGCATTGTTTCTGTCAATGCAGAAAAGTGTCTAATAGGTTTGAAAGAGTAAGGGGAAGCAGTTCCTCAACATACTTTCTAGCCTAGAAGTCTGAGATCCGATTAGCGGAGTGATTGGAGAGGGCTGATTCGGTAGAATTGGTGGAGGATTTCCGAGAAAGAAATCACTAGTCAGAGGGAGCATATTCTCTAGATGGTTTTCTATCACCAAGAAACCTAGGTCCGGTCTCCTGCTGAGAGCAGGAACAAAAGAAGGGAGAAAAGAATCTATTTCGACATCATTGAGTAGAGATGGCCTCTCATTTATTGAGGGATCAAGACAAGTTAGATGAAGGATTTAACTTTGCCATCTGGAAGGCCAATATCCTATCTGTCCTAGATGAGGATTGCATCAAATATTATTACGAGAAGGTTTTGGCCATCTAGTAGGGGAATTTTTAGGTATAAAATGGGCCTCCTAAGGAAATTATAAAATAATAGTAGAAATAATAAAATAAGATTTGATTACATCATCAAATTTTAGAGGCAAAAAATAAAAAACTACTTTTTCAACTCATATTTTCAACTTATCTCCCAAAGTTTTTACTCAAATTTCGATCGGGAGTACTTGTTGGATGCAAAATTTAATTCCTCATCCAAGGAGTACCCATGTTGCATACTTTTGATGGATTCTACTACACGAAAAATGAGAAATACATGAAAAACGTAATTGCAATCACATTTTTCATGTATTTCTCATTTTTTGTGTAGTAGGGTCCATCAAAAGTATGCAACATGGGTACTCCTTGGATGAAGAATTAAATTTTTCATCCAACGAGTACTCCTGCTCAAAATTTGAGTAAAAACTTTGGAAGATAAGTTGAAAAAAGTAGTTTTATTATTTTATTATTTTTCAATCCTTTTTAGCTTTTTACTTAAAAAATGGTGAATCATCCCCCATGGTTGACACCATCATATTGAATCCTATTGGTTCTTATAAAGTTTATTTTGGTTGTACATATTTCTTAGGAGGCCCATTTTAGACCTCAAAATTCCCCTAATGTCGGTCATCGCTGATTCATTGAAGAAGTATGAGGAAGCACAAGCAAGGGCCAAGCACTTAATAATGGACGAAGTAAAGGATCATGTGGTCCCACACATTGACGAGAAGAATACGGGAAGTGCGATGTGGACGGCCTTGACCACATTGTATCAAGGTACTTCTATTTAGAGGAAGATGCTTTTGGAGAATTAGTTGTGAATATTTGAAATGCACAAGTGAGAGGAAATTGATCCCTTTCTCATTTGATTGAAGGAAATTCAAGATCATCTGGTTACTATGGGGGCAATTCTTGATGATGGTATCATGGTGATGATTTCCCTTAATGCAGTCACCAATGATTTGGAGACCTTTTTTCAAAGTATTTTGGATAGAGCACAACTTCCAAATTGGGAGGACATGTGGGCAACTCTTTGTTAAGAGGATATCGGGAGGATGTCCAAGAAGGGAGCAGCTGCGAAGGAGCAAAGATCAAGGAGGAGGAGGAGGAGGAGGATGTGACTCTCACATCTAAGGGACAAAGGAAAAAACAAGGGAATAAGAAGAAGGACCTCTCAAAGATTTGGTGCTTCAGATGTGGAAAATTGGGACACTTCGCCAATACTTGTCCTCAGAAGAAAAAGGGAAAGGAAGATTCAGATTCCAAGGCTGCGATAACCAAAGGGGATGATGGCAGTGATGATGATGTGGCCATGAGTGCCCATGTGCCTCGAGAGAAGAGGTGGAGCGACATTGATCTGTAGTTCTCTAGAACTTCAGATAGTGGGCATGATCCTTGAGGCACCAACTCTTGGATCACATACGAGCTACAGGAGCCCTTAAAGACAGTAGCAGGATGACTCAAGTTAGTTGGAGCAGAAGATCATGGAGGCACTTTGGTAGTGAGGATCTTTGAAGACTAGTCTGTGCGATGAAAAGGTAGGAACGACGTGGAAACCTTGATGTAAGGGCGATGGGACTTTAACAACGCGAGAGGGGCAACAGAGGGTGCTTCAGTATTGAGATGCAAACAAACTAACTTGTCTGTCAGTATTTTTGGTGATTTCCTTCAGTTGCTTACTTCTCAACAACTAAGTTGCAGTGCAAGAGTTAGCAGTGACAATGCTATGGGCATCATGATGTATCATTTGAGAGGGAGATGCATTTTAGATGAGGCAGTGATAGTGGAAGAGTCATGGGTAGCAATAAAGAATGAAATAATGCAGTGGATGAGGGGCAACAGGTGAGCATCAACAATTCAGGGGACCGATGCCATGGATCAGAGTAACACTTCTGGAGTGAAGTGTTGCTAGAGCACATTCCTCGCTAAGAAAGAGTGTTGATATTTTGGGTAGCATAAAATGTACTCTAGCCATGAAATTTTGTGGATGGGCTAGAACACATGAGATCTCCAAGACCCAGAAAACGTTTGGAGAAATTATACCCGAAACCTAAGGTATTCAAAATATTAATTATTTTAATGGAAACTTAGAAAAATTAAATAATTAAAGTGAATTAATTTATAAATGTGGGTGAAAATGTTCTAAGTGACTTGGATCAAGTATTTTCTAATCTTAGTCGTCGATTAGAGATTAGATCACAACCTTTGATTGTTCAACGAGAAAAATATTAAAGGAAGGCTTTGGGTCATTTGGAAAAGACACACAGAGTAGCAGTACTTGAGCTAAGTCAAAATTCTAGGGCACGATTTGCTGAGAATTTTTGAGTGAGCTTACAATGAAGTGAGGGACAAATCAGAAGTGGGATTTCAGATCCGAGTGCCGAGGATACATTGGCAAAGAGGCAGATCCATACCAAAGCAATACATAGTCCCAACAAGAGTGATACAGGCCAAGCTAGAGCAGCGTAGAGGCAACGTAGGCTCAGCCAGGGTGATGTAGGCCAAGCTAGAGCTACGCAAAGGCTGTATAGGCTTAGCGTGGGTGACGCAGGGCCAACTAGTGTTGCGCAGAGGCTTACTCAGGGCTATAGGGCTGAAGCAATGCTAGGAGAGGCAACACTGAGGTTCCAGTGGGCCAGAAAGGGCTTGTTTTTAGCAGATCCAGAAGGTGTGAAGCAACCACACTAAAGGGTAACGCAGAGACTGCATAGGCACCCGTGGGGTTCTTCATCCTCACCTGAATCAACCATATTTTCTGTCTTCGAGAGATAGAGATACATATGCCATGATTTTCTCTGTTTGGGAAAACCATGTCTGTGCCCTTGGATGTATCTAGAATTCTACATAATAATAAAACCCTATGAGAGCTGCTACACCAGTTGTCCCATATGGGTTTTTCCGGGGACATTTTTCCAAAAAATATTGTGTCCTTTGTCATATGAGCCTTATTCTTCAATAATTGGTCTGTATGTATGTGTACGTTGTAGTAGTGTTTACTTTGATGCTTTACTGAATATTTCAGAAAATAACGTGTTAATTAAATCAAACAAGTAGGAGAAGGAAATCATAAAACTGTAATAGGGTTTATGTAATTTGGATTCAAAATTTTCACACCTTTATGTGTATGTAACCTTATAGATAGGTTGAAATAAAATTGTGAGCCTTTTTATTTAAAATAAAATAAAATTTAGGCATTAGAATAGGAGTTTCATTTTGAAACTATGTTATTACAAGGATTCTGTTGGTAATTTTTTGGGCCCAATGCAAAGCTTATATTTCCTTGTATTTTTGGCTTGAGTTAGTATCCGCACCTTCTCAGAAGAGTTGCTGATGTGTGCTGATGATTTTTGCAATCATTTAAATCTTGTTACAAGTAGCTGATATGATTTTCTTGTTATTAGCATCATTTAATATACCATTGATAAATCACTTGAAACATCTTTCGTTATCCACTGTTCTTTGTAGAATTATTATTGTTGTTTTGTTATTATATATATATATATATATGTATATTATTTTATTTTTATTTTTTCAGTATGCAGACTTCATTTAACAAAAATAAAATAAAATTAGACTTAGGTTCAAAGTATTATCTCTTGCCTTCCAAGAGTGAAAGGAAAAGTTACAAATAGAAAATGATGGCACGAAAAATTACATATCTTGCTATGTTTCCTGTCCACAAAACTCTATAAACTAATATAATACAATTTTTAAAAGGTGGTGGGAATCCCATCATAGCCATACACCTGAAAACCTATTTGAAAATTAAATAGGCATTACGTATTTGTACATTAGATATTGATTTCATATTTAATATATTCTAGCTGTCCAATGGTATAACATATTAAAGAGTGAACTACAATAAGGATCAATGTTGAAGTCGAAAGAAACACAATAAGGTATTAATGATCATTACTCTGGCAAAGAAAATGTTTGGGAATGGAACTCAAGTTAAAGTCAATAAGGAATAACTGAAATGAAAGGAAGATGGGCCTAAGTTGAGAAATTTCTTCACACAGATCAGAAAAATGAAAAACAAAGGAAGATATGTAACAAATTATGGAAAAATGGATGAGAGAACTTCAATAAGAGATGTAAAAGGCAATTTAACGGTAGGAATATAGAATTGATCAAAATATTAAAACAAAGCAAAAAGGCCCAGGGTAACAATTTTAAGAAGGTATTCATGCATTCTTTTATCTTTTTGCACAACTTTATGGCCACATAATTTCAAAATATGATCTCTCACCCAAATTTACATCCTCAGTACTTTGTAGATTTGGCCAAAGCTTCTAGATTTGTACTCACTGCAAAATGGTGTCTAAAATCTGTCTCAAAAACCGCTTTTGCTTTAATTCGACTAGCCTAGTGTTTAATAAGCCATAAAGTTGTATTCAAATTCCGAGACTGCCAATTCAAAATAGAAAAAATGTAGGATTCATAGTTCTACATTTAAATCATATGTCTTTATTCTTAAATTGATGCCATCTATATGTTCATAGTTTTTGCCTTATTTATTGCAGTGTTGGTGCAAATGAGACTTCTTCTACCAATGGTAATGTCCTTGGCAATGTGACATTTCTTTTGACTGAGACAAATACTACTTTAAATAGTTTTGCACCCCACCTTTAGTCACAAATTCATCCAATTCTTTTTCCTATTGTCACCCTTCCCATTCTCCTCTAGACTCTACCAATTTTATAGGAAAAAAGCATTATACCAATTTTATAGGAGAAAAACATTATATTATTGGTGTCTCTTTGAAAAGAACATGGAATGGTATATTTTTTTCTAACAAAGCAAAATGCAAATGTAGAGGCTAGATATATCTTTGAAGAGAAATATGTTGTAGAAATGAAAGATTTCATTAGCTGTCATTTTAGGAAGGAAAAGCTTAAAATGCAATTTTCACAAAGAGTACACATTCATTGTTGTAGGAAAAAAAATGGTATCATAGTCTACCACCATTCATTGATAGATATTCTGTTTATGTATTGTAAGATGTGTACAACTATCATGGTCATTGATTGAAGGTAGGATTGGTGAGAATATCATCTCAACTGGTATTAGCACAACATTTGAAGCAATTGTGTTTGTGTTCATTATGCATCACTTTGATGTTGGTGACCGATGCATTGTTGATGGTGTTCAGGTAAGGGAAGAAGGCTCCGAGTAGCCAACATTGTCACTATTTAGTTTGCCACAATAATTTCTTCTTCATGATCACGTTGTAGAGGAATTGATCTTTCCCAATTTGGTTTCGGCTATGAGTACTTTGTTTTGTTGATGATGATTGTAGAAGAAATGAACATTCTCACAACATTTTTATCCAAACTCGGCACTAGCAAAAGACAAACATCGACAACAATCAATAAATCATTTCTAATATGTTATTCACATACGTTAAACTATAATGACCACTAAAAAATTCTTTATTTTATGCTACTCTTTCATATGCTACTACCTTACAACGTTTCCTTTGCAACATATGATGCAATTGCTAATTATATATATATAATTAATTAATTATGACTCACAACATTATTATGAAATATAATCTTAAAAAAACTTTATAGAATAAATGAAGCATAATTATTAATGACTCACAACATTATTATGGAATATAATCTTAAAAAAACGTTATGGAATAAATGAAGCTGTGTTTCTCTCTGCGGATAGAGTTCTGATTTCTAAACAGAACTCTATCCACAATCAATCGAGGAACGGGCCCCAAACCGCTCTAGCTCACACGCTTTGGTGTCTCTTCTACAACTTAGTTAATATAAATTTTATTACAATAAAACTTAAACCATAGTAAAGCTGTGTGGCTGAAATTTAGTTCTTTGGAATTCACTTAGAATTTTTATAAAAGACCTTAAACCAGAGTAAAGCTATGTGGCTCAAATTTAGTTCATTGGAATTCACTTATAATTTTTATAAAAGACCTTAAACAAGAGTAAAGCTATATAGCTGAAATTTAGTTCATTGGAATTCACTTATCATTTTTATAAAAGATACTTAAACCAGAGTAAAGCTATGTGGCTGAAATTTAGTTTTCATTGGATTTCAGTTAGAATTTTTAAGAAAATACTATGCTTTTAAAGTCAATTATCTTACACTGGACTTTATGAGTGAAACACTAAAAAGCATATATCTAAAAATTCTTTATTGTCTAACAGGTTAGACAAGACATCCCCATACTTGTAACTTAAAAGATTATAATCCTCACCACAATTTGCGCCACAGGATCCTCACCAGAATTTGGACCACAGGCCATGACACTATTGTTTGTATCCAAAATTACAAGCTTTTTACAAATGCCAGTACCAACCTTTTTATGAATGCCAGTACCAACCTTTTTTTTGTGAAACTCCTTGTCAAATTCTTGTCCTTTGAAATGAGAAGTATAATGAAGAGTACTCAGTTATGAGAAGTATAATGAAGAGTAGTCAGTTATGATGGTTATATCATATATGGCTTTATGCATATATTCTTTTTTTCAAATTCTTTGTCAAAAATGTGTATAGATAGCATTGCTTTTTTTGAAATTTTTTATTTCGATTTTTTTTGAAGAATCTGTTTTTTATTGCACAGAATCTGTTTTTTTAATGTACATAAAATCCAAGAAAACATCCACAACTGAGACAGAGGAGGTCACTAAAAGAGAAGGGATATCATAGTTTAAAAATATAAATGTCACTGTTATATATTTTATGAAGGAGAAAAATATGGATTAAAATATAACAACTAGTAATAAGATTTTTTTCCCATATAAAAGTAAATCCGATTTTTTTCCCATATTCATTAAAAAGTAAATCCTTGAGATATTAAAGTAAATTTCGACATTTTCAGAAACTTATGTATTTCCATTCGATATGGTTATATTATACCTAACCACTTTTGTTTTCTTGTTGAGGTGATAAGTACTTTAACAATCTAAATGCTTTGATGTTATCACGTGGCATTTTAGATGGCATTTTTTACCACTCATAAATACAATCTAATTTTTTTTTTTAAAGAATTTGTAACGTTGAATTTAAAAATAAAGTGTAAAATACATGTGTAAATATATACCATAATTGATATATTTAATTAATTATTAAATTTAATGTATGATTAAATATAAAATGATTTTATAAGAAGATAATGATAATCACAAATATTTATATGCAAAATAAAGTCATATCCACTGATACCATTAGGGTGAAGAAATATCTTATGGGGTTATAAACTCAATGATTCCAACCATTTACTCTCATGAAAAACCATCTTCTCACTACAAAGCTTTACAGGCCCTTTTTAAACAATTAGATTAGTTATTGCATTTTCTTTGAATATCACACACAATAAAAGGAAGATTAATTCTTCTTATACTCATCAATCCATTAGAATGCTTATGCTTTATTACGCTCTTTGGTATGTAGAAAAAGTCCTATATGTTTCTTAATTTGGTAATAGTTTCCAACATAAAACACTTAGCCTTAAGGTTGGCAATAAGTAACAATAGTGACGTTTTAGGTGTGAAGATATTGTGCTCGATGTCTTCCTACACAAGGGTTAGCAAAAAGACCTATTGTACTAGTTGTAAGTAGTCCAACAAGAAATTTATGAGGATTTCTATCTAAACCTTAAGAGTGGAACACATTCATATAGCTATCATAAATCTATAGAAAATGCTAGAAGAAAACCAGAAAAGAGAGACAAAAAATATGAAACCATATGTATGCAAAACTCTAGTAAATCCAATATAAGACTTTATTAATCAATCATCTCATGAGAAGCTCTTCTTGAATTTAGTCCAAAGGACCTCCTCCTTGGGAGATTTTGTAGACCTCCTTGGGAGTTCCCTATCTCTAAAGGGGAGAATGTTCCAAAAATAAAAAGGAGAAAAATGGTAGAGAAGTTATAGTGGAGAAGACCTAAAAGTTATTGGATCATAAGTTCGATGATGAAAATGGATCTTGAGAAATGAGGAAAAAAATCCTCTCTATTTTATTATAAAATGCTAACTAGATTTGATGAAATCATATATAATAAAATCTTTGTTGGACCAAACAACATCTAATTAATTTGGTATTTTATTATTATTTGTGAGAGGATAAGGTAAAAAATAGTGGTTAAGGACCTTTATGTAACAACCCTTTTTCATTATACCCATTGTATGTGAATACGATTGTGTAAATATTGAACATCTGTAAATTATGTGAAAATTAATTGGAGACTAGTTGAATGAAGGGACATACGGATCCAAAGCTTTGCATGGAAGGCCTATGGAGGACTACTGCATGCTTGATGAAGTGTTTTTTTTGTGTATGTTTGGTTTCTTATGGAGTTTTGTGAGCACCAACCTCAATATATTACCTTGAATACCACTTAACCAGAGGACTGGCTTGCATTGACGCGAAGTGAAGTTTAGAATGGGCAGAATAGGTGAAGGACACCACCTATATTATCACCCTTCCTCATGGAAGGTAGTTGAGATAGAATGGTGGACTTGAGGGAAAACAAAAGATGATTAGATGAAGAGGAGGGGGTTTGTCAAAAGTGTGGGTGGGGAGCACAAAATGATTAGCTTATAAGTTGGCTAGACATAAAACAGGTAGAGTGAAAGAGACCATAGAACATGGGAGCTTTGGGAGAAGACACTGGAGATGAAATTTGTGTGAAGCTAATAGTGAGAAGGAAATAGGAATTTTTTTTGGCATGACTAAATCATGTGCCTTATGAATCGAGAAAGTGTTCCCTATGAGCATGTAGAGGCCATTGAACCATGTATTTAATCTTGGAGGATCAATGGGAACTAAGTGGAGGAGTTGGATCATTGTGGTGCTTTCAATGTAGTCGATAAACCACCTAGTTATTTTTTCTTGGATGATAAACCATCGGGAAAGGGAAATATGAGTCATTATGGTGCTTTCCATGAGGATGATAAACCACCTGGATAATGGATTGTCTACCGCTGATGTGATTTCCATGTATAGGTGGTTGATAAACCACCCAAATTAGTTGATTTCCCCTCCTAGAATTGAAATATAACCCATTTGATATTGGGTGAAGACTTGTGTTTTAACCCACATATCAAGCGAGTCACTATGGTGTTTACTACTAGAGAGCGGTTAATAAATCACTTGGACAATGGACTCCTTCTCCTTGTTATGTGATTAAGCCTTGGGTGTGAATTTCCATAAATACACATCCCCTTAGACTTTTGATCTAGGTCAGGGGTGGTTAGATGCAAGAAATACTGTAGTGTGGCTAGCCTATGGTTGGGTTGAAAATTGAAGTTCCTCCTTTAGTTTCCATCCATCTTTAAACATATAGATACATGCAAAATTTCTTCTGAATATTGTCTTATGGACTATGATGAAATTTTTTCAGGTATGAATGATGCAATATTTCATATGTCATAAACATAAATGATTTCCTAAGTTGTGAATCTTGTTTTTATGTCCATGATTGGAATGGTGTCTTGTAAAATCATGGTTTTGATATTTTCTTGAATGATGTTGTTTATTGTTATGTTCATGATGAATGTGTAGTTATGTGTTTATGGTTACCCATATGTACTCTAATAATGTATATGAATACATATTTCAAACTAATCCTGCATTGATTACTCTGTTGGAATCGATAGGTTGAGACATGAGAATTTGGTCCATAATTACTAGGAATACGTGGTTCTAGCCACCCCTATGTGATACACGTTCACTGAGTTCAATGGATCAGGAATTAGGGCATCAAGTCATGAATTTCCTTAAGATGGAAAGTTGTTGAGCACCGACAGGTGACAAAGTTCACCTTCTCCTTGTTTGATGCCAAATGTCGCGAGCGATGATAACTTGCAACAACATGATGGGGGCTTGATGGAAGGGCCTACTAAGATGACTTGTCAAAGATGCATGGAAGCCACATGGGAAGTATGTTGACATGGTCTACTTTTATAGGCCAAACTCTAGTTAAGTGTAACTTTTAATTCGGGAATTAGATTAAGGTAAAATTCGTATCGCTGGATTAATCTCGACTAGTTAACACAATGATGATATTAGAAGTTAATTCTATAGACTTTCAAAAATGAGGGTTTTTTTCTAACCCAATATTCATAATAGACCTTGGGGATTAGGTTAACAATAAGTAAAACATTCCTTAGCCCAAGAACCTTCAACGGTGTAGAAGGGAGGTGGTTACAGAGTGGTATCAGAGCTCAGGTTCAACATTTGGAATGGATGGGCCTTAAAAGATAACGTTAGAAGCTCTTTTAAGAGTTATAGAGTGGATCATAACATAGTAAGGGATTCAACACTAAACCAAAAGAGGCTAACACACACACACATGCACACACACTAGCTAATATGTTTGACTTGGTAATTTAATTGTTACATATGTGCATGTGTGCTAATGATGAACTTGTAGTTGATATTACTATTGGTTTAAAAGGTTGATGACATGTTATTTTGAATTCTAGCCTACAACTAACATGGTATTTATGTGTGTGTGTGTGTGAGAGAGAGAGAGAGAGACTCAAAAGTTTGAGAGATGGATTGAGAAGTTGCAAGGGAATCAATGACAATATTTTTCGAGTGAAAAAGAGACAAGAAAAGGTCAATGTATTGATATTATAGAGCTTGTCATATCTACAAAGAGAAAAGAAACATGAGCTTGGCGTCAACTACCTAGGTAGGCACAAATCCAAGCAAAGTCCTTCTAAAATATGGAAGTAAGGATTAGAAGCCAACAAAGCAGAAGGTAGTATGTTGAGGAAGAGGCACATGCAAGCTAGTGAAGCCACGGTGAGGGGAGAAACTCCATTCAACACTCTAGAAAGAGAATCAAGTAGCCATAACCAAATTTATAGTGTAACAACCAATATACACCATTAACATAGGAGGGGTGACAAGAGATTAATGTCAGAGGAGTTCAAGAATGTAAATCCCCCCACCTTCGATGGAGAAAATAAAAAGGATTTAGAGGAAGAAGGATGGCTATTGAGAATGATAAAATATTTCAAAGTCCATGACTACTTTGATAATATGAAGGGAAAAGTGGTTATTTTCATCTTTAAGGGTAAGGTTAATATATGGTGGGAATATTTAAGAAATATTAAGGGCATTAGAGAGAAGGAGTTTCCATGGAGAAAGTTTGAAAAATATTTTAGCGATAAGTACCCACCCGAGAGGTACTATGACAACAAAATTAAAGAATCACATGAGCATAAACTATGGATGCTTACTATTTATGAGTACACTAAAATTTTTTTGGTGTTGTTGAGGTATGTACCATACTAGTGATCTAGAGAGTGATGAGGCCGAAATGGAAGCTCACCCAGTCTTAAAGAAATTCAACAATGTGTTTCTAAAGGAACTGTTGGGATTGCCACCTATGAGAGAAATCCATTTTTATATTGAATTTCTTCCTAGATCAATGCTAGTCTTGAAAGTCTAATATTGTATGAGCACGATGGAGATAGAAGAGATAAATTTTTAGCTGAAGGAAATGTTATACCAAGGGTGTATCAAGCCTAGTGTGTCACCATTTCGAACCCAAATGATATTTTTAAAGAAAAGGGATGGTACACTGCAATTGTGAATTGATTATCAAAAATTAAATAAAGTAACAATGAAGATCAAGTACCCATTGCCCATAGTTGATGACTTGTTTGGATAATTGAGAGGGGCTACAATGTTCTCAAAACTACACCTGAGATCTGGTTATCATCAAGTTTGAATTAAGGATGAAGACATCCATAAGACAACTTTTAGGAGCTGATCTGTAAAGAGCCACCTGCTTTATATTTTTGAACTGAGTAAAGACTGACATAGATTCTCACACTTATATATTTAAAAGAGGGATTCTTATGAATTGTAATTAAGAGAAATTTCATTGCTCAATAAGATATTATTTTCTTTAAATTCATTCTTGCAACTATTTTTATTTCAAAAAAGTTTTAGAAATTTCAAAATATTAGTTAGAGATAACTGGTTCTCCCAAGTGAATCACCAATTGTTGTGCTATAAAACAACCCCCATTTATTAAAATAAATGGCGACCCTTTAGAAATAATTAAGAAATTCATTTTCATTTATTTTTAGACTTAAGTAAAAACACTTTAGGAAATAAAGTTTCTTTTTTCTTATTCGATATGCGCTAAGCTCTTTCCAAAGCCATATCAAAATCTTATTGCAAATGTCGTAATCACCGTATCAAAATCGCATCACGACTCATTTAAATGATTACCTTATATGCAATTCAGTGAAAGTTGCGATTACGCGGACCTGACAAGCCAATAAAGTAATGAACATAATCCTCCAAAGTCCGATAGAGCGTAGCGGCATGAATTCTTGAAAGTGAATTTTGTATTTCGCAGGATATAACTAAAAGCAAATTCATTTACTGCATAAAAGTCGCGATGTGCGATTTGTGCAGATTGCATTTTGCAGAATTTATGGGTAACATCATAAATGGAAATAGTTATAAGTTGCGATATTCGATGCGAAATGACTCATGTAAAATCAAACCGAAATACAAGATCAAACGCTTTAAGTTGATCAATAGACATTTCACGTGAAGGTGTAAGAGATTTGATTTAAAATATTATTGGTGATTAATAACATTTAATAGAAGTAAGGTTTTGATAGATTCATATCTACTATGAGCATGTGTTGAAGTGATTGAATGCCACATTTGTTTCAATTTTGTTTTCCTCCCCGTTCTCTATACTTTTAATGTTTGCTCTGTTCGCTTGAAATCAGGATACCACTTAACAGAGTGAGGAAAATTGAAATGAACAAGAAAGGCAAAGAAATTGACAAAGCATCGTCTGCCGAAGACTTAGATATTTCTCCCCTATTCTCAGACACCACTTGCAACAAGGATTGCAGCATTTCATCATGGGAAGCAATTTATCAATTATTTGAAGATGAAAATCCAAGAGTAATAACCAAAGTCTCTACAATAGGGACATCAGTTACTTTAGACACAACTTATTTTGATGTTGCATGTTCATTCATCCATAAGGTAGCATCAAGGACAAATATTCTTCCCTATCCAGACATGGTTAAGTGGGTAATCGACCACTTAAGCATAGAAGACAACAAATTCAAACATTCAAAAGGCGAGAATATTGGGCCATTCAGGGTAGAATACTTACAAGCAATGTACCATCTACCCTCCCCACAGCAGAAATATGACAAAGCTTTTGTCCAGAACTTTAAAATAAAAAATAAAGATGAGATGAAAGTCATAATGGAAATAAGACCAAGGAAAACTTAAGCGAGATAAATTCAGTACATACCCAATTGCCCAAATTCCTTCCCCTTACTATTATGCTACTGATATGTTGTCTAGATTATATGCAAAATCTGATACCACTAGGTTTTTTGTAGATTGGTTCCCATTAATTAACGCAATCTTTAATTCTTTAAATCTGAATTGGGAAAATATCCTATATGATAATTTAGCTAAACACATCATGGAATATACGAGTAAAATAAGTGATTCATCTAGAGAAATACCTCCCTTTTACATGAGTGCCTATGTCATGGACGCAATTTTATTTTCTTCTAGTTTTCCTACCATGGGATGGAAATGGAATACCCAAGACCATACCCCAATCCACATTTACCACAGAGACCTTTGGGATTCATACTTCCATTTGAATTTTTACAAAATTTTCCATAGATTCATGTTACCTATGCACCAGATGATATTCAATGAGAAATCCCCTAGGGTTTCCAAAGAGGCTAGTACAAATATTCTTTCTGTTGATTGATTGTTTGCAGAGGAAATTTTTACATATATCAGAGCATTTTGGAGTTATGCTTCTCCTCATGTCCTACCATATTATGTCCCTGATAAGTTACTTGCAAGAGAGATAGCCTACCAGCTTCTTGTAAATGGTATTTCTAAATAGCTTAAAGATGCTAAGAAGGCCATTTGGCCTAGTTTCCCTTTACAATGTGGTCCTTTTGCACTTTTTGATATTGTTCATGCCTACAAGGAAGTTTCAAAGATTAATCTGTTGAATTTGGATGTAATGCCAAAACGGCCTTACGATCCAAATGATGTAATTAAAAACTACATCACAGAGCTCAAAATGAAGTCTTTTTTGAAACAAATAGATAGATTTGATGATTTCTTTCAAGGCATTGAAAAATTTTCAGATATACTCAAGTTTGCATCCAATCAACTCAAACAAGATGACTTGGAAGACTTCCAAGCATATAGAAGTAAGAGATTGGAAAATATTCTTCTAGATTTATTAACTATTGAAGATGTCAACAAACCTACTCCAAGTATTAGCTTGGATAATGAAGTGAAAGACATGTCTGAAGATAAGTCAGCACAATCAGAGCATCGATATCACAATTCAGATCATTCTGAAAATAAATCCAAAAATAGAAAGGAAAATCTAGAAAATATAATTGATCAAGTAATCCAAGATATTGAGATGCAGGAGAAAAAAGGAAGCAATGGAACATAGTCAAATTATCAAGAAGTTTAGCAGTCAAGATACACTTGATCAGTCAGGAAAGTCCCAACCGAAGAATTTGAATAGTGAATGGGATGAGTTTTCTAAAGAAATAAAAAATCCTAAGACAAATCCCAATGCTGATCAAGCTACTAGTTCTAAAACACCTGAACATTCCCAAAATTTAGTGGAAACTTTTAGATCGCTACAAAAAGTTCCAAAAACTCATGATCGAGAGATCATTCCGGCTTATCCTTTAGAACATATAGTATTACAAGTTGAGGAAATCCCTTTGATGGATATCTTCTATTTTCCTAGTCATAAGATTGTAGTCAAGAGGAGCAAAAGGAGAATAAATGATGAGACACTCTCAAATATTTGAAAAGAATTAGTAGACGTTTAATGGAAGGATGCTCTAGATGATCCTACTAAACATTTAACCAAAATATCACAGTTTGCAGGGGCATATGCTACTACCAATGTTGATAAGGCCACATAGGTTAAAATGTTACTGAAGCAAAAAAAAGATAGAATACAAGAATTAGAGAGGCTGTTACACCAAGAAAATTTTAACTCCAGTGAGCAAATAAAATTGAAGATGTCCTCATTTCAAAAATATTTCGAGAGTCTTAATTTGCAGCATCAAGAAAAAATCACTGAGAAGTAAACACAACTGGAAACAACAATGACCAGATTACAAAGCCAACCACATTTAGAGCAATTCATAAAGGAAGAATTGAATGTAAATGCTAAGTTAAAGCAACAAAAAGAAGTACTTTTCCAACAAGCTTCTATTTCTGTCTCTTATTGTGACTCAAGTAAAATATTGATCCAACAAGTAGCTATCAAGATACTTGAATGTGAGAAGATCGAGAAGAAAATTAATGAACACATTCAATGGCAAGCATCAGAATTAGGCAAGAAAGCTAATCTACCCCAGGTAGATAAGTCCCACAAGGAAATCTTATTCAAAGATTGGGAAGCACAGATAACATAGGTAGAGAAAGCAACATCGAAAGCATTCAAGTTGGAAAAGGAAATTATTGAAACTATGTGTGAACAGCTTGTGAAAGTAGAACTTATCAAAGAGTGCACATCTGAAGTGCTCTCAGAAGTCAAAAAACTGGAAACACAATGGAAAAAAAAGGCAGAAACGCAGGATGAAACAATAAAAAAAGTAAATAAGTTTGATCAAGAAAATTATTGGAATTTTTTGATCAAACCTTATCATCAATACCAGACCCTGCAGTCTTTAACAGATTCGACAAGAAGATCACAACCAACACTCTCAAATGCGATATTCAAAGGACAGGTTAGATCACAGATTTCGTAGCCAGCTAAGCTTAAACCCATGTTAGATATTTTTCAACTTCAGGGGGAAATCCAAAATAAATATTAGAGCTCATAAGTCATATTGTTACTTTATTTTCCTAGATTGTAGTTAAAGTTAGTCTTACGAGGATGGTTGTTTGAAACCTCAATTTTTTTTTAATAATCTATTTTAGAACATAGTTAGTTTAGTATTTAAACCCCTGTCATGCATTTAGAGAAGGGTCTAGAAATTTATCAAAAACATTTGCAAAGAATGCACTATTGTAATTTTATGAATGCTTTGATGAATTAATGGAACACAACCAATTATCTTTTGACAATTAAAGTTGTTTAACTGATGTTGCACTACTGTACTCTTTAAATTGCTTGAAAGTGAAGAGGATTAGATCAATTATTGTCAGTTTACATGAGTATAAATTTGTACACATGGTACTTCTATTCACTTGTATTAAGTCTTGCTTTATAGATTGATAGTCATATTTTTATTGCACTATATATTTGAAACATTATTATAGATGATTGTTACATGTACTTCTGTTCTAATATGTGTCTATGATTTCTTATCCAATATATAATCACACATATGAATGCGATATATTTTTCACAATTCTTCTAATCAAACTATTTTGTTAGAAGGATCATCTTATATAATTTTCATCTCTTTCAACTATTAAATAATATACATTCGTAATAGTTGAAGGATATCTCTTTAGATCACATAAAAGAAGACACACCCACCCTGGGTATATAGTAGAATAGATAGTTTAGATAGATGCATGTGATATATTAGAATCATTTTCCATTGCATGTTGTATAATCAAAATACCCCCAAAATCATCCTTATTGAGAAACTGGTCCCATTATTCCCAGTCGGAGCCACTACATAAAACGGAAAAGGAGCTTCTTTAAGGTTCGGATCGGGTGGTTTTCCCCCATGTTTTGGCAGCAGAATTCTGAGGCCTCAACAAGATACTACGAGTTTTTTGAGGTGTCATTTTGGCTTAGCAATGCCCCAAACACATCTATGTGTCTAATGAAAAATGTACTCAACCCGTATTTGGACAAGTTTGTATTGATATTTATTGATGAAATATTGGTCTACTAGAAAACTAGATAAGAACACGAGGAACATCTGAAGGTAGTGTTGAAATTTCTAAGAGAGCATAAGCTTTATGCCAAACTTGAAAAATGTGATTTCTTCCAATCACATGTTCAGTACTTGGGACATGTGTTGGAACAGGGTCTCTTGTAAGCTGCAAAATTGGTCCGATTTTGTATATTTTTTATTATATTTAGTCTAGCACAGAGGTTTTGGGGTGGGTCAAAGCCCTGAAAGCATTGTAACAGGTAAAAGGGTAGACCTAGAGTCTGCAAACCATGGTTTTCGGACCATAGGAAAGATTAGGCTAGATTGTTATAAATAGAGGGGCATTTTGAATTATAAGGCAAGAAGATGATGAGATATTGATGCGAATTGTGGCTTAGTAGATCTGTTTGGGTTTTTGGGGAAAGGACTCCTGCTGGCTGTGTGCGCGGAGATCCCATGTCCTGCTGTGTGTAGACCCTGCTGCTGTGTCCCCAGGTCGGGTTTGGGTATTGTAAGAAGGAACTGAAGGATTAATGAATGAGAATGATTTTTGAGTAACTGAATTTATGTGTACTATTGATGCGAATCTTTGATAGCTGCTGTGTTATGCATATTCTGTGTTAAGCTGTGAAAGTATTGTGTTAAGTGTTTCTTATGCATCTGGGTCTGTTCTGTTATGTTTTATGTAAAGAATAACTGTAATGATGCACTACTGTTTAGAATTATATGATTTGTTGAGTACAGTAAGTATAGTTGACCTTGCGCACGTGGATGCGAAGGAGATCTATAGATCCGGTTCTGAGATAGGCGATCTGGTCATTATAAAGTCGGACGTAGCTCTGCTTGGCTTACCTATCCTCTCTTAGGGTGCAGAAACTTGGTTCCAACACCCACCCATACTGCTTCGGGTGAGACTTTGACCTGCGCAAGCAGGTCACTGTCGAAAGGGCCAGTAGTATAGGGGTTTGTTGGAAAACCTTAACCTCCGAACTTGGGTCAGGACCCCTCGAGCCAACAACAGGTCATTTCAAAGGAAGGAGTGGCTAATGATCCCAAGAAGACTGGCGCTATCATGAGTGGCCCACACCTCAAAATTTCAGAGAAGTGAGATTTTTCCTAGGATTGGCTAGAGATTATCAATGATTCATTTGATATTTCTAAAAAACTGGGAATCACAACCTTGTGAAAGAAAGGAGTTAAATTTAAATGGAAATATGAGTGCACAACTAGTTGTGAGTAGCTTAAGAAATTGATCACAAGTGCGCCTATTTAGAGGATAAAAAACCAAGAAAAGGGTTTTTCGGTCTACACTGATTCCTGTAAGGAAATAATAGGTGGAGTTGTGATGCAAGAAGGACATGAATTCTATTATGACTCAAGAAAATTAAATGAGCATGAGAAAAAATATGTCACTCATGGCTTGGATTTTGTATCAATAGTGAATGCATTAAAAATGTGGAGGGACTACTTTCTTGGGAGGAATTTTGTGTTGATGTCATACCATGGAGGGTTGGGATACTTGTTTGACCAACCCAAGTTAAATTCTAGACAAGCCAAATGGCTGGGATTGCTCAATGAGTTCCAATTTTAGATAAAGCACATTAAAGGCAAGGAAAAAAAAGTAGCAGACACACTTAGTAGAATTATGCATGTGGCTCACTTGGAAGCCATGAGAACTTGCAAATTTAATATAAAAAAAATATCAAGGAAACATTGATACAAGATGATGACTTCAAAAGTGAAATATCACTTATAGGATCTAGAAAGGGAATTTAGTAAGAGCTATATGCTCACATGTGATGGAATGTTGAAATTCAAGTATAGGTGGTATATAACTTATATAGGCGACTTAAAGAAGCTCATGTTGGACGAGTTTCACAAAATACCTCACTTGGGTCTCCTTGGTTATTAGAAATTAATAAAGAAAATATATTATTGGTTGGGTATGAAAAGGTAAGTTTCTAAATACATTTCCAGGTACTTGGAATGCCAACAAGTCAAAGTGGAATGCATACACCCAATGGAATTTCTACAACCAATCCCACCATTCATGAGTGGAAGTGGGATGTCATATCTATGAATTCCATCACAAGATTTTCAAAAACATCCAAGAAACACAATTCCGTCATGGTGGTAGTGGATAATTTGAATAAGGTAGCTTATTTTAGAGCTGTCAAGTCCACTCACAAGGCAATTGACATAGCTTAGATTTTCATGAAGGAAGTATTCATATTGCACGGAATAATCGATAATATCACATATCATCCTCTTACTAATGGAAAATTTGAAAGAGTAAACAAAATTTTGGAGGACATGCAGAGGAGGCATGCTATGCTTTAACCAAAGAGGTGGGAAGAATTCCTTCCACTAGTTTAATTTTCCTACAACAATAGGTACCAAGAGTCACTAAAGATGTGAAATGTAACACTCCTATTAGTTGGGACTAACTAGTGAACAAGGTGGTCCTTGGGACATACATGTTAAAGGAAATGGAGCAGGAATTGCTTGATATCTAGCATAAGTTGAAGGTAGCCTAGGATAGGAAAATAAGTTATGTAGAAAAACAAAGAATGAAAAAGGAATTCCAATAGGGATAAAATGTATATATCTATGCTAGACCAAGGAGGAGCTCATTGTAAGTGGGATCTTGTGTTATTTTGGCACCCATATTTTGTGGAACCTTTTGTGTTTTGGAAAGAGTGGGGCTAGTGGCTTATATATTGGTCTTACCACCCATAGTGAAAGGAAATAATATTTTTCATATATATTTACTTAATAAGTATGAACATGATACAAATCATGTTGTTTATTAGTACGTGATATAAGTGGAACGCGAGGGAGAGTTCCAACCAAAATCACTATGAATCTTGGACCATAGGTAGATCATGATTTGGAATCGAGTAATAGAGTAGGTTAATATTCAATATAAGAAATTTGGACAAGATGAACCCACTTATGAAATGACAGATCAACTGAGGGTGATTTACTCATTTTTATTTATTATGTAAATGGAAGTAAGAGATGTAAATATAAAGCTCAATGATTAATTTTTTGTTTTTTTTATTGATGATGTTCCTTTAAGAGGGTGGGGTCTGTAAATTTTGTTTTCATTGAAACTTATGTATGTGAATATGATTGTGTAAATCGTGAACATATGTAAATTATGTGAAAATAAATTTGAGACTAGATAAAGGGAGGGACATATAGATCCATAGCTCCAAGGGGAAGGCTTGTAGAGGAATTTTGGATGCTCGATGAAATTTTTTTTGCATACTTGTTTGGTTGCATACCTTGAAACCAATAATTCAAAACACATCCACCTTGTGGCCATTACATTTCCATACAATGTTTGGGAAAGGCGGCACTTTATTTTTGAGAGTCCAGGGGAAGAAATTCTCCCCAACCCTCCTAGTGCACTTGGTGGTGTCGAATCTAGTCCTGTCCTTCTTCCCCATGGAAAAGAAAATTTAGAGTCCCATATAACTCCATATCACCATAGGGGTGATCCACTTAATAATCCCCCCATATTCCATCAACAACCCAGTCCCTTATAAATTGTTGTTGTTCAAACTTTGTATCGTCCAGGTGAGCATCAGTTCATTATAGCCAAATCCACTCTTTGGTATAGTGACACCGTGTATGCAAACCTAGAAATTTACTCAATTTGATTCATAGATGCAGTTCCAAGTGAGATTGGTAATCCAATATTTCCTTTCTCATACTGTACCCATCATATATTCTTCCCACATGAAGACAACCATAAACAACAAATGAAGAACCACATCATCAAAATGTGTTTAGAGTCCATGATTCTAAATACATTTGACACATCCATAGCATGTTGCATCCATCCATACAAAACTGGGGGGAAACCATGCCCCTACATCTCCTCATCGTACTTTAGAGGATCTCATGCCAGTAGGACCAAATGATCAAATCCCTTCTTTGAGAAATTGTAACACAATGGAACTCCACACACTCATCTAGCTAGGGCCATCCTTCCCACCTTTGCATACTCGATCAGTCCCTTCCATCACATATGTTGGGGGGTAGTATATAATTCTTTGGGGAATGATGGCATCCCTGACCACTCTCTCACTAGATATATATTAGTCCCGACCTAGAACTCAATGATCTAGGTATGGTTAATTATCCTTTCATTCCTTGGATAGTTTCTCCCACTAGCCTCTTCGGTGGGCCATATACACATCACATATCGTAGATTCTTGATACCATATATTCAAATATGCTACCCTATGTGATACCAAACTTACCACCCAGTCCCCATGTTTGAATTGGTGGGTGGGGATGATCCTATACCTTCTCTAGTAGTTCATTCTTGTATTCCTTTCTTACCTTAATTATTCACCAATAGTCATCCTTCCAAGAAGCATTAAAGCCATCTTTATACAAGTAAGGCCACCTACTTGAAAGTCGCATATCCAAAATATAATGGTCATTTTTTCTACAATGAGCTCACAAATATTTAGGGCCTTCTTCTCCTCTCCAAACTATCCAACAACTCACTATGCAAATGAATTGGATTTGGGGGAAAGAAGCCATTTTATAGGAAAAACCCTAGTTTTTCTTTCGCCCATTGTGACCAAACCTTAACTCATTTTTATGAACCATCAATTCCATTTGAAATCTCTAGTTGATATCTATACAGGGATTCTATTTGTTTTAGGAAAATTGCAACTTCACCAAGAAGCCATTTTTTCCACGAGGTCTCACTTTAGGGCCTATTAAAATCAAATTTTTTCATATAAGTTGCATGTACTCTTTTACAACTTTACCTTTTCACTTTGACTCGTGTGTCGATTTATGTCATGAGTAAACATTATTTACTTATGTTTTTATGGTCCAGTCTAGGCCTCCCCTATGTGGCAACATCATCGAGTCACCCTTTTTCAGAGCATCATAGATGAGTCACCCTTGCACTGATGGAGTTTGTTCAGAATCCCATTGAGTCTAGTTGTGGTATTCCATCTATATTTGTGTTTCATTCATCCCTTTTTGCACATATTTTAACTCCAAATATACTGATCTGTCTTCGAAAATCACCTGTCTGAGTACTTGACCATCCCCTTTGGGATTGAGTCAGTCATTGCCAGCTCAATAATGCATTTTATGCTCTGATAAGGGAATTTGTCAGTCCACCACTCATATTTTATCCTTCGATCATCATCCCTGGTGTCAGTCTATCAGTGACATTACTATGATCATTGTGCCTTTGTTAAGGATTCCTCATTTCCTCAACTCTAGTGAGCCCTCTTATGTCGACTTCAACACATTTATTCCAAGAGAGTGTTTTAGAGGGAAATGTAAATTGGTTCAAGCTTTAATCATTATTTGGTTCTTTGGATCAAGCAAAGGGAATCATCATTTCCTTTTGACTTGGTTGTTTCTCATGTGATTGACTCCAACTCATTATCACACGATTGAGAACCGTACACTTGATAATCTAGTGATCCAATAGATTGTACTAGCATTTCCCGAGTGTATGTGATATGTTCCATAACTCATAAGGGGGTGGCCCTTCAAGTAGCCCCCCACATGCCTGGATGAAAAAAAATTATGATCCAACCTCAGATGCAATTCGGTAGATTTGTCCGGTTTGACTTAAGCTACTTGTAGCACCCATAGTATGAATGTCCCCTTCAGATATTCCATTATAATCTTCAATTCCATTTCATGTTCAACATGGCCTCTTTAGTTCTGATCCCCCCTCACCATGTCATCTTGAGGAGAATTATATATCAAGTACTTAGATCTGAATATGTTATTGTATTCAATCTTGGCCTTTGGTTTCTAGGCCCAGTATCTATATGGGACTCATCATATTATTGTATCACATTCTGGGACATTGATGCTAACATATAATGTATCATGTTTCATATACTTTGTATCTCAGGCTCACATTGCTAGGCACACCATTATTATTTGTACTCAATTATAACTATGGGTATGGGTATGCCTCCCCCGCCTCATTTGATATCATGTACTCCAAAATAAAAGGAGACTTATATCAGTTTAGTAGGTCTCTCCCCCTTCATTTCTCTGTCCTTCCTTTTATTACTTCAACTATCTCTCTCTTTGACTCTCCTTTGGTGTCTCGTGGAAGTGTAACCTACAACATATTTCAACCATATGATTTGCTCCTTATGCTTTGCTCCTTATCACCCAAAAAATGATCACCTAGCCATTTCTAACTAGGTGGATTGAAATACACCATGTAGGATTAATTTTACCATAGTAAAATCACTTTCACCATAGGAAATAATTTAGTAAACTATTTTTATTAAATTATTTTCGATTAAAATTTAAAAACCCCATGAGAATAATTGAATAACTCATTATTTATTTAATTTTCTCTAGAAATAATTATTAAATCATTATTTGATAATTATTTCTTAACACCTTTTACTAAATCATATTGGAATAATTAAATAAATCACTATTTATTTATTATTCCTTATTTTTATTTTTGAATAATTATTAAACCATTATTTAATAATTATTTCAAATTCACACTTTTCTTAATTCTCACAAAGTAATTAATAAATCATTTTATTTGTTAATTACTTCAACCATTTTCTAAATAAATATATTTGACCATTTTTAATATATTTTCCCTATCCAAAAAATATAATAAAGTATTCCTAACCGCTAGATTTTGATTTGGTCAATAATATTTTATTATTTTCCAATTCCTAATTTATCACAACACTTTGTTATAAAAAAGAGGGTTTTCCATTCAATTTTCACCATGATCATTATCATCATCACCATTATCATCTCACAACTTTTGAGCTCCCATTTGAGTTCCATATTTCTTTTGGGTTTTATGGACATTTGAGAGAGACGAATAATATCACTGAAGCACAAGGACATCAAAAATACCCATCCCACGGAGGGGAATTTACAGACGCATGTTGTAAATATTCTTTACCAAGTGTCTTCAATAAAATATTATTCATATGCAGTCCTTCTATTGGGTTATTGCACTTCTATTTGCCGCTGGCTTGCATCAGGTATTTTCTTGTAGATCTAAATCATAAAAGTGGCCACATTCTGTTGTTAGGGTCACTTGTCATTAGTGACTTAAGTGAAGCATTTTTGGTACACATACTAAGAAATTTCATAATAACACTTAGTGCAACATAAAAATACACCAACGTGAGTTATATCCTAAATAACTATCCAAATTCATGATTGCTTAAAAATTTCTTGCAGTCATCCTCTCAAGTGAAACTATAAAAGAGTGTCCCATTTGATAGTTGCAAACTCATAATCAACCAACATTCACAATATCACACAAAATTGTTAAATAATTATAAAAAATAATTTTTAGTTGCCATTAAATCAAATCAATATAATTATGATGAATAATAAGGTAGGAATGGATGGAAATGAAAAAAAAAAGTGACTGGTATAAAAAAAAAGATGATAGCATGATGGTAAAACGGGTGATTAAGCGTGACAATTTCAACCCTCATCATTACCTCCTAACTTAATCCTTTACATGTCCCCTGTGCAACTAAGTAAACGCATAATAAGAAGAGATAACTTGAGTATGTTGTTTTTCATAAATAACATGAAAGTTATATGGAACTATTTGATTGTTGCTTTCCTATGGATCAAATCCTACACATATATCAATTGAATTCGATTTCATTCATTATTTTTATTTATTAAATATTAGATTCCCTCTATAATTTGGAATGTGATGTTGTATTAAAGGATAGTAAAATTTTAACCTAATCTATTGCAATCCTTTAATTCTCAACAATTACACATATAATTTACTTATCTATATTGCTACATGACGATTCATAAGCAAATGGGGTTTATTTTCTTTCAGGGTGTCATCCTCCCATATTTGCTGACATGCATTTAGGGTTTCCATCTCATAGTTGTTCTTGAATCTTTTCAAGAATTAAATTATCTCATTATGTATCCTTTGTATAACTCTTCTTGTTTGAATATTATATGTCTTTACCCCATGTTATTTAATATATCCTTAATGGAATATGTTTTTTCTCTTACCATTAAAGGTGTAGTGAGTTCCTCTCTCTTGTATAACTCCAGTTCATGAGATATGTTTAATTCAATTTCTAGCCAAGATTGGAAAGATCTTAAATTTGTTTACCTAATTTAACGATTTGGATTCCAATTTGAACTTACCTAAATCAAAAAACTATGCAAGTAGAATTCACACACTAGATTTCTCCTTCTAGGAATACGAGAAAAGTAAAGTGAATAAAAATTTCTATCATAAGGTCTAATTTCCACAAGCAGGTTTGAAACAAGCCATTCTATTTGAAATAAATTCCATTTTTCTTTCAAATATAAAGTATATATTGGAAACAAATGTGAACATAGTATCAATTCAAAATTTAACTTACCCAATTTTTTAATTCTTGTCTTCAATTGCTAAATTTCTTCTTCTTTTTATTGCAACTCTTCATCATAATTTTGTTTAGACGTTGCAAGTTCTTTGTGCAACTGGTTGTTTATCTTGCATATTCTAAGTTGTCTCTAATTTATTGCTATATAATTAGAAAAATCTCTTTCTATCCATGAATTCATTTGTAGAAAATTTCAATAGGGATGCACTCTTTAGGGTTAAATGATCCATATAGACCTTTCCAGGTGTCTCACTCAATAGTGATCCCTTTTACTTACTCTTTCAACCTTTTAATTTCTTCCATTAGACAAAAATAAACACTTATTTGTTGGGATGTCTCGCTTGTTTCCTCAATTATTACTTCCATCTCAAGGTATTGTATCTACATTACGTTAGAAGAAACTTTTGTCTCCATCTTGCTAATGTATGAATTTGCAATTTCTCTAAGTTTTTTTGACCTTCTTCATAGTGGTTATTGTGTTTCACTAGTATAATACTATTTGTGTTGCCTATAATTTATTTTGTGTGGTTCAAAATAAAACAATGGAGGTTCTAAATACTAAATAAATTCTCCCCAATTGGAAGTTCGTCTTTGTTCATTAAATGCAATTTTTTCCAAGATAATTATTCCATGGTGTCTTTATTAGTCAAATTTACCCTTCTAAAGCTGGCTCACAATAGCTTCCAGATATTTTAATAGGAAGTATGAAACATTTATTCTTCTATTTCTTCTAAGATGTTATAGGAAGCAAAATGATAAGTTATACAAAGAGGAGGCTTTTCCTTCACAAGTGAAGTATCTGATGATATGCTATTAGTACTTTAATGACCCAAGGTTATCATAACGAAAAGCGTTTTACTCCTTTTCCATTATCTTCAAGTACTTCTCCTTCCTGAGGAATTCTCTTCTAATAGTAGTTGAGTTTATTCCTGTTGCTTGAGCTTCCATTTCGTTAGAGATGGTAAAGCTCAAGTATGAAATTTGATATATATTCGTTCAGAGGTGAAAGTACAAAGAAAAATTCTCTGCTAAGGGTAAAATGTTGTTCCCAATTATTTGGAAAAATGTTAACCACCTTAATCTTCTGAATATCTATAGAACTTTGGGATTTTGCATAAGCATACTCGTTACAATGGGATCTTGTCTATACAATTTATCACCCATTATGAAATTCTTCTTTCAGAACTCTACTAATACCAATCCACTTCTAAAATTTCATGTGAACTTAGTTCAAATTCCTAGCTACAAAATGGTTTTACAGTGAGTGAAAATAATTGTTATTGATTTTTTTGAAATCCTATGCTACGAAAATTCCTTGGATTTCACGGATTGTCCTAGTCAAATTTTTTAATTATCATTAATTGTCATGCATGCCATATATATGTCAAAATTGTTTGGGGCAATGATTGATGGTGGTGATTTTATTTTTCAACAATCACAATCCTATTTCATCTTAATCAAATATGACGTGGATGAGTGATTTTTGCAGGTGGTAGGTACATTCATCAAATGGTATTAGCTGGTAGGGTATTTAATGAGCTCATAAAAATGATGATGGTGCAAAAAAATAAAAATATTTGTGGGTTATGTTATCTCCATTTCAGTTTCCCAAGGCCGAGAAAGGAAGCCAAAGGGGTAACCACAAACCAATCTTTAGATTTTGTATCTAGCCCTACCAAATCAGAGAGGGCTCTCTCAAAATTACGCTCACAACCAATGGAAGTGAATGGAGGCTATTTAGGGTTTTAGGCTAGTTAATAAGCTCATTAGGGTTCAATTTAGGGTTTTCTGGTCAAGATCATAGATTAAAGAACTAGGTCAGGGTTTCGAATGATCAATTGCAGGGATGAAAGTGAGGCAAAGTAGGTATGTTTAGTGACATATTTAGGTTATCATTTTGGTATAGGGTTGGTAATGAAGAATCAAAATGAGCATATGACTATGAATTCATTCATCAGAAGAAATGGAACAAAAAATGAAGATCTCATCAAAACAAAGCATAAAACTTATGAATTCTACTTAAAAACTAATGAGATGATCACATGAAAGCATACATATGGTTGTAAGGAAAAAAAAAATTCAAATTGATGATAAAAGTGAGAAGAAACACTATCAATAAGCATACCATATGAATCTTAAGATAATTATGCAACTCTATTTGATATCACTGTAAAATGGTGTACAATAGCTCCACACTATGATTACCAAGTATCCAGCCCCCACAATGAGTTGATTTTGAGTACATAAATAAAAATAAACAAGATTCCACCTATATGGGTAAAAACCTGATCCAAAACAACTAATTAATGCACCTAATGAATCATAACCTAATTTATAGGGTAGTTAGAAACAACTTCCCCTTTTTTAGCTAACAAGTTTGAGTCTTTGTCTCAAGTCATTAAACACAAGATCCTTTAACAAGGATGAACATACATAGGCTCATTAACCATGAAACAACTCATGGGATAACTATTTACAGAGTCCAATTTCAACCTTTGACCTCCACATGTCCATAAAAGTCTTCAAACTCAAAAGCGCAATGAAATCTCTCAGAAACACAACGAAATTTAGCAGAAGCATAGTGAATTTTGATGAAGAGTTTGGATGACATAGGTGGATCTCTGATCTTAGATGAAGGTTGTTGCAGGTAGATGAGGATGTCCACTAGACCTTTTAAGCTTCAAATCACCAAAAAATCATCTCCAAGACACCTCAAAATGCATTCCACCACAACTACTTCAAGAACACAACGTGTGCCTCCAAATAGTGGCAGAAGTGTGAAAAATTGATGGGTTTTGACCTTTTCCTGCAAATTTATGAGCTGATAAGAGACACAAAGTGGATTTCTGAGATGTACAAGTCAAGAGAAACCTTCACATGCTTACTATTTTTCATTTGAAGCCTTTGAGAAAAAGCGCAGTGTGCATACACTGCGTTTCTAGACAGTCAAATTGTTGCACTTTTTGTAAAAATAGGGGTTAAAGATGAAGCCATATATCTTTAAACATAATACTTTTTACAAAACTGGGTAATTTTTTTGTATATAAGGTTTTTTTGAAGAAAAACCTCTCTCAGTTTCTTGAAATTCATTTCCATATCCTCGTAATCCATTCCACAACAGAATGACTAAAACAAACAATTAAATTGGAAAATTTGATTTTATGAAAAATGGGCTTCAAAATTTGTTGCATATATCCAAAATAATAACACATGTGCATAAACCAAGGGAGGTTTGTGTTCTTTGGTGTGTGATTTACAAAAACCTCTTTTACTTTTGTAAAATTCATCTCAATTACTTCAGAAAATGATTTTGAAGCAAAGTTGTCCCTGTGTGCAATGTAAACCCTAGCAAATGATCAAAAAACTCAAAATTTCAAAACTTTGTCTCCTTTTTATTTTATTTTTGACTTTCTTTCATACCACCAGTGATACAACAGCCAATGGGTCTAGGTTATCCTTTTAAATCATGATGGTAGGCCACCTCTTGTACTTTCTCACAAAACCCTAGGCAATCTACTTTTTCAAAATACCTTTTGATGAATTTTGAAGTATTTATTTCCTGCATATGAGTTGGATCATACCTGGAGATATGTACCCCTTTGCTGTATATTTTCTTCTCACTGGACATGCTATTGTTTTTTCTTATCATGAAACCCTATTTTTATAGGAGGGAAGGGTAGGGCTTAGGATTAGAAAACAGGGGAAAAGAGCAGCTAGTTTAGGGAAGGGAATGGAGGGGATAGTGATTTGGAAAAATTATAGGAAAAATTTAGGGGTAGGGGTAGATTTTAGGCACACATTGGAAGTGGAATTTCACTGAATGGATGAGGGAAGAAGGGCAAAAAGTGAAAATCACAGTCAAAACCCAGAAACACAACAGAAGCACAACGTGGGCTTGGGTTTTTGGGGAAAAATAGTGGGATGAAGGAAATTAGTGTGAGAAAGGGTTGGGGAAGGTTTGATAAGTGTATACAAGGGAATTTGGGGAGAAAAAATAGGGAAATTATCTCTGAGATGAAGCAAAAACCATGAAAACTAAAAGTGCAGCGAAACCCTAGGAGAGGGATTCTATTCACTTTTTGTGAGAAATGACTGCATCAAAGAGTTGATGAAGGGATTTTCTTACTTGCTCAAAAGTCTCTAAAGCTTGTAGAATGAGAAATGAAACTTTTTGTTGCTTTCTTTAACCTCTAAACCCAAAAATGCAGTGTGTTTTCCAAAAGCGCAACGTGCTAATGTAGAAGCGCAACGTGCTTGATGGCAAGGGTTTGGTGATGAAGAATTCAAGGTTCTGATGGCTAAGATGAACAAAAATGGTGGAGAAGTATTCTAGGAGGATGGAATGAAGCTTTTGAATGCTTGGATGATCCTTTTATTTCTTGAAAGTTAGTTTTTTTCTTTGGTTATGGTGTAACATCACATGTCCTTTTGAGAAGTGACTTGTTGAGGTAGTGGACTGCAACTTGATTTATTTGTTTGGAAAGGTTACATCTCCATGTGGGCTGAATGTACCATTGACACATTTTTTACAAAATTATCCCTAATTACTAACTCCCATGATGGTGACAATGGTGATGGCATGACTCCCATGTAGATTTTGATGACATGAGCAAACGATGACACCTAATTCATACCTTAACAATTATTTGGAACTTCGAACCCTTTAAGTATGCATGTGAATGAATTAATGACCAAAATTATGACCAAGACACTCATTTTATGACCTTGAAAATGGAGGGATTGGTAATGATACCTAGGACATGACTCAAGACTCATTTGAAAATAAAAAGACATGTCAAATTTTATTTGAAAATATAAAAATTTGACCTAAGAGCCTATCAATCACATGGAAAGAGTACATTTTATCATTGGTGACTCATATACACTAGCATGTTTATCTATGTGAGTGGTTATGTTATGAAACTAGTTCCAAAATAGAAGAAAAGAGATATCAACGCCTTAGAAATAAGCCACTTCGAGGGGGCAACCTCCTTTACATTACATAAATGAACAATTCTTGGATGATACAAATGAAAAAAACTCCTTCTATATAATATAGGAGTCCATGGGGTCACAATATAATCATAGCCAACCTAACAATAATAATTTAAGTGCAAAATAATAACAATATTGGGGTTACAGGGGTACACCAATAACAATAAGGGGGTTACACTAACAACAATAAGGGACTACACTAATAATATAGGGACCTAACATGCCCCTCTCCTTCAAAAAAGTGTTTTCCTCAATGCTTGAGTAGCTATGGATGTTTCTGTATAAAATTATCATCCTCCCATGTAGAATCTTCAATGGGTAAGTTCTTCCACTTGATGAGATACTCTGAAATTGATTGATTTCGTAGATGTTGAGTTCTTGTTTTTGTGTCTGTTTAGGTTTCAATATGATTTTTCCTTCCTCATCAAGTTCTGACAGTATTGTTTGAACTGGAATTTTGTCACCTATAAAATTATTTAAGCACGAAACATGGAGAACTGGATGCACTCATGAAGAAGTAAGAAACTCCAATTTGTATGCAATATTACTAATCTTTTGCAACACCTTGTAAGGACCATAGTACTTTGGAAATAATTTATTATCCTTCTTAGCTTTCATGAGGGACATTTGTTTGTATGCTTGTAGCTGTAAAAATACCCAGTCTCCTACATTAAAACTTCTCTCACTGCGATGTTGATCTACCTGTTGTTTCATTCGATTTTGTGCCAAATTTAGGTTATCCTTTAAGAGCTGGAGAAATTCTTGTTGATGCTCGATGTGATCTTCCACTACTTGAACCTTAGAATTTTCTCTTAAAGATGATGTGATGGAAGGTGGAAGATATCCATAAAGTGCCATAAATGGGGTCATTTTTGCTGCAGTATGGAACGGGGTCATTTTTGCTACAATATGGAAGGAAGTGTTATAACACCATTCAACGAGAGGTAACAACTTGATCCATCGTGTTTTCTTATTAGATACAAAACAATAAAGATGGCCTTACAAACATTTATTCACTATCTCAGTTTGACCATTGAATTGAGGATGATAATATGAGCTATGAGCTATTTGAGTACCCAAACAAGAAAATAATTCCGTCCAAAAATTTCCAGTAAAAATGGGATCTCTGTCACTTACAATAATCTTTGGGTTTCCATGTAGCTTTTGAATTGTTTCCATAACTGCAATAGCAACTGTACTTGCTTTAAATGGATGAGATAATGCACAAAAGTGTGCATACTTGGTAAGTATATTAACTACCACCATGATGACACTCTTTCCTTCGGACTTAGGTAAAATTGTGATAAAATCCATTGAAATATCTTCCCAACGTTGAATTGGAATGGATAAAGGTTGTAGAAGACCCGGGGTATTAATTGTCTCAACTTTATTTTACTGGCAAACCCAAAAATTCTGCCAAAAAATTTTGAATATCAAATTTAAGGCCATCCCAAAAAAATTCTTTCTTCACCCTCTGGCAATTTTTTAGAAATCCTGAGTGTCCTCCTAAAGGAAAAGTGTGTAATTCTAAAAGAATATTTTGTTTTAGTTAGGAATTCTTACAAATATATAAGTGATCTTTGTACCATAAGGAATCATTTTTCCAACTAAATGTAACATATGTAATAGGATCTTGCTGCAACTTTTGAATGAGTGTCCACACTTCTTCATCCTTCTTCCATTCATCCCTTGCTTCAGTTATCCAATCTAGTTGGATAATAGAAATGGCACAAAGCAATGCTTCCACCTCTTCATCCCTTCTTGATAGTGCATCAACAACAAAATTTGGCTTCCCTTTTTTGTAGATTATTTCAGTGTCATAACCCAACATATTTGTGACCCATTTGTGCTACTGTTCTAAATATAGTATTTGTTCCAAAAAGCGTTTAAGACTAGCATGATCAAGTTTTACCTCGAAGTGCCTTCCCATTAGGTAAGTTCGCCATTTCTTTAGTGCATGTAGTATTGCCAACATTTCCTTCTCATAAATAGATTTCTGAAAATACTTTCCTTTAATTGGACTACTTTCAAAATCAATGGGTCTTCCTTCTTGCATTAAAACAACACCAATTCCATTTCCCGGGGCATCACATTCCACAATAAAGGTTTTTGTGAAGTCTGGCGTAGCTAAGACTAGTGTTAGGCACATTGCCTCTTTAAGATGTTCAAAGACCTTAGTTGCTTCAAGAGTCCATGAAAATGCATCTTTCTTCAATAATATTATTAGAGGTGCTGATATTCTCCCATTTTTCTTTAAAAACATGCGATAATACCCTGTTAACTTGAGAAATCCTCGCAACTGCTTTATGGTTGTGGGGACTTTCCATTCCTTAATGGCTTTAATTTTGTTAGGGTCTACCTTAACACCCTCGTGAGATACAATATGACCCAGATATTCCACCTCTTGTACTCCAATTTTTTTTTTGGATATTTTTGCATATAATTATTTCTCCTCCAAAAGTTTCTCAACATGTTGAACATGATCCTTCCACGACCTGCTGTAGATTAGTATATCATCAAAAAATAATAGCACAAATTTTCTAAGGAAGGGTTTGAAAATAGAATTCATCAACCCTTGAAATGTAGAAGGTGCATTGGTAAGGCCAAAAGGCATGACCAAAAATTCATAGTGACCCTCATGTGTTCGAAATGTTGTTTTAAGAATATCTTCAGTTTTCATTCTAATTTGATGATATCCTGAACGGAGATCCAACTTGGTAAAATAAATTTCTCCATGTATTTCATCCAATAATTCATCAATCATCGAAATGGGATATTTATCTTTAATAGTGAGCTTATTGAGCTCCCTATAATCTGAACACATGCGCCATGATGCATCCTTCTTGTGCACCAATACTACTGGAGCAGACAAAGAACTTTGACTAGGTTGAATTATACCAGCCTCTAACATTTCTGCAATCATACATTCAATTTCGCTCTTTTGGACATAAGGATATCTGTAAGGCCTGATGTTTGGAGGAACACTTCCTGGAATAAAATGAATAGCATGATCATGATCAAGAATAGGTGGGAGTCCTTTGGGAGTTTCAAACATCTTGGAATGATTGTCTAAGAATTTTTGGAGATCTGGATAAATAGATAATTTTGATGTTGGAACTTCTAGTGAGCATAATCGTGCAATTGCGCCTCATTTTTCTTTCTTTAGAATATTTTTCATTACATTAGAGCTTATCATCTTTCCCGGCTTCCTTGTGATACCCCGTAATTCAACTTCCTTTCCTTCCGAAAAAAAATTCAAGAAAAGTTCTTGAAAATAAAAGTCTACCATCCTCAAAGATTGTAACCATTATACTCCTAGTACAACATCAACACCTCCCATTGGAATGGAAAGAATCAGAATATTCAATACATAATCCCCCAGGGTTAGCTTGATATTATGGCATTTTCCAGAGCAATTTATAGTTCCTCCATTTGCAACCATCACTTGACATTATAGTGCTGGGTATAGGAAACAATTCAATTCCTTGGCTACCTTACAATGAATATATGGGTACTACCCGAATCAATCAACACTATTACATTTTTCTTCTTGATGTGTCCTTTAATCTTGAGAGTTTGAGGAGTGGTAATTCCTGCCAATGCATTACAAGATATGGTCAGACTCATTTCTTCTTCTTCTAGGGTTTGTTCTTGGTGTATATCCCCTTCTTTTGAAGTTTATATTCATTTTCTTCATCCTCTTCACAATCCATGTAAAATTATTTCTTCTCAACAAACTTATGACCGTTAGTGTATTTTCTATCACAATTGTAGCAAAGCCATTTTTCTCTTTTTTATTCCAATTGTTGTGGTGTCAACCTTGTAGGTTTTGGAAGTCTAGTAGAAGCAACACTTCCATCTTTATAGATGTGAGCGGTAGGCTTCCTTGTCGCCATAATTTTACATTCAATTTTTCTTGCCAACCTGAATGCCTTCTCCAATGAATCAGGTTCCCAAAGGCAAACCTCATGTTGGATGTTATCCTTTAAAGTCCCTATGAAGACATCAATCATGTGTTCCTATGGAATATAAGATACCCTTATATTTAATTTTTGGAAGTCCTCAATGTGCTCCACCATTGAACCCTTTTGTTTGAGACTTATCAATTGGCTAAAGAAGGTGTTGGTCTTTGTATCCTCATAATGTGCTATCATTTCCTCCGTAAAAATTGACCAAGTGACAATTTTTTTATGGGAGCAAAGCCATCGATACCATACAAATGTATTTTGTTCTAAATGTAAAGTTGCAATGTGTACCTTTTCTGTGTTTTGCACATTATTGAGATCAAAATATTACTCAATCTGTAGTATCCATGTTACGGGATCCTTGCCATCAAACTTCCTCATATCCATCTTTGGAATATGGTGGTTCTTCCATCCAACATTAGAGTTTATGAAATCATGATTAACATTTATTTTTTTCTCATCATGAGTTTCCTCTACTATATTTTCGCCATTAGGAAACATTTCTTGTATCAAAATTTTCAAACCTTTCATGTTTGCTTTTAGATCATTCTTCATGTTTTCCATGTTGTCTTTCATTTTTTCATCAATCTTAGCTTTCATGTCATCTATCTTAGCTTCGATGCCAGCTTCCATGCCATCCATATTAGCTTCTATGCCTTTATTCAAACCATCCATCTTAGCTTCCACGCCTTTCTTCAAAACTTCCATTTCAATTTTTGTTGCTATTTGGGAGAGCGAAATTTGGTGCACTTGCTTTTGTAATTTTGATATGTCATGTTGTACTTACTCGTCTTCATGAGTCATAGTAGAGCCTTATGAATGCTTAATGGGTTTGAATTATTTTTAGGGGGCATTTTAGAACCCAATAATGATATCTATTCTACAATATGCCCTTGGAATCAATTCAAACTGATTTTTCAAACAAGACTTATGCAATTCGAAAAAAAATACACACCTTTTTATTTCTTTTGAAGAGATCGATATTGAAAATAATTATCTCTATGATTTCAGATCTTCGATATCTGAAATTTGGTCCTGTAGTAGCCCTATGAATAATATTTCGAATGCCATAGGCTTGACATTATTTGGATTCTTCAAGGAAAAATTATACCCAATCTCCCACAATGATCTAATTATGGACTAGCTCAATAGAGCGAACTTGTACATCGTACCACGTGCCACTTTTTCCTCCTTCAGCTCTGAAATTGATACACAGGAAACTACAGTCCATGTACTCATGGCCACTTTTTACATAATTCCAATTTGATTCTCAGAGAGAGAGTTGTGATGATTTTCCCATGGTCACCTCTTTGAGATAAAATTCGAGATCCTGAAAAAACCCTAAATTTCACAGATCATATCTCCGAAAATATTGCGAACCAAGATATGAAATTTTTACACGAAGTTCCTCAGGATTTCAGCTTCATGTGATAAAAAATCAGCTTCTGAACCTTCATAGAAAAAATTTTATAGCAAAAATTTCACGATGACCTGTTTGGAGCAGTGAAACCCTAGAATCCAAAGCTCCGATACCAAATGTTATGAAACGAACTCCAAAAATAGAATGAAAGAGAGATCAATGGCTTAGAAATAAGACACTTTGAGGGCCACATAATTTCAAGGTAAGATCTCTCACCCAAATTTACCTCCTCACCACTCTGTAGATTTGGCTAAAGCCTCTAGATTCATACTCACCACAATAAAATGTGTCTCAAAAACCGCTTTTTCTTTAATTCGACTAGTCTAGTGTTTAATAAGCCATATAGTTGTATTAAAATTCCGAGACTGCGAGCTCAAAATAGAAAAAATGTAGGATTCATAGTTCTACATTTAAATCATGGATATTTATTCTTAAATTGATGCCATATATATGTTTATAGTTTTTGTGTTATTTATTTGAGTGTTGGTGCAAATGGGACTTCTCTTGGCAATGGTAATGTCCTTGGCAATGCGGCATTTCCTTTGACTGGGACAAATACTACTTTAAATAGTTCTGCAACCCATCTTTAGTCACAAATTCATCCAATTATTTTTCTTATTGTCACCCTTCCCATTCTACTTTGGAATCTACCAATTTTATAGGACAAAAGCATTATATTATAGATGTCTCTTTGAAAATAACATGGAATGTTTCCTTTTTTTTTCTAACAAAGAATGATGCAAATGCACATGCTAGATATATATTTGAAGAGAAATATGTCCTTGGCAATGTGACATTTCATTTGACTGGGAAAAATACTACTTTAAATAGTTCTACACCCAATATTTAGTCACAAATTCATCCAATTATTTTCCATATTGTCACCCTTCCCATTCTGCTATGGAATATACCAATTTTATAGGACAAAAGAATTATATTATAGATGTCTCTTTGAAAAGAACATGGAATGCTTCATTTTTTTTCTAACAAAGAAAAATGAAAATGTACATGCTAGATATATATTTGAAGAGAAATATGTTGTAGAAATTAAATATTTCATCAACTATCATTTTGGGAAGGGAAAGCTAAAAATGAAATTTTCACAAAGAGTACACATTTGTTGTTGTAGGAAAAAAATGGTATCATAGTCTACCACCATTCATTGATAGATATTATGTTTATGTATTGTAATATGTGTACAACTATCATGATCATTGATTGAATGTAGGATTGGTGAGAATATCATCTCAGCTGGTATTAGCACAACCTTTGAAGAAATTTTTTTTTGTGTTCATTATGCATCAGTTTAATGTTGGTGACTGATGCATTGTTGATGGCGTTTAGGTAAGGGAAGAATGCTTCGAGTAGCCAACATTTTCACTCTTTAGTTTGCCACAATAATTTCTTTTTTATGGTCACGCTACAGAGGAATTGATTTTTCCCAATTTGGTTTCGGCTATGAGTACTTTGTTTTGTTGTAGATGATTGTAGAAGAAATTAACACGCTGACAACAGTTTTACCCAAACTCAGTACTAGCAAAAGAAAAACATGTGACAACAATAAATAAATCATTTCCAATATGTTATTCACATACGTTAAGCTGCAATGACCACTAAAAACTTCTTTTTTTTATGGTACCACCTTACAACATTTCCTTTGCAACATCTGGTGCAATTTCTAGTGTTATTTCCCCGAGAGGCACATTCTACAACCCAGTATGACCTTGAACCTCGATGTGTAAGTATGTTGGAAGCCAAAATAAAAGAACTAAGGAAAATTTAAAAAATAAAATCTAAATAATGTCGGCTTAAACAATAACTTACATAACCATAGAAATAAACAATTGAAAATTCATTAAAAATAAATATAAGCAATACAAATTTAAAATATGAAGAGGTTTACGAACACTCAAAAAAAGATATGGTAAATAAATATAAATATAAATAAAATAGAAGTATGATAAATAAATAAAAATATAAATAAACTAGAGGTATGTGAAATAAATAAAACCTCTTTTTATATTTACCCCATAAACCTCTATATTTACAAAAACTCAAAGAAAAGGTTTTATTTGGGTGAAGCCTATGGTCCAAATACCATGGGCCAAATACCATATTTATAAAAGAGGTATGGTAAATAAATAAATATAAAAGAGGTATACAAAAGTAAGGCAGATAAATAAAAATATATGAAATAGGATTATAAATCAATATTTGATTGTATATGAAGTCTATGGCCTAAATAATATGGACCAAATTATTATTAATACCATGAAAAAAAACATTATTAACCTTACCATTAATATTACATTATTATTATTGTTAAATTTAATATTCATATTAATATATTATAGAAATTATATATAATAAGCATGCATACATCCAGATTCCCCTGATCTCACAATATTTAACTTCTTACAAAATACATAATCATTCCACTGTTAATCTTTTGCGGAAAATTAATTGCAAACACATGTGAAGCATAAATAAAAAAAATCGCACATAACACAGTTTTTTAACAGGAAAGCCTGAAGCTGAAAACCACAAATATCATATATTATGTATCATGGAGATCATATAACAATCTCATACAAAGCTCAGTACATCAAGCTCTTAGTACAACCAATCGTCACACACTAATCAAAAGAAATATGCAAATCCATGCACTGATTTCTTGCCACTTGCTAGCTTGCCTCCACTGCACAATCCCTGCTGAAGAATAGCTTTGAATGAATTTGAATTACCCTTGCCTTGACTGCGCAATCCTCATTGGCAACTCCAATGTGTGTATGTGATGCAATCAATGCATCACTATAGTCACAATAGATGGTCCATCTTGCCCTTTCACCTATCTCTCCACCGGGTCTCCACTGGAACTGACATACACTATAGTTAACTGTTGTATTGTTCAGTTGATTAATGAGTTATTATTTGTGAATTAATTAACTAATTAATTCACTCCACTCTCACTAGTGTATCATTCAGTTAGACAAGATACAACTGGCTCAACTGAGTTTAACTCCATTAACTACTCTTCCAACTCTATCATAACTTTACCACTTCAGTTCTAACTGAGTCCTCCATGAATGAACCACTAGTGAACCCTAGGAATTGCATAATTCCTTCAGCCCACCGATTTGACAAATCTGTGCACTGAAATTAAGTGCTCCAAGAGAATAAGTTGTTTTTTATTGTCAGATTATTATTAAGAGCTAATAATAATCGACACTTCTATTTTTAGATCGATGATCTATAGATAGACTTCGCCCAATATTCTAAAAACAAAATTTCATCTATTTTTCCAACTTGACCAACCATCCACAAATAACATCCTGCAACTTCTGAAATATGATCACCACGTCTAAAAATAGACTTGCACCTAAAATTAGCCTGTGGGTCCACTTAGTGAAGGCGACTCATTTGCACTAAGCTCATCATCTTGTTGAATCTCAACACTCCCTCTCAACAAGATAGGGATTATCTTTCACCCCGATCCTGCCTCTATGCTATTCAAATTTTCTCCTAGTGAGCGCCTTTGTTAGAATATCTACATCCTGATCCTCCGTAGGAATGTACTGAAGAAAAATGATCTTCCGCTGCACACAATCTCTGATATGATGAAACCAGATATCAATATGTTTAGATCTATCATGAAACACGAGATTAATCGAGAGTTTAATGCAAATTTGATTATCACAATGTATCACTGTAGGATCTAAATGTGAACCGAACAAACCAACCCGGATCTTCCTCATCCAGATAGCCTCACATGTAGCTTGACTTGTTGCCATGTATTCTGCTTCCGCTGAACTGAGTGCTACAGATATTTGTTTCCTGCTGTACCAAGAAAATATCGTAGATCCGATACTGAAAATCCCTCTTAATGTGCTCTTTCTTTCTTTTGGACTGCCTGCCCAATCTACATCTATGAAGCCATGCAACTTCACCTCATCCGTCTGTATGTACCATAAGCCATACTTAGATGTGCCCCTGAGATACCTTAGAACATTCTTTCTTGCCTTCCAAAAGAGCTTGGTAGGCTTAACCATCGCTTGTGAAAGCTGGTTTACCGCATAGCATATGTCCGGTCTTGTATTAACTAAATACATGAGCGAACCCACCAACTATCGATAAACAGTTGCATCCACTACCTCTGTCGATGTAGCATCCTCTTTCCTCCAATTTCCTGGAAGAGGAGTATCAATAGGCTTGTAGCCTTGCATGTGAAACTTCTACAATATCTCTCGGGCATACTTTCCTTGAGACGCAAACAGTTCACCTTCCTGCTACCATATTTCCAATCCAAGGAAATAATGAAGGAGGCCCAAATCCTTCATCTCAAACTCTTTTGAAAGATCTACCTTGCATGAGTGTATCAACTACTCATCACCCGTTAGTATTAAATCATCAACATAAAGAACAATGATTAAAAGCTTACCCTCCACCAAAAGTTGGTACAGGTTTGCATCCGCCTCACTCTTGGTGAAGCCAAGTCCAGTGAAATAGTTGTCAATCCGAGTGTACCAAGCACGAGGTGCTTGTTTCAGCCCATACAATGCTCTTTTGAGCCTACACACATGTGACTCGATGCTGAAGATCTCAAATCCTTCAGGCTGCTCAATGTACACCTCTTCCTCAATGATCCCATTAAGGAACGCAGTCTTCACATCCATCTGATGAATTGGCTAACCCATCTGCACTGAGAGAGCAAGGATGGTCCTTATGGAAGAATACCGTGCGATAGGTGCAAAGGTTTCTTCATAATCAATCCCCTCGATCTGTGAGAAGCCCCGGGAAACAAATCTTGCCTTATACTTCTCGACGCTCCCATCAGCAGCTTGCTTTACCTTGTAGATCCATCTTGATCCTACAATTGATTTTCCCATAGGCCTTGGAAAAATCTCCCAAGCACTATTTCTAACAATGGAGTCATACTCCTCCACCATTGCATCTACCCATGTGGGCTCCTGCACTGCTTCTTCAAATAATATGGCTCTGTCACGATACACTTGCTCATAAGAGCCATGTATCTAGTAAATCGGTGAGGTGATTTTCTATATATGCGTTGTGATGTAGGGACTCCTACCTTCTGTGCCGCATCAAGCTTTAGTCTCTCAACTTCTGTGGTCCACTTTCTACCTTGTCTGATGTTTGGTTCTGCATGAGTGGACTCCTCCACTCCATGAATCTCCTCCTTTGGCTGATCCACATCTAGAGGCTCATCTTTGGGAACAAGAAGTTCCTCCTCTGCATGTAAGTGTAGCTCCCTCTCAAGCGACAACTTCATGGCTTTCGTCTTATTGAATTTTATATCCCGTCGCACCACAGTCATCCGACTATTTGGAAAGTACACACGATAATTATGGGGTGTTTCTTTGTACCCCAAAAATATCCCAACTTTTGCAGTTAACTCCAGCTTCTTCCTGGCATCCTTTGTCACATGAATGTGAACAGATGAGAAAAAAATCTTCAAATGAGAAATATCAGGCTTCTTACCAGTAAAAGCTTCTTCAGGTGTACTCATGCCAAGTACTCTATGAGGACAATGGTTTTGCACATAAACCTCAGTGTTGCATGCTTCCACCCACAAGTGCATCGGTAGGCCCTGTTCATGCAACATCGCTCATGTAGCACTCACGATCATTCTATTCTTCCTCTTTGCGACCCCATTCTGCTGTGGGTTATGAGGCGTTATGAATTCTCTTCGAATTCCTTCTTTGCTACAGAAGTCTTTGAATTTTCCCGAGGTGTATTCACCACCATTATTGCTCCATAGAGCTTTCACTTGCTTCCCCGACTCCTTCTCCACCAATGCTTTAAACTCACAGAACTTTGAGAATGTTTCACTCTTCTTCTGCATGAAGAAGATCCAACATCTATGAGAATAGTCATAAAAAAATATAACATAATACCTATGTTTTTTTGTTTAAGCAACCGAGAAAGGTCCACACACGTCTGTGTGAATTCTCTCCAGTATCACCGAAGCACAGTTCTCCTTCTCATGAAAGGTGGCCTTCAAAAACTTACCCATAGTACATCCCTTGCACTGATCTGACTGCGCAAGAGTACCCTTGGGAAGTCCAGTAGAAATCTGCTGCAAAATCTTCAAAGTGCCATGGTGAAGATGACTCAATCTCCTATGCCATAATTTTCCCTCATCCCGGCTCACCACTTCTTCTGCTTTGCCCACCATTGCAGCGAAGCCATCTACCTCCAGCTTGTAGAGATTCTTAAATCGAATCCATATCTTCTTGGTTTGACCCATTATTTTATGTCGAAGGAAGGATTTTCCGTCACTGAAAACAACATCATAACCTTTGTCTTCCAACATTGCGACCGAGACCAAGTTCTTCTTCAAACCTAGAACATGCATAACATCCTGCAACAAGAATGGATTATTGGACTCCCTCTCAAAGGTAATGGTCCCAATGTCGGTCACATTGTATCAACCATCGTTGCCCATCTCTATATGCATCTGGAGGTCCTTCTCCTCCAAGTCACTAAACAACTCCTTGTCTCCCGTCATATGGAAAGACGCACCACTATCAAGATACCACACCGATCCCATATAGCTTGAAACAAAGCATGCGATTAAAGAGAAATCAAGTTCAAATTACGAGGCTAAGGCCTCTTTATCTGCAACTCCAACAACCTTCTTATTCTTCTTCTTCTGTGGGCAGTTAGTGGCGAAATGCCCATGTTCGTGACAGTGAAAACACTTCACTTTGGAAAAATCCTGCTTCTTGCCTTTAGCTTTGGATTTTGAAGGAAATTTCTTCCCCTTCCCTTTCCTTGATTTGGTAGCCAAAGCGCAATTCTCTTCATCTTCATTATTCGATGAAGAGCCATCCCTGGTACCCCGCCTTATCTCCTCTTGCACAAGATCCGACCAAAGTCGCTCCCATCCTGACAGTTTCTCCCGTCCATTGACAGAATCTTCGTAGCTATGACAAATCTTCGGAAGCCCAATGAGAGCCAAGATCACCAAGTATTCATCATCAACAATAATCCCCACACTTCCTAGTTCATCCCTATAGTGGACTAACTTCATGAGATATTTTTGAATACTATCGCCCTTCTCCATTTTTATTTTTCTGAGTTTGTCTTTCAGCACCAACTTCCTCTAGTCTCTGCTGCTTTGAAGTAAATATGTCAAAGACTTCCACATTAAGAATGAAGTGGCTTTCCCATGAAGGCTGGACACAATATGGTCCTTCACACCTTCCAACAGAATTCTTCTTGTCTTTGCTATCTTCTTTTTCCATCTGTTAAGTAATGCAATATTGCTAGATCCCAGCTTAGGAACATCGCTATCGATGAACTCCTTCAGTCCATTATCCTCCAGCACCGCCTCCATCCTATCCTTACAGGCTATGTAATTCGAGCTCCCATCAAGGGCATACTCCAATTGCAACCCATTGAAAGACATTTCAATGTATACTCAACTTATGCACCAAGAATTTTCTGTAGCAAATTATTCGAATTGTCGACCAACACAAACTCAACAATTCTTCACAATTGCAATCTTCAAGAATTAACACTGCTATGATACCATGTCTAAATTTATATACTAAGCATGCATATAAATTTCAAACTTTATTTTAATTTTGTTTTTTTATTTTTAATTTATTTTTTATTATTTTAAAATTTTAATTTTAATTTTCTTATTAATTTTTATTTTTTTAAATTTAAATTTTTTATTTTTACAAGTTAATTTTGTTTTTATTTTTACATTTTTATTGGTTTTTTTATTTTTTATTTTAATATTTGATTGTTTTTTTTATTTTTTTTTTAATTTTAATTCTATGTTTTATAACCAACATGAAAATCACCACTCCAAAAAAACGTGGTTGATGCTGCATCACCACCTTTAAAAAATCACTAAAATTTGAAAACAAATATTCGTACTTCATAAATAAAAAATTTAAAGTTTCAAAAATATGCACAAAAAAAAAGAGCGATTCTGCATCACCACTTTTCAAAATCGGGTGCTTTTTTTGCTACCTCGAAAAAGTAGATACCAGGTCAGTTACCTATTTCATCGGTAACCATGTTGAGAGAGAGAGAGAGAGAGAGCAGGGGCACATTGAGTGGGGTGGGAGATAAATGGAGAGGGAGGACTTGAGAGAGAGGAAGAGAGTGATAGGGGAAGAGAGAGGATTGTGGGAAGGAGAGAGAGAGAGAGAGAGAGAGAGAGAGAGATACGGGGGAAGAGAGCATGAGGTAGAGGAGAAAGGGAGAGAGAGGAATGAAAAGAGAGGGTACTTGAAAGAGAGGAGGAGAGAGGGAGGTAGAAGAGAAAGGGAAAGAGAGGAGGAAAAGAGAGGGGACTTGAAAGAGAGGAGGAGAGATGGAGTTGGAGGGGGAGAGAGGGAGGGATAGAGAGATGAAGCTGGATGGGGAGAGAGGGAGGGAAGAAGAAAGATAGAGAGTGAGTAGTGGAGAGAGAGAGGAAGTGAAAAGGGAGAGATGGAGAGAGAGTGTGTATGTTTGGGGGTGAGAAAAAGAGACAAACAAGGAGAGATGGAGAGAAGGGGGGAGAGAGGCATATAGTAACAAAGTTGGAAGGTGAAGATAGAGAGAGAGAGAGAGAGAGAGGTGGGAGAGAAAGGAATAGAGAGAGTGAAGAGAGGTAGGTAAAGAGAGATGGAGATGGATGGGAGAGAGAGGGAGGCAAGAATAAAGACACAGAGAGTGAAAGGTGGAGAGAGAGAGAGGGAGTGAAAAGGAAGATGGAGAGAGAGGGATAGAGGGTAGAAGGAGGGAGAGGAGGAGGGACTGATAGATAGACATATTGGATAAAGAGAGTGTATGTTTTGGGGTTGATATAGAGAGATAGAGATATAGATGGAAGGTGAAGAGAAAGAAGTGATAGATGGAGAGGAGGAGGGAGGGACAAAGAGATTGGTAGATATGGAGTAAGAGAGTGTGTGTGTTTCGGGGGGTGTGATAAAGAGACAAAAAATAAGAGATGGAGGGAGATATAGATATAGATGGAGGGGGGAGAGAGGGAAGAAGATTTCTTACACTAGATGCATTGATTTCAGTGTAGATGGTGATTTCTAATCCTATTTGATTGCTTCCACTAGATGCATTTATTTTAGTGTAGATGTTGATTTCTAATGATATTTGTTTACTTGCACTAGATGTATTGACTTCAATGTAAATGATTTCCAATCCTATTTGATTGCGTGCACTAAATGCATTGATTTCATTGTAGATGGTGATTTCTAATCCTATTTGATTGCTTGCACTAGATGCATTAATTTCAATGTAGATGTTGATTTCTAATTATATTTGACTACTTGCACTAGATGCATTGATTTCAATGTAGATGATTTCTAATCCTATTTGATTGCTTGAACTATATTCATTGATTTCAGTGTGGATGGTGGTTTCTAATCATATTTGATTGCTTGCACTAGATGCATTGATTTCGTTGTAGATGTTGGTTTTTAATTTTATTTGCCTACTTGCACTAGATGCATTGATTTGAGTGTAGATGTTGATTTCTAATCCTATTTGATTAATTTCATTAGATGCATTGATTTCAGTGTAGATGTTGTTTTCTAATCTTATTTGATTTCTTGCAATAGATGCATTGATTTCAATATATATGTTGATTTATGATTTGATGTAATTGGATGTATGATGGTACATTAATTTTAAAGTCATTGATTAATAGTGTGCATTAATTTTAGTGTAAGCACAAAAAAATATTGACAATGTACATTGATTTTTGTGTTATAGTAATTAAACCTATTAATATTGAAGAGCAAGAGAGATAAAGTATGATGTTTACTACAAGCTAAATATTTAAATGGTCTATGATTCCAACTTTCCTTTTCATATAATCGATATGAAAAGATGACAAAACTAACAAGAGTGAAAATAAGAATAGTAGATGAAAATAGTTTGAGATTGATCAGAATGAACACTATTTGTAATTGACTACATCTTATTATTCACATTTTCTATCATTAAAGTTATTTTACAATATTTATCATCTCAACAAACTATGATATGAAAAGATGACAAAACTAACAAGGGTGACAATAAGAATAGTAGAAGAAAATAGTTTGAGATTGATCACAATGAAGACTATTTGTAATTGACTACATTCTTATTATTCACATTTTCTATCATTAAAGTTATTTTACAATATTTATCATCTCAACAAACTACGATATAAAAAAATGACAAAACTAACAAGGGTGACAATAAGAATAATAGAAGAAAATAGTTTGAGATTGATCACAATGAAGACTATTTGTAATTGACTACATTCTTATTATTCACATTTTCTATTATTAAAGTTATTTTACAATATTTATCATCTCAAAAAACTAATTAAACTCGATAAATCTCAGACATATTTTACAATATTTATCATCTCAATTTAAAATGGTTATATTAATATTAGATGTATTTCCATAGTATTGATAAAATTAATCATATGTTCTTCATATTATCAATATATTTTCCTTGGCTGCACACAACTAAAACTGGCCTAGATCCATCTTAACTCCGGATCTATCAAGAGTCTAGATCAAATCTCTCGAGGGGTGCAAACCTTTCCTCAAGTTTTGCACTCAAAAAAGAGGTTTACACTCGGAGAAATTTGATTCTTCTAGAGGCTTGATAGATTTGGAATCAAAATGGGTCTAGACTAGTATATATATATATATATATATATATATATATATATATAATTATCAATAATAATAAAATTATTATTATTATTTAAAATTATCAATTAAGAAATTTACACTTGGAGAGATTTGATCCCTCTGGAGGCTTGATAAATCTATAATCAAAATGAATGTGTATATATATAGAATTATCAATAATAATAATATTATTATTATTATTATTTAAAATTATCGATTAAAATAATTAAGATAATAACAATAATACTTTTATAATTAATGATGAATTAATGTTTATATTATATACAATGAAATTATGAATTTGGGTTTGATATATATATATATAACCAGTTTAAATAGTTTAAAAATAAACTATTATTTGTGGCCTCCCATTGCAAGTACGTTCAGACTTTAGAACGTGACTCTATCTAAACCCTTCAGGTTTACAGCATAATGGTTCACAGCATTATTACGGAATATAATCTGAAAAACGTTATGGAATAAATGAACCTGTGTTTCTCTCTGCTGATTTCTCCTCTGGGAACAGAACTCTATCTACCTCGCACGCTTTGGTGTCTCTTATACAACTTAGTAAATATAAATTTCATTACAATAAAACTTAAACCAGAGTAAAGCTGTGTGGCTGAAATTTAGTTCTTTGGAATTCACTTATAATTTTTATAAAAGACCTTAAACCAGAGTAAAGCTATGTGGCTCAAATTTAGTTCATTGGAATTCACTTATAAATTTTATAAAAGACCTTAAACCAGAGTAAAGCTATGTGGCTGAAATACAGCTCATTGGAATTCACTTATAATTTTTATAAAAGACCTTAAACCAGAGTAAAGCTATGTGGCTGAAATTTAGTTCATTGGAATTCACTTATCATTTTTATAAAAGATACTTAAACCAGAGTAAAGCTATGCGGCTGAAATTTAGTTTTCATTGGATTTCAGTTAGAATTTTTAAGAAAATACTATGCTTTTAAAGTCAATTTATCTGACACTGTACTTTATGAGCGAAACACTAAAAAAGCATGAAGTATAAAATTACTTTATTGTCTAACATGTGAGACAAGACATCCCCATACTTGTAAGTTAAAAGATTATAAACCTCACCAGAATTTGGGCCACATGCCATGACACTATTGTTTGTATCCCAAATTACAAGCTTTTTACAAAGTGGTCAGTTTGTTCTTTTTTATGAATGCCAGTACCAACTCTTTTTTGTGAAACTCCTTGTCAAATTCTTGTCCTTTGAAATGAGAAGTATAATGCAGAGTAATCAGTTATGATGGTTATATCATATATGGCTTTATGCATATATTCTTTTTTTGATTTTTTTTTTTCAAAAATGTGAACGGATAGCAATGTTTTTAAGAAATTTTTTATTTCGATTTTTTTTTTTTTTTTTTTTGTGAAGAATCTGTCAATAAAATATAAGTTATTATAAATTTCTGGGCAAAATCTTGTTTTTCAAAACAAAAAGCAGATTGCATTCCATAAGATATAGATTCTTCCAGGGTTGTTCTTCTTGTAAATTTCTGGGCAAAATCTGGTCTTTCAAAACAAAAAACAGATTGCATACTATAAGATATAGATTCTTCCAGGGTCTGAGAACCAGCAGATTGCATACCATAAGATATAAATTCTTCCAGGGTGTAAGAACAATTTATTCTATAAAGAAATGCAACATATTTCAATTTCATAAAATAAGATATGGTTTTACATACCATTGTGAAATAATGTGACATATTTTGTAACATATTACGAAAGACATTTGAACTTAACAAGAACATTTCATTTTATTGATAAATAATTTCTCATATATGTATATGTAAATAAATATAATGGATATAAATATAATGGATATGTTACATATTTTTAAGGTTTAATATTTTTTTATATTAATTTAAAAAAATAAATTTATTTATTTATTTTTAATTTAAAAAATAATATTTATTATTATTATTTAAACAATTTTCTTTTAAATAAATTTATTTAATGAAAAATAATATATATTTGTTTTTAGGGTAGAAAGATCTTTATATTAATCAGAAAAAATTACTTATAACTTGAATTTCTAAAAGAGATACTTAAGACTAACAAGTTTCTTACCAAGAACAATAAAAAAACTATTACAATAATCTTAACAACATAGAAAATTCTTTTAAGGATTCACCATTTCAAGGGAAGAAATGCCTTTGGCATTTGCATAACTTTCCCCAAGTTGCCTAATTATTCACTGTTTTCTTGGATTCATGCCTTATTGCTCTTATGGCCTCTGTTTTGGCTTCTTTGTCTTGCTTATAGACCACTTTAAAATCTATTCCTTATTGCTCTTATGGCCTCCTTTTTGGCTTCTTTTTATTGCTTGGAGACCACCTTAAAATCCATAGTCTGAACCTGAACTAGAAGAATCAATGTGATGAACTCAAACCCAATTGCTTGCTTGGAAGGTAGGCCTTATATAGAGTGCTAGCCTTGGCATGTTATTCACATATTTTCCATGCCATTCTTTCTCAAGGGAAATATTCATAACTCAAGCCCAATTTCTTGCTTGGAAGATAGGCCTTATGTATAATTCTAGCCTTGTGAGTTGGCATGTTATTCACATCCTTTCCATGCCATTCTTTCTCGAGGGCAATATTCATATCTTTCAATTTCTACTTAAAGCTTCTTTCGAAGGGGAGCTGCTTATCTGCCATGGTAATGGATTTTGGCGATGCTCTTCAAGATACTTTTGCATGACAAATCAAAGATTAAGATTTATGTCAAAAGTAATTATGTGTTTTTTGTGATTTTAATTAAATTGATTAATTAAGAAAGTGACTATGAACAAGTGTCATATGAAGCTAGTTATGGTTTTTTGGGCATGTGTTATTGATAAGCCATTGTATTGTAACAAATTATATTTATAGATTAAGAATCTCCATGGTAAAGTGGGGGTAAATCTTGATGGCTAAGAATTTTATTTCATTTTTTTTAAATGAATATATGTTTAAGTTATATATTAATTTTTTTCATAATTAATATTAATAATAGTAATAATAACATATATATAAAATAAAGTTATAATCTAGTTAAATTTTATGATTTTATTTATTTATTTAGCAAAGTAAGGTGTATCATGTAGCAAGTGTTTTGATTCTTATTAATCCCTAACAAGGTAGGACTCTAGCAATAGATTTTTCTATTGACCCTAATTAATTTAGCATTGACCAATGCAAGTTATAATTTATTTATTTTTCAATAATGTTGTTTTTTTTTTGGAACATTTAATTGGACCATAACTCCTTATTAATTTAGCATTGACCAACACAAGTTAAAATTTTTAAATTTGAAAAACAAACATTTATTTTTTAATAATATTTTTTTTTTTTGAATGTTTGATTGGACCAAAACTTTGAAGGTGGTATTGTAGCTTTGTGCCACGTGGATAACTACCTCATATTTTTTTGCCATAATTTATGGATGTAGTTGCAATATTTATGCCATAATTTTTAAATATATTTGTGCAATAGTTTTTCATTGTTAAGCTTCATAGGAAAACAACCTAAAACTAAAATCCTTAAAAATAGTTCACACTCACCTAAAATATAACCAATTTACCATCAATTATGCCCACCATAATTTAATGAAGCATTTACATATGAAATGAATAGGAAAAATATGGAAATAAGTATACCTACCAATAGTTACTTCCTACCATTATTTATGTTTTCTTCAAAGCTTTAACATGTAGGAGTAAAAATGTAAATGTGCAAATTTAGTAGTGGTTATTACCCACCAAATTTTTTTGCAAGTCCTTATCCCTTAGTAGACAATTAAAAGATCAAGGCTTTTCATGTTTGAACATAAACATTTTTGTTGATTTTATAAAATGTTTTTAAGGATAAAAAAATAATAACATTTTGTTCATATATTTATAACATCATGACAAAAAAAACAAGTTTCTCTAAAACAAATAATTTCAACACATATACTTCATGGTTAGTTGAGGTAGTTACATCCAACAACCATTGTGTCAAAATTTTAGAATCTAAACATTTTTCTAACCATTTAGATGCAGATTTTGTTTTTGGTTTTTTCCTTTTGTTTCATACTGTTAAACTACACTTAATGCTATTATCATTGAAAAATATTGGATTCTTCATTGATAGTAAGTATTTATATGAGTATGCCATTATGGGTTTTTAGTTTTCTTTTGAAAAAATATTATAAACATCTTGAGTTCTTTCATTCACAGTGAAATATATGTACATAGTGTTTTATAACATTTCTTGTGTTGTTTTAATTTGTAAATATTCTTTGTATCACAAGTCTTCATACTTTATAAATATTCCTTCATATATGGTTTAGGGTTGTTTTGGTTCTATACTCTGTTTGATATTTTCAGCAACAAGCAACCTTTTATCACAATTTTATTTTTTATAACCATTTGGGTACGTTGTGAATTTTAGTCTTATGGTGTTTGTGACTTTAAGACACTTGGGATATTGGAAAAACTATAGATCTTGTAATTCTATCATGCTTTACAAGAAAATTTTGATAGTCACTAAGACTTTTCAATAGATGTTTTAGCTAGCCTAGTAGAAGATAGAATCGTTTAGGGTTTGATATTTTTTTGTATACATATATCATAATGTGCTCCTATGGACAATATGAAGATAAATTTTATTAAAAGGAAAATACTTTTCATTTTATTGGGTTGAATAATTTAGGGTTTGATATATTTTTGTATCCATATATCATAATGTGCTCCTGTGGACAATATGAAGATAAATTTTATTAAAAGGAAAATACTTTTCATTTTCTTGGGTTGTAATGTCTATGCAAAGAGCAATGTTGTCCAAAGTGAACTTGGATCCACATTTTTTCATCTCTTACATCTATGACATCTCCAGTAAATTCTCCATCTCAATAAAATCCACTCCAAATTAATTAATGTGATGGATACTTGATATTTTACTAGAGTAAATATTTTACAATACAATTAAAATGGGTTTGAATTCTTATGTTTATGCGGTGTAGATTAAAATTTCAATCTTTATATTTATGGGGTGCAAGTCTAATGAGTTTTTTTCATATACACCATTATTACACTACCTCTATTTTAGTTGGTTCAAACCCAATGAAGTATTTTTTTTTATAGAATAATACAAGACCAAATTGAAAGCCCTAGTTGAAACAAATTTTTCTTTAAAATAGAAAACTACCAAGGAGAATAATACTAGAACGTGAAAGCAGTTTATTTTGCATGAAAGCTCAAGTTGCACAACCATGAAGTCAATCTAAGTATCCTTCGGAGATATATATTCTTGAAATAAATGAGAAAACCAAATTTAAGGAAAATTACCATATGTTTAAAAAATCATGATCTACAGAAATATTATTAAATCAAAATAAGACATAAATTTGTAAAAATCATGACTACTATTCTGTTTTGTATCGAAATTTTGAAAAAACTACAATATAACAAGGGAATAATTTTACCCTAAATAGATTTTTCCTTTTTTTAGTTCCCACAAGGACATTTACTTTTTTCTGGATACTTTCTTATCCAATCATGGGAATTAGTAGGGAAGATAGTGGTTATTGGCACGAAGATGGATCTTTTCCACTTCATATATCAATTTGCAATTTTTCTAAAAATATAGTGTCCACTTAAGTGGTAGGGACTATGTTGCCCGACAACACTTGTTATAGATTGATTCCTATCAAAATTTACCAACCATTTAATTTATATGGTTTTACTAGTTGTACCTATTTTTAAAGTGAATATAAAAGAATTCCTTTTAATTATAAGATCATTATGACTAGCCTCATTTTGGAAAAGTTGTATGGAATTATTTTGGAAAAGAAGATTAATTTATAGATAAAAAGTATGTGAGAAAAATATAAAGACCAAGGTAGGTTTAGGAGATATCATTAAATTCTATACTACCTTATTACTATTAACACCTTATTACTATTAACAAGGCTTGTAGATGAGATTTTAACATAGTACCTAGGAAAAACCTTTGGAATATGTTGGAATAGATAAATGTTCCTTTTGATTTGGAGGGTTATATGAAAAAATTATTTCCAATTTTAGGAACAACAAGAGCTAGTAAGAATCCTATGGTTTCCTATGATCTTGACAAACAATTAGGAATCCTCTAGCATTTCTAATCCAATATATCATATATGATTCCTATGATATTGGATATCTAATCCAATATATCCTCTGATTTCATATGATATTTTATTTCTAATCCAATGTAGATATGAGTTATAATACTTACAAAATTAAAGTCACGATAATTAAAATCATGACAAAAACAACTTGGAGGCAGTCCCTTCACATAAATAACTTTGAATCGATATTTGTCATAAACTCAACTAGAATTATAGCATTGAGGAAACTATAAATGGAGGGTGGAAAGCTTAGTATAGCTTGAAAACAATTGAAAATTGGCGGATCTTTGAATATGGATTTAAAAAAAGCCCTCTTTGAGTCTCTTATTAATCCAATATTCTGTATAGATGTGAGGTTTTTTGAGGCAATTATTGAGAGAGTAATGGAGAAATATTACATAGATCTAAACACAGTTTTAGAACCAATAATCTCAAAAATAAAGGAAATACACTCTATTCTATCCTCTCATAGAAGTGATCCTTCCCCCCATCTAGAGCATGGTTGTGACTAGGTACTTAATGTATCAAAATAAGTAAAATAACACGGGGGAAAAGAGGTCTCCAAAAATTTCTTCAAGCTCTAGCCAAAACCATCTTCACCTCAAGCAAAGATCGCATAAGGATGCACAATCTTTTCTAAAGCATTGGAGAATAAAGGAAGATATCATATTCTAATATTAAAATTATAATTACATCAAAATTTAAGGAGAAATTGTAGAGCGATAAAGAGTTAGAGGAAAAAAGGAAATGATAACATTATAAGGAGGGTATCAATCTCAATCTAGAAAATAAAAAGTATCACTTTGCCTTGACTAGTTTATAAAACAAAATAAACATAGCTAAAATAAGAACACATTCTCAAGATATCCATAGTGAGACTCAAGATTAGTTAGTTTTCAAAAAAACATAGGATGAAAAAATTTGTCACCTCATTGATACTAAGAGGGTGGAAGATGGAAAACACTTTTCAATTTTCCAACATTTACTCAAATTAAATCTCAATTTCAAAAAATTTATCACTTAATCAACTTTCCTAATCTTTTAGCTTAGGAAAACTATGATGATCTTAATAAACAAACAAAATTCTAAAAATTCTTAATAATCTTCTATCTACTTAAAATTCAATAAATGAAATTTGAGTTCAAATAAACATTATCATCATTAAAATAAATATAAATCTTTAATTTTTTATTATATTAATATTTCTTTTAATATTTTAATAATATGTTTAAATATTATTAAATTGCAAATTCATATATATAAATAGATATATCTTCTTTATGAAAATATTTTATAATGTTGTAAAAAAATTTCAAAAAAATAATAAAAAAACATAAACATAAAAACATCCCATAATTAAACAGATAAAATCCAAGAAAACATCCACAAGTGAGACAAGAGGAAGTCATTAAAAGAGAAGGGATACCATAGTTTAAAAATATAAATGTCACTGTTATATATTTTATGAAGGAGAAAAATATGAATTAAAATATAACAACTAGTAATAAGATTTTTTTTCCCATATAAAAGTAAATCCGATTTTTTTCCCATATTCATATAAAAGTAAATTTCGACATTTTCAGAAACTTATGTATTTCCATTTGATGTGGTTATATTATACCTAACCACTTTTGTTTTCCTGTTGAGGTGATAAGTACTTTAACAATTAAATGCTTTGATGTTATCACGTAGAATTTTTAGATGGCATTTTTTACCACTCATAAATACAATCCAATTTTTTTTTTTTTTTTTAAAGAATTTGTAACGTTGAATTTAAAAATAAATTGTAAAATACAGGTGTAAATATATAAAATAATTGATTTATTTAATTATTTATTAAATTTAATGCATAGTTAAATATAAAATGATTTTATAAGAAGACAATGACAATTACAAATATTTATATGTAAAATAAAGTCATATCCACCATACTCATTGTCCAGGAGTGATTTTCTACCAAATCACTAGAATCAATTAAGAATGCTACTATGGAGCCATTTCATGATACCATTAGGGTGAAGAAATATCCTATGGGGTTATAAACTCAATGATCCCAACCATTTACTCTCATGAAAAATCATCTTCTCACTACAAAGCTTTATAGGCCCTTTTTTAACAATTAGACTAGTTATTGAATTTTCTTTGAATATCACACACAATAAAATGAAGACTAACTCTTCTTATACTCAACAATCCATTAGAATGCTTATGCTTTATTATGCTCTTTAGTATGTAGAAAAAGTCCTATGTGTTTCTTATTTTTTGGTAATAGTTTCCAACATAAAACACTTGGCCTTAAGGTTGTCAATAAGTAACAATAATGACGTTTTAGGTGTGAAGATATTGTGCTTGATGTCTTCCTACACAAGGGTTAGCAAAAAGACCTATTCTACTAGTTTTAAGTAGTCCAACAAGAAATTTATGAGGATTTCTATCTAAACCTTAAGAGTGGAACACATTCATATAGCTATCATAAATCTATAGAAAATACTAGAAAAAAACCAGAAAAGAGAGAAAAAAATATGAAACCATATGTATCCAAAACTCCAGTAAATCCAATATAAGACTTTATTAATCAGTCACCTCATGAGAAGCGCTTCTTGAATTTGGTCCAAAGGACCTCCTTATTGGGAGATTTTATAGACCTCCTTGGGAGTTCCCTATCTCTAAAGGGGAGAATGTTCCAAAAATAAAAAGGAGAAAAATGGTAGAGAAGTTATAGTGGAGAAGACCTGAAAGTTATTGAATCATAAGTTCGATGATGAAAATGGATCTTGAGAAATGAGGAAAAAAATCCTCTCTATTTTATTATAAAATTCTAACTAGATTTGATGAAGTCATATAAAATAAAATCTTTGTTGGACCAAACAACATCTAATTAATTTGGTATTTTATTATTATTTGTGAGAGGATAAGGTCAAAAATAATGGTTAAGGACCTTTATGTAACAACCATTTTTTAGTATACCCATTGTATGTGAATATGATTGTGTAAATATTGAACATATGTAAATTATGTGAAAATTAATTGGAGACTAGTTGAATGAAGGGACATATGGATCCAAAGCTTTGCGTGGAAGGCCTATGGAGGACTATTGCATGCCTGATGAAGTGTTTGTTTTGTGTATGTTTGGTTTCTTATGGAGTTTTGTGAGCATCAACCTCAATAAATTACCTTGACTACCACTTAACCAGAAGACCGACTTGCATTGACCAGAAGTGAAGTTTAGAATGGGCAGACTAGGTGAAGGACACCACCTATATTATCACCCTTCCTCATGGAAGGTGGTTGAGATAGAATGGTGGACTTGAGGGAAAAAAAAATATGATCAGATGAAGAGGAGAGGGGGGTAGTCAAAAGTGTGGGCGGGGAGCACAAAATGATTAGCTTATAAGTTGGCTAGACATAGAACATGCAGAGTGAAAGAGACCACAGAACATGGGAGCTATGGGAGAAGACACTAGAGATGAACTTTGTGTGAAGCTAATAGTGAGAAGGAAATAGGAAAAAAGTTTGACATGACTAAATCATGTGCCTTGTGAATCGAGAAAGTGTTCCCTATGACCATGTAGAGGCCATTGAACCATGTATTTAATCTTGGAGGATCAATGGGAACTAAGTGGAGGAGTTGGATCAATGTGGTTCTTTCAATGTAGTCGATAAACCATCTAGTTCATTTTTCTTGGATGATAAACCATCAGGAAAGGGAAATATGAGTCATTATGGTGCTTTCCATGAGGATGATAAACCACCTGGATAATGGATTGTCTACACCTGATGCGATTTCCATGGATAGGTGGCTGATAAACCACCAAAATTAGTTGATTTCCCCTCCTAGAATTGAAATATAACCCATTTGATATTGGGTGAAGACTTGTGTTTTAACCCACATAGCAAGCGAGTCACTATGGTGCTTACTACTAGAGAGCGGTTAGTAAATCACTTGGACAATGGAATCCTTCTCCTTGTTATGTGATTAAGCCTTGGGTGTGAATTTCCCTAAATACACATCCCCTTAGACTTTTGATCTAGCTTAGGGGTGGTTAGCTGCAAGAAATACTGTAGTGTGGCTAGCCTATGGTTGGGTGGAAAATTGAAGTTCCTCCTTTAGTTTCCATCCATCTTTAAACATATAGATACATGCAAAATTTCTTCTGAATATTGTCTTATGGACTATGATGAAATTTTTTCAGGTATGAATGATGCAATATTTCATATGTTATAAACATAAATGATTTCCTAAGTTGTGAATCTTGTTTTTATGTCCATGATTGGAATGGTGTCTTGTAAACTCATGGTTTTGATATTTGATTGAATGATGTTGTTTATTATTATGTTCATGATGAATGTGTAGTTATGTTTTTATGGTTACACATATGTACTTTGATAATGTATATGAATACATATTTCAAACTAATCCTGCATTGATTACTCTGTTGGAATCGATAGGTTGAGACATGAGAATTTGGTCCATAATTACTAGGAGTACGTTTTTCTAGCCACCCCTATGTGATACACGTTCACTAAGTTCAATGGATCAAGAATTAGGGCATTGAGTCATGAATTTCCTTAAGATGGAAATTTGTCGGGCACCGACGGGTGAAAAAGTTCACCTTCTCCTTGTTTGATGCCAAATGTTGCGAGCGACAATAACTTGCAACAACATGATGGGGGCTTGATGGATGGACCTGTTAGCCCCCTATAAATTCCTTGACAAGCAAGAAAGGGGCTAATTTGTTTTATGAGCCTTCAAGGAATGCATTTCTCTTGAAAAACACATCATCCTTGAAGCCTTTTCATGTTCCCTGCCCTTTGATTGTTTCCCTCTGTGGTTCTGGAGTCAATAAGCCTCACTGATTGAAAAAATTGTGCTCTAAAAGGCCTTTATTTTCCCCTTGTATCCCTGCAGAATGTCCCATTTTACCCTTTTTCCCCTTTTTCAAAGTCCCCCTTTTTCTCCCTCTAAATCCCCTGAAAACCCCCTTTAAATCCTACATCCACCCCTTGTTTGGTCTAATTCCCCTTCTTTTCCTCTATCATTACCTTTTCTCGGCCTTGAAATGCACTAAAAAGGGGCAAAAAAACCACTTTCCAACTTATATCATGTCCTAGCCCCTTTCCCGCCAGCCCGCAAACCACTTCCCCACGTGACCCCGCGCCAAAACCAGGCGCAAAGGCTCAAAGCGCTAATCTCAATCGCAACTTTCAGAGGAGTGCATTTCTTTGTTATATGAAAAACTCCGATGCGATTGGGCTTTGGTCTTTAAGGCCTCTGCCTCGTTCTCCACCGTTGATCTATCATTTGATCAGACGGCCCAGCACTAATCGCACTCCCGCTCCGATCGCAATCAGAACTTTCACTGTGCCACTCCTCGTTTCCCCCCTATTGCGACTCCCCGATCAAATCACAGTTGTCCATCCACTCGGAATCAACGACCCAGATCCTATCGCATCGCGTCCCGTCGCCCCATTATTTTCCCCACCGATCCAATCTCCGCTATCGATCCAGACCCAGATCCGACGGCTGGCGCTCAATCGCTCCCATCGCAATCGCAAGTTCTAAATGTGCCACCCGACTGCATTCACCGATTGTGATCCATCGATCTCATCCTAGACGTTGATTCTCCGTTGATCCGACGGCTCGCACTCTCCCGCTTTAATCGCAATCACATTTTTCAATTGCTGCCACCTTTCGCCCTTTGCAATTGCGATCTCCCTGATCCAATCTCGACTGTCTGTTAGTCCGAGATCCAATGGCCATAAACCAATCGCACCATCGTTCAATCAGACAGCCAACCCTCCCATTTCTCCCCTCCGATTGGATCGTAGCCGTCGATCTCCCCCTGAGATCCGACGATCCTAAATGAATCGCCCTCTGCCCATGCCGGGTCCCACCACATACGATCATTTTCATTACATTTTCATTCATTTTAATGCATTCCACTCAACTTCATAAACCATCCCACTGTTTAATCTCCGTCTTCGATCTTTGTCACCAGACCATGATCGAACGGTCCACGAGCATTTCCCCACTGAAAACCTATTAGTCGCAGTCCACATCATATCACTTCATTGTTCACCATTGTTTCATCTGAAACCACCGTTTCTACCACCGCCGCGCTATCATCCTTCCCGCCTCCATAGCCATCCTTCCCTATGCATGGATTTCATAACAGAGTTGCGTGTTTTTACAGGGTACAGGCGGTGGACGCCGCCATGGTCCACGATCATTGTTACAGTGGCACAAAACCAAAGAAAGATCATTTTTAGAGTTTAAAGTACAGAGGAGAGCCCAGGAGGATATCAGAGCGCAATTTTCATTAAAAATACAGAGTTTGACTGTGCGAAGTCCTTCCCAGCACAATCAAAGCCCGATTTTTGCTGACAGAGACGGTTGAAGCGGCAAAGAGTATCAGTAACAGTGGATCACCCAAAAAGGCCCAATACATAGAAAACCATATCATCAAGGTTGCTACATCAGCAAAATGTTCCTACCTGTGAAAGGATAAAGTGCCCATATTGTTTCCATTATTTACCGTGTTCCTGAAGAAATTTCGGCCCTGACGACAGTCCTAATTCTACCAGAGCATTTATTACGCAGTATGGCAAATTTCACATCCATTTATTCACCTTCGTGTTTATTCGGCAATGTACTATAGAGTTCTACAGTCATGGTACATCAGAGACATACCCGGAGTAAATGGAAGCCTGAAGAAGAACACTCTTGCATCCAAAAGAGTGCCAGATATAAATGCACAGGATTTAAAACAGAATGGGCTTCGGCCCTCTTCCTCTTCTAAGTTTTAATGCTCTATTTATTTTTTCACCTACCTCCTCTGCTCATCTTTCAACTATAAAATTCAGGAAGAAACTCATTACAAGGTTGTTGATCAGTTATCAGAGAATTACAAGATGTTTCTTTTGAGACATAGTCTTTGTGTAAAGTTGTAAGATGGGCTGAGGGAGATGTTTTCAGACTGAATACCAAGCTATTGGTAATGTTGTACCTGATTGGTGTTGTTTTTTAATATGACAAGCACATTTCTTTGGATCCTGATCTAAAGCCGCGGTGATTTTTTTCTGTCCCTGTGTTTTATTTCATTTCATTTCATTTCATTTCTACTGGCTCGCATCAGAAATCTGGCATAGGATTTACCCTTGTTAGGTACCCTATGTTTCTTCTCTCCTTGCCTTTGATGTTTTCTACTAAATGTGTTATCTAAGGGTTGATTTTAGTTAATTTAACCAGTGTAGTGGATGTCATTTCCTGCTAGCTAATGTATGAATTAAATGAATATGTTCTTAGATGTTCTTGTTAAGATTTAATTGAATGAATTGGGAACACTGGGAGGTCTAGAACTTTGTCTCTATCTCACTAGGATCCTTTTCTATTAATTAAGCCTTTCTAAGTTCCCTCAAGCTGGAGGCCGAAGCATTGAGAGTTCAAAGTCTCTCTCTGATCTCAGGTCTTTAACTTTGTGTTCTAAACTTTATTGTTTCCTCCTCTCTTACCATTCCATGCCACACTATCATCTTTAAGATCCAATGCTTTAGATGACTAGCCCAACTGAAAGCCTGCATATTGAATAGCAAGTAAACCCTTTCCTGACTCCATTTCCCAATGGTCTTGAATGTTCCCTGGGGTATCTCTCCTTTGCCTAAAACCCTCTTTTCTCATCCTTGTCTTATATCGAACCTTTCTTTCCTGATTCCCAACAACCAAACATACATCAAACAAACAAACCCCGAGCCTTATAACTAGCCTAATATATTAATACTAAGCTTCAAAGTTATATACCTTTGACATACCATAGAGAGATCCCTTTCTGGACCCAGGAGGGCTAGATCCTGAGGTCTAAAAGTGGTTTGATGTTGTCTCATATTTTGGTACTGCCAACCTTGCCAAAACATGGGAACCCCAACATAATGGCGACTCCGCTGGGGACACTCTGAGTATTTTCACCTTACTACATCATAAGAGCCTCAGAAACCTAGAATCTCTGGTTAGGTTGGCAGTTAAACACTCCTATTCACAGATCAACCTCTATACCTTTGTTGTGTTGTCCCACACTCTTAGACAGAGTTTGGAAAGGGCCAGGTAGCCTCCAGATCTCACACTCTTTTAGAGGTGACATATCTGGTAAAATCCCTCCCAGTCAATCTCTGGTTAGATTTTGTTGTTTTTGGGAGCTATCCTTGAAAAGGGACATCTCATAATCACTGTGGTGGACAGTGTACCCTCCAGAAGCACCCTAAACCTTCCACCTGGTGACTCCATAAGCTCCTTAAAGATCAAAGACTCCATTGGTGATCAGTAGGCCTGCTGATTATCTTGGTTCACAGAAAACTCCACTGGAAGACCAGCCCTCATAACAACATCAACCACAGTAGAAGTAACAAGTAGGGTTTAGCTCCTCTGTGAAAATAACATTCTGGCTCCAAGAACCATTCACACAAGAGCTCATCCCAACCCAAACCCACTTGAAATAGTTGTAACCCAAAAGGAAATAGTGGATTTGCATTTATGAGTTTGTTATCATATCTTTTGTATAAATAGGAGTGTTATCTCCTCCATTTGTAATCTTAATCTTCATTTGTATTCTTAATCTTAATTTGTAATCTTAAGTTGGTAGTGAGAAGTTAGATTGGAGAATCAATGTAATGGTTGAAATTGTAATTTGCAATTTATGATGAATAAGACGGAGCTTCTTTGATCCTCTACATTTGACTTTTCTTTTTGTATGCTTGTGAATCCTTGGAAGGATCCCCATTGCCTAGCAAGTAAGCTTTTATTTTATGTTTTTTTATGAATTTCATTAGATTAAATTATTAGGTTCATATGTTTGGAACATTAACGAATGACCTTTCATAAGAAAGTAATAAAGTAAGAAAGTATTTACATAGTCCAATTTCAACCTTTGACCTCCACATGTCCAGAAAAGTCTTCAAACTTAGAAGTGCAATGAAATCTCTTAGAAACACAACAAATTTTAGTATAAGCGTAGTGAATTTTGATGAAGAGTTTGGATGACATAGGTGGATCTCTGATCTTAGATGAAGGTTGGTACAGGTATATGAGGATGTCCACTAGCCCTTTTAAGCTTCAAATCACCAAAAAATCATCTCCAAGACACCTCAAAATGCATTCTACCACAACTACTCCAGAAACACAACGTGTGCCTCCAAACAGTGGTAGAAGTGTGAAATATTGATGGGTTTTGACCTTTTCCTACAAATTTATGAGCTGACAAGAGACAAAAAGTGGATTTATGAGATGTACAAGTCAAGAGACACCTTCACATGCTTACTATTTTTTATTTGAAGCCTTTGAGAAAAATCGCAGCATGCACACACTGCATTTCTGGGCAGTCAAATTGCTGTACTTTTTGTAAAAATAGGGGTCACAGATGAAGCCATATATCTTTAAACATAATAATTTTTACAAAACTAGGCGATTTTTTTGTCTCTAGGGTTTTTTTGAAGAAAAAACTCTCCCATTTTCTTGAAATTCATTTCCATCTCCTCGTAATCCGTTCCACAACAAAATGACTAAAAAAACAATTAAATTGGAAAATTTGATTTTATGAAAAATAGGCTTCAAACTTTGCTGCATATATCCAAAATAATAACACATGTGCATAAACTGAGGGAGGTTTGTGTTCTTTGGTGTGTGATTGACAAAAACCTCTTTCACTTTTGTAAAATTCATCTCAATTACTTCATAAACTGATTTTGAAGCAAAGTTTTCCTTATGTGCAATGTAAACCCTAGCAAATGATGACAAAACTCAAACTTTCAAAACTTTGTCTCCTTTTTCTTTGATTTTTGACTTGATTTCATACCACCGGTGATACATCAGCCAATAGGTCTAGGTTATCCTTTTAAATCATAATGGTATGCCACCTCTTGTACTTTCTCACAAAACCCTAGGTAATCTACTTTTTCAAAATACCTTTTGATGAATTTTGAAGTATTTATTTCTTGCATACGAGTTGGATCATACCTGGAGATTTGTACCCCTTTGCTGTATCTTTTCTTCTCACTGGCCATGCTATTGGTTTTGTTTATCAAGAAGCCCTAGTTTTATAGGAGGGAAGGGTAGGGCTTAGGAATAGAAAACATGGGAAAAATAGTAGCTAGTTTAGGGAAGGGAATGGAGGGGATAGTGATTTGGAAAAATTATAGGAAAAATTTAGGTGTAGGGGTAGATTTTAGGCACCCATGGGAATTGAAATTTCACTGAATGGATGAGGGAAGGAGGGCAAAAAGTGAAAAACACAGTCAAAACCCAGAAACACAATAGAAGCACAACATGGGCTTGGGTTTTTGGAGAAAAATAGTGGGATGAAGGAAATTAGTGTGAGAAATGGTTGGGGAAGGTTTTATAAGTGTATACAAGGGAATTTGGGTAGAAAAACTAGGGAAATTCTCTTTGAGATGAAGCAAAAACCATGAAAACTAAAAGTGCATCAAAACCCTAGGAGAGGGATTCTATTCACTTTTTGTGAGAAATGACTGCATCAAAGAGTTGATGAAGGGATTTTCTTACTTGCTCAAGAGTCTTTGAAGATTGTAGAATGAGAAATGAAACTTTTTGTTGCTTTCTTTAACCTCCATACCCAAAAACACAGTGTGTTTTCCAGAAGCGCAACGTGCTAATGTAGAAGCGCAACGTGCTTGATGGAAAGGGTTTGGTGATGAAAAATTCAAGGTTATGATGGCTAAGATGAAGAAAAATGGTGGAGAATTATTCTAGGAGGATGGAATGAAGCTTTTGAATGCTTGTATGATCCTTTTATTTCTTGAAAGTTGGTTTTTTTCTTTGGTTATGGTGTAAAATCACATGTCCTTTTGAGAAGTGACTTGTTGAGGTAGTGTACCACAACTTGATTTATTTGTTTGGAAAGGTTACATCTCCATGTGGGCTGAATGTACCATTGAAACATTTTTTACAAAATTATCCCTAATCACTAACTCCCATGATGGTGACAATGGTGATGGCATGACTCCCATGTAGATTTTGATGACATGAGAAAATGATAACACCTAATGTATACCTTAATGATGATTTGGAACTTCGAACCCTTTAAGTATGCATGTGAATGAATTAATGACCAAAACAATGACCAAGACACTCATTTGATGACCTTGAAAATTGAGGGATTAGTAATGATACCTAGGACATGACTCAAGACTCATTTGAAAATAAAAATACATGTCAAATTTGATTTGAAAATATAACAATTTGACCTAAGAGCCTATCAATCACATGGAAAGAGTACATTTTATCATTGGTGACTCATAGACACTAGCATGTTTCTCTATGTGAGTGGTTATGTTATGAAACTAGTTCCAAAAATAGAAGAAAAGAGAGATCAACGCCTTAGAAATAAGCCACTTCAAGGGGGAAACCTCCTTTACATTACATAAATGAACAATTCTTGGATGATACAAATGAAAAAAAATCCTTCTATATAATATAGGAGTCCATGGGGTCACAGTATAATCCTAGACAACCTAACAATACTAATTTAAGTGAAAAATAATAACAATATTGGGGTTATAAGGGTACACCAATAACAATAAGGGGGCTACACTAACAACAATAAGGGACTACACTAGTAATATAGGGACCTAAGATGGCCCTCTCCTTCAAAAAAGTGTTGTCCTCAATGCTTGAGTAGCTTTGGATGCTTCTGTATAAAATTTTCATCCTCCCATGTAGAATCTTTAATGGGTAAGTTCTTCCACTTGATGAGATACTCTGAAATTGGTCGATTTCGTAGATGTTGAGTTCTTGTTTCCGTGACTTCTTCAGGTTCCAATATGATTTTTACTTCCTCATCGAGTTCTGAAAATATTGTTGGAACTAGAATTTTGTCACCTATAAAATTATTTAAGCATGAAACATGGAAAACTAGATGCACTCACGAAGAAGTAAGAACCTCCAATTTGTATGCCATAGTACTAATCTTTTGCAACACCTTGTAAGGACCATAGTACTTTGGCGATAATTTATTATCCTTCTTAGCTTGCTTGAGGGACATTTTTTTGTATGCTTGTAGCCATAAAAATACCCAGTCTCCTACATTAAAACTTCTCTCACTGCGATGTTGATCTACCTATTGTTTCATTCGATTTTGTGCCAAATTTAGGTTATCCTTTAAGAGTTGGAGAACTTCTTGTTGATGCTCGATGTGATCTTCCACTACTTGAGCCTTAGACTTCTCTCTTAAAGATGATGTGATGAAAGGTGGATGATATCCATAAAGTGCCATAAATGGGGCCTTTTTTTTTGCAATATGGAATGGGTTCATTTTTGCTACAGTATGGAAGGAAGTGTTATACCACCATTCAACGAGAGGTAACGACTTGACCCATCATGTTTTCTTATCAGATACAAAACAATGAAGATGTCCTTCCAAACATTTATTCACTATCTCAGTTTGACCATCGGATTGAGGATGATAATATGAGCTATGAGCTAGTTGAGTACCCAAACAAGAAAATAATTCCATCCAAAAATTTCCAGTAAAAATGGGATCTCTCTCACTTACAATAATCTTTGGGTTTCCATGTGGCTTTTGAATTGTTTCCATAAATGCAGTAGCAACTGTACTTGCTTTAAATGGATGAGATAATGCACAAAGTGTGCATACTTGGTAAGTCTATTGACTACCACCATGATGACACTCTTTCCTTCGGACTTAGGTAAACCTGTGATAAAATCCATTGAAATATCTTCCCAATGTTGAATTGGAATGGATAAAGGCTGTAGAAGACCCGGGGTATTAATTGTCTCAACTTTCTTTTGCTGGCAAACAAAAAATTATGCCATAAAATTTTGAATATCAGATTTAAGGCCATCCCAAAAAAATTCTTTCTTCACCCTCTGGTAAGTTTTTAGAAATCTCGAGTGTCATCCTAAAGGAAGTGTGTAATTCTAAAAGAATATTTTGTTTTAGTTGGGAATTCTTACAAATATATAAGTGATCTTTGTACCATAAGGAATCATTTTTCCAACTAAATGTAACATATGTAACAGGATCTTGCTGCAACTTTTGAATGAGTGTCCACACTTCTTCATCCTTTTTCCATTCATCCCTTGCTTCAGTTATCCAATATGGTTGGATAATAGAAATGGCACAAAGCAATTCTTCCACCTATTCATCCCTTCTTGAGAGTGCATCTGCAACAACATTTAGCTTCCCTTTTTGTAGATTATTTCAAAGTCATGACCCAAAATCTTTGTGACCCATTTGTGATGTTGTTCTGAAGACAATCTTTGTTCCAAAAAGCATTTAAGACTATCATGATCAAGTTTTACCTTGAAATGCCTTCCCATTAGGTAAGGTCGCCATTTCTGTAGTGCATGTAGTATTGCCAACATTTCCTTCTCATAAATAGCTTTCTGTAAATACTTTCCTTTAATTGGACTACTTTCAAAATCAATGGGTCTTCCTTCTTGCATTAAAACAACACCAATTCCATTTCCCGAGGAATCACATTCCACAATAAAGGTTTTTGTGAAGTCTGGCATAGGTAAGACCGGTGTTAAGCACATTGTCTCTTTAAGATGTTCAAAGGCCTTAGTTTCTTCAGGAGTCCATGAAAATGCATCTTTCTTCAATAATGTTGTTAGAGGTGCTAATATTCTCCCATTTTTCTTTAAAAACATGGGATAATACCCTGTTAACCCGAGAAATCCTCACAACTTCTCTATGGTTGTGGGGACTTTCCATTCCTTAATGGATTTAATTTTTTTAGGGTCTACCTTAACACCCTCGTGAGATACAATATGACCCAGATATTCCACCTCTTGTACTCCTAAGAAAAATTTGGATGTTTTTGCATATAATTGTTTCTCTTCCAATAGTTTGTCAACATGTTGAACATGATCCTTCCAAGACCTGCTGTAGATTAGTATATCATCAAAAAATACTAGCACAAATTTTCTAAGGAAGGGTTTGAAAACATAATTTATCAACCCTTGAAATGTAGAAGGTGCATTGACAAGGCCAAAAGGCATGACCAAAAATTCATAGTGACCCTCATGTGTTCGAAATGTTGTTTTCAGAATATCTTCACTTTTCATTCTAATTTGATGATATCTTGAATGAAGATCCAAATTGGTAAAATAAAATTTTCCATGTATTTCATCCAATAAGTCATCAATCACCTAAATGGGAAATTTTTCTTTAATAGTGAGCTTATTGAGATCCCTATAATATGGATATATGTGCCATGATCCATCCTTCTTGTGCACCAATACTACTGGAGCAGACAAAGAACTTTGACTAGGTTGAATTATACTAGCCTCTAACATTTCTGCAACCATATGTTCAATTTCGCTCTTTTGGACATAAGGATATCTGTAAGGCATTATGTTTGGAGGAACACTTCCTGGAATCAAATGAATAGCATGATCATGATCATGAATAGGTGGGAGTCCTTTGGGAGTTTCAAACACCTTGTAATGATTGTCCAAGTATTTTTGGAGATCTGGATAAATAGATGATTTTGATGTTGGAACTTCTAGTGAGCATAATCGTGCAATTACACCTCGTTTTCCTTTCTTCGGAATATTTTTCATGACATTAGAGCTTATCATCTTTCCCGGCTTCCCTGTGATACCCCGTAATTCGACTTCCTTTCCTTCCAAAAATAAATTCAAGAAAAGTTCCTGAAAATTAAAAGCTACCATCCCCAAATATTGTAACCATTATACTCCTAGTAAAACATCAACACCTCCCATTGGAATGGAAAGAATTAGACTATTCAATACATAATACCCCATGGTTAGCTTGAAATTATGGCATTTTCCAGAGAAATTTATAGTTCCTCCATTTGCAACCATCACTTGACATTCTGGTGCTGGGTATAGGAAACAATTTAATTCCTTGGCTACCTTACAATGAATATATGGGTACTACCCGAATCAATCAACACTATTAAATTCCTACCAATGCATTACACGATATGGTCAGACTCATTTCTTCTTCTTCTAGGGTTTGTTCTTGGTGTATATCCTCTTCTTTTGAAGTTTCTTATTCATTTTCTTCATCCTCTTCACAATCTATGTAAAATAATTTCTTCTCAACACACTTATGACCTTTAGTGTATTTGCTATCACAATGGTAGCAAAGCCCTTTTGCTCTTTTTTCTTCCAATTTTTGTGGTGTCAACCTTGTAGGTTGTGGAAGTCTAGGAGAAGCAACACTTCCATCTTTATAGATGTGAGTGGTAGGCTTCCATGTCGCCATAATTTTACATTCAATTTTTCTTGCCAACCTGAATGCCTTCTCCAATGAGTCAGGTTCCCAAAGGTGAACCTCATGTTGGATGTTATCCTTTAAAGTTCCTATGAAGACATCAATCATGTGTTCCTATGGAATATAAGTTACACTTATATTCAAATTTTGGAAGTCCTCAATGTGCTCCACCATTAAACCCTTTTGTTTGAGACTTATCAATTGGGTAAAGAAGGTGTTGCTCTTTGTATCCTCATAATGTGCTATCATTTCCTCCGTAAAAATTGACTAAGTGACAATTTTGTTATGGGAGAAAAGCAATCGATACCATACAAATGTATTTTTTTCTAAATGTAAAGTTGAAATGTGTACCTTTTGTGTGTTTTTCACATTATTGAGATCAAAATATTACTCAATCTGTAGTATCCATGTTACGAGATCCTTGCCATCAAACTTCCTCATATCCATCTTTGGAATATGGTGGTTCTTCCATCCAACATTAGAGTTTATGAAATCACGATTAACATTTATTTTTTTCTCATCATGAGTTTCCTCTACTATCTATTCGCCATTAGGAAGCGTTTCTTGTATCAACTTTGTCAAACCTTTCATGTTTGCTTTTAGATCATTCTTCATGTTTTCCATGTTGTCTTTCATTTTTTCATCTATCTTAGCTTCCATGTCATCTATCTTAGCTTCGATGCCAACTTCAATGCCATCCATATTAGCTTCCATACCTTTATTCAAACCATCCATCTTAGCTTCCACGCCTTTCTTCAAAACTTACATTTCAATTTTTGTTGCTCTTTGCGAGAGCAAAATTTGGTACACTTGCTCTTGTAATTTTGATATGTCATGTTGCACTTATTCGTCTTCATGAGTCATAGTAGAGCCATATGAATGCTTAATGGGTGTTGAATTATTTTTAGGGGGCATTTTAGAACCAAATACTGATATCTATTCTACAATATGCCCTTGGAATCAATTTAAACTAAATTTTCAAACAAGACTTATGCAATTCGAAAAAAAATACACACCTTTTTATTGCTTTTTAGGAGATGGTTATTGAAATTGAATTATCTCTATGATTTCAGATATTCGATATCTGAAATTCGGTCCTGTAGTAGCCCTATGAATATTCTTTCAAATGCCATAGGCCTGAATTTATTTGGATTCTTCAAGGAAAATTTATGCTCAATCTCCCACAATGACCTAATTATGGAATGACTCAATAGAGTGAACTTGTACGATGTACCACGTGTCATTTTTTCCTCCTTTGGCTCTGAAATTGATACACAGGAAACTACAGTCTGTGTACTTGTGGCCACATTTTACATAATTCCAATTTGATGCTCAGAGAGAGAGTTGTGAAGATTTTCCCACGGTCACCTCTTTGAGATGAAATTCGATATCTTGAAAAAACCCTAACTTTCACAGATCATATCTCCGAAAATATTGCGAACCAAGATATGAAATTTTTACACGAAGTTCCTCAGGATTTCAAATTCGTGTGATATAAAATTTAGCTTCTGAACCTTCGTAGAAAAAAATTTATAGAAAAAATTCCATGATGACCTGTTTGGAGTAGTGAAACCCTAGAATCCAAAGCTCCGATACCAAATGTTATGAAACCAGCGCCAAAAATAGAATAAAATAGAGATCAACGCCTTCGAAATAAGGCACTTTGAGGGGGAAACCTCCTTTAAATTACATAAATGAACAATTCTTGGATGATACAAATGAAAAAACCTCCTTCTATATATAGGATTCCATGGGGTCACAATATAATCCTAGCCGACCTAACAATAATAATGTAAGGGCACAATAATAAAAATATTGTGGTTATAGGGGTACAACAATAAAAATAAGGGTGTTACACTACCAACAATAATCAACTGCACTAGTAATATAGGGATCTAACAGGTTATGATGTAATGGTCATATCAGAGATGGAATGTAATAATAATTGGACAAGTGGTATTGAAAAGTAATTCAAATAATCAGTTCAATGTTACTGGACACATGGGGTTTGAAAATTTGAATATGTAACCTTTGTTGCGGAGAAGCCTTTTAGTTGATATCCATCTTTTAATTATCATTAATTGTCATGCATGCCAGATATATTTCAAAATGTTTTGGGGCAATGATCGATGGCGGTGATTTTATTTTTCAATGTCCATAATCCTATTGCATCTTAATCGAATATGATGTGGATGAGTGATTTGTACAAGTGGAAGCTACAATCATAAAATGGTATAAAATGGAAGGTTATTGAATGAATTCATAAAAATGATAATGGTTCACAAAATTCAAAATATTTGTGGGTTTCTCAATGTGAGTGGTTATGGTATAACATTCGTGTCAAGGATGGAATGCAATAATGATTGAACAAGTGGTACCGAAAAGTAATTTAAATAATAATTTCAATGTTACTGGACACATAGTATTTGAAAATTTGAATATGTTTCCTTTGTTGCAAAGTATCCTTTCAGCTACTATCCATTTCACCAAATTGATAAAAAGGTATTTTCTATAGAATAATTTTGTAACAATTGTCATAAGGTTATTTGGAATTGTGGCTATGTTTTCTAGAATTCACACATTGTTGATGTTATTGTAAATGAAATAATTAATGATTTGGAAAAAAATATCCAATTCTTGATCACTTTAGCTGATAATAACCACAACTACATTTATTTGAGCTTCAGATAAACATTACAAATTATAACAAGCACATTGATGAAATCTAAAAAAATTTGCTTCTATTTTCTAAAAATAATTTCTCCAAAACTAAGTGTAGTTTCTATTTGAAAATATTTCAACAACTTTTTTTATTTCTTTTTAATTTTAAAACTATGGTAATACTTGCAAATTCATGTTTTCAAGAATTACCACAACTTGTAGTTCCACTTTTGGTTTTCATTGCAATAATTTAAAAAAAAATCCTATAGTATAACTCGCCATTTTTAGTTTTCAAAAACTACTATGTCCTACAACATCATTACTAGTTTTTTTTTGCAAGTATTTTATTTATTATTTATATTTTTAAACTGCATATTTATAGGAATTAGGATATACATAGCCCAACTGAGCATTTTTTGATATTAAAATCTTGGTATCGGCATTATTTTTGAATAAAATTCTCCTTGGATTCATGTTTCTTGTATACCTTTAATCTATGTCCATTTACATATAGTGGTAACTTTTGTTCATCATTTGTTCTCAATTTTACAACTCCATTTTCATACATATGCTCAAATTCATATGGTGGTTATTTTCACGTCTTTAAAATCTTGGAATCTTGAATAAGATAATAATACCCAATTACCTTGCTGAAATGATTTATCTTTAATGTGTTGGCCATGCCATTGAACTCTTTGCTGTTGAATTGTTTTTAAGTTTTGTAGATATTTCTATCTATATTCATCCAATTGATTAAGTTGAGTATTCCTTTAAGTTTTGTGGTGCAGAAAGGCTCATCCGTAGCTCCATTACTATCCTCAAGGTTTTAATTTAAAATTCAATGGGAAATGGTAAAATTTTATCGAACACTAATTCATAGGGTGTAAATCAAGTTGAGGTTCTCTGTGTGGTCTAATAGGCCTATAATTCTTCTAGAAATATGTTTTCCCAATCCTTTCTGTGAATCTGAACAATTTTTTTGAGTATATTTTCTATTTCCCTGTTAGTTACTTCAACTTGCACATTAACTTGAGGATGGTATGGTGTAGTCTTTCTGTACTTTATCTTGTACAAATTCATTATATTTTCCACTATCCTATATGTGAATTATGTTCCTCTATCTGATACAATTTATTTGGGAATTCCATACCTGATGAAGATGTTGTCATACATGAATTCTGCTACTCTCTTTTCTTTTATATTTTTAAATGGATCCACTCCCACCCATTTAGTTAGATAGTCCATAAATACTAATATGTACTTATATTTATTTGAAGGTGGATTGAATGGTATACAAAGCCAATTCCAATTTTTCAAAATGTGCCAATAAAATTAGGGGTTGCAGAGGAATTTCTGCTGTTTTAGTAGGTTTTCCCATTATTTGATAGGAATCATAAGTTCTCACATAATCCTTTGCATATATATACAATTTTGGCCAATAATATCCTATAGAGAGAACTTTCCTCATAGTTCTTGTGGCTACAAAATGACCACCACATGGATCACCATGACATTCCTTCAGGATTTCATATACCTCATCTTCTCTAATACATCTTCTAAGAATATGATCTGGTTCCATATTGAATAAACAACTTTTATCCAAGTGTAAGGTGCACTTTTTCTAATCAAGGCATTCTTTTGTCTGGATGAAAAATGTTGAGGTCGCTTGTGTGCAACCAAATAGTTTGCAATGTATGTAAACCAAGGTGTCATCACTGAAATTGCAAATAAAGGTTCACTCAGAAAGGAATCATCAAATGGTTCATCTGATTTCTCACTATTAATCCTTGATAATAAATATAAAAGAACATTCTCATGACCAAGTTTATCAAGTATAGTTATATCAAATTCTTGAAGAATTAATAGCCAATGAATTATTCTTCAACAAATAATAGGTTTATTGATTAGATATTTGATGGTTGAATTATCTGTATGCATAAAAGTAGGATATCCTATGACCTAGTGTATAAATTTATTAATTTCATGCACCACTACCAAAAACTCTTTTTTCGTCATCAGTGTAATTCATATCTTCATGCACAATATTTTTACTGATATAATAAATTCCATGGATTGATACATATTCTCTCTATACTAAAATGACACAATTTTTTTTATTAGAAGAATCATAATAGATATGAAATGGAAATTTCCAATTCTGTCCTTGTAAAATAGAGGAAATGCTCAAATTTTCTTTTGAAGTTATAAAGGCTTGTTGACAAGCTATTTTCCAAAAAAATCAACATATTTGTTAATAAAGACAAATAATGGTTAATTTATATTATTGAAATTTTATACAAACCTTCAGTAATATATTGCATGACCTAAGAAACTTATCACAACCCTTTTCTTCATAGGAATAGTTAGATTTTTAATTATGATTATTTTTTCAGGTTTTACTTTTATTCCTTGAGTGAAATGTGATGCCCTAATACAATCCCCTCATTCATCATCAAGAAGCAATTTTTATCACTTAATTAAAGATGATATTCAATTCAAACCTATAGTAGGTTTTGTAATCTAGCCAAAGCTTCTTCAAACTTGTTGGAAAGTTTGAAAAATACTGGGGGGTGTATCAACATTGTGTCTTATAACATGTTTTACCAAATTTTTTCCTTTCTTACACAAACCATGATTCATTCACTCATTATCCAACAACACATTAAACATTAACATATCATGATATGTGAATCATATGAGTAGAAAAAAAAGAACCATAAGAGAAAAAATGAAAAAAAAATCAATGATACACATGAGGACACAAGATATAAGGTGGAAACCCAAAGGGTAAAAAATGCCATTGGTTGATAGTATTCATATTCTTCTTTTATTAATTTTCAAATCTTCTTTGTCATATAATCACTAGCCACCACCAATGTGCATGTCACAACTTTCCTATCATGTGAGCCATTACTCTCTCTAGGCCACTACCCCTATTAAATTTTCAATCCACCACATGGAGGAAGCCACCACTCCCTTGACTTTGTAGGCCACCACCTGCTAGAAGACACCAATCCTAATAAGTCTTGCCCAACCACCATTGGATTATCCAACCACCACTAGATGGAAGCCACCACTCCCAAGTTCTCAGGGCACTACATGAAGGATGTCACTACACCCTAAATACACAAGGCATCACTTTCTTGGAAATCCAACACTCACCACACTGAAGGCTCCAACCTTAAAGCTCCTTGTGGACCAAGTTTCACAATATTTCACATTGGATCCACAGTCTCTACAATCAAACACTTATGAGCCACATTTCATCCATTTTCATACTGACTCACAATATGAATATGCTCATAAATCACACTCTGAATAAATGAATTCCAAACCAATCTCTATAACATAAACTCAATCAATACATCAACCCACACAATCAATCTCCACCACAAACTCAAACCCTGCAGTCGCAAAAAATGAAAATTTGATCTTCATACTCATCTGTCACTAAAAAAGCTCTATAATCCATAAAAAACTCATACATTAATGCTACAATAGTAATTTCTCTAATAGAACCACTACAACACACATATGAACAATCTAAACATTTATATGAGGTTTTTACTACAACAACTACAACAATATCTCTCCTCTCCATATTAGCAGGAATTGGAATCAATGCAATATGCAGCAAAAAAATTCTAGAAATATATATCTATTGTAGCTCCATAATCCTCTAACATGTGTTCCAAGTCTAAGCTCTGATATGAAATCTAGCTCTTCAAAATTGTAGCTCACACTCTCATACACTCCCACTCCATCTAACCCCTTCTACTTCACACTCTATAATTTTATCATTGATGGTGGATGTAATCAATAAATAGCACCAAACCTCATACTATTGACTTAATAACCTTCTATATTTATTATTAACTCAATTCGACTCTATCTTGCAAAAACCATGTGCAAATACCTAGGAAAATGCCTTTGGAAATAACTGGAATGTGCATATAATCCAGAAAACTCACTCTAGAATGGGTAACACAGGTTGTTACTTCTGTAAGTGCATTATAATACACCCTAATACACTTTTCAAATGTGTTATAATGATGGTTTTCCAATGGATACATGCGTTACAATGTTTTCAACCCAAAAACTCAAACACTCTGCTCCAACCCTTCCTGAAATCGATCATATGCCTCTCTAAGCATATTTGAAGTTTTTAGATCCACTGCAAGATCATTTGAAGCCTATGAACATTATGTCAAGATTATAAAAAAAAATCAATTGATCATTATGTAAAATCCTCCACCCTTTTTGACATCAATGCTAACACAATTGACTCCTCACCTAACTTCTTGACAAACAGCTTAAGTTGATAAACTAGGTTAACAAGATACAATTATAAAGCCTAGTTTTACAAACAAATATATAAAGTAATAGGATCATGAGGGTGACCACTATTATTTTTACATCAATGCCAACACCATGAGACAACATGTCCAACATTCTCCCCATTTGGCGTTGATGCTAACCTATAACGATAACACCAAAACTGATCTCATTCTCTGCTTCTGGCTATCACTCCCCCCCTTTGACATCAATGGAAAAGGGATGATAAGCATGGCTGATACATGATGATATCAATCGATATGTATATGGAAACTAAACATATCCTCATTCCAAACATGCAAGAACCATGCCAAAAAACCTTTCCTCTATGTCGCCACCAAAGCTATGCCTCTATGTCAATACCATGTGCTTCCTTCCATTTCTAGGCTAAACATGCTCCCCCTGAAAGTGTAATGACGTAAAAAAAACCTCTCCATGCTACTATACATGTTTTATGGTACTATGAAGTCCTCCTTATCGCATATATGAGGCTAATCCATATGGACAAAAGTATATACAATGAAGGTACAAGGATTTATAGGCCTAATTGATGGAAACATGAATGATATACGATGGCTTTTCAATGCCTCCAAAAAACCTACATATGGGTGAACCATGACTCCTCTCTCATGCATGAAAATCACCCACATGATTCAACCAATGACCCATAATAATAACATGAAATTAAATGGCTACAATAACACTAAAGGCCCATACATGGTTGAAACACATGACACCCATAAACTCCAACATGGTTGTAAGAACTATCATCTCTAAAAAAAACTCACATGAACACATGCTTGACATGACCCATGACTCTCTCTCTTAAATCTAGGATTAATCCACCAATAAAAAAATGATGAAACAACATATTACAAGGCTCCATGTGAGATTACATGACTGAAAATGATGATATACAATGTGATACATATGGTTCTTACATCATGATAAAAAATCACTCCAATGCATGATCAAGATTAATAACTCTCTCCAAGATATGAACCACTCAACCAATGAACCAATACATGGGTGATTAGATGGATGATATTGCACATATGAGTACATACATGGAAATAATATATGTCCACTACTATGCATTTCAAAGGACTCTTCAACCATACCTGACTTCTATATAATACATGCTTGAGACAATGAATAGACAACCAATAGCTTGGTGATAAATACATGAAAGATACATGGCTACAAAAATGCACATATGAATTCTCTACATGGTTGCTACATCAATAAAGGTCCTCTATGCATGACTAGAATATTGATATTCATCTATGCATGACTGATAAATATTATTTTCAACCAAATCATCAATGTGAAAAAATACATATGTATGGATGAAAATTCTCCTTAGCTCATGAAAGGATGTGTAAAACAACTAAAAATAATTTAGCGAAAGAAATGAAGAAAATTACAATAAAAGAAATGCATAACTCCCCCTGAGCTCATTATACCTCCAACAGGTTGGTTGATCCTGCAGGCCTGAATGTGCATGAGGCTCATGAACACATCAAGATGTTGCTGTTATAACTTGTACACATACCATGATATTGATACTCATCTCCACTAACTAATCATGCTATAATATGCTACTACCATATCCTCCCCCTGAGGCTATGCACCTCTCATAACTTCTATAATATTCTATGAATATGCATGAGGTAACCATGGACAATATAGGGGGGTGCTATTTCTGCTTGATGGGTTGATGACCTTTCTTCCTCTACACAACACTACACTGCTTCCTTTCATTCTTCGCAGGTGTTTTGCTTAGTCCTCTCCAAATATTTTGTTGCTCTTGCTGGATTTTCCTTGAAGAACAAGGAAGCATATAGTCTCTGACCATATGGCCAAAATTGTGAGATTTATAACACTCCACATGGCCGAGATATTAAGAAAGAGGATTAAATATCCTAATTCTCAGGATAGATCTATGCCTAAAATAAAATGTTCCTCTTCTCCAAGGGTTAGATCTACAATCAACTGCCTTGTGGCCAAACAGGTCACATGAGAAAACAAATCCATTAAAACCATAATTATAGCTGGTGGATGGTTTACTTGGCTCTTCATACTACTAGAAGCTTTTCTTACTAGGTTTGTACATTATGCTCCTATGATTTGTTGCAAGATGTACAAAATTTTGGCAACTGTAACACTCTACCTCATTCATTAAAGGAACAAAGGGGATTTAATTCATTTGTAATTTGACATATATGCCACAATATTTAACCCTAGGAGTGAATGAGATTTTGAATGGTAGATACTCTTTCAGGTTTTGTTGTTGACTGTAGTTGTATCTACTGCTTGTTTCCTTGGTTACTACTCTTGTTGATGTTATTTTTTGCTACAGGACTTTCTAGTTCTTCATTGTTGTTATTGCATGTATGCATGTGTTAGAAACTAATTAACAGAGAAATGAAATACATAATGTATTGCAGAAACAAAAATACATAAATGCATAAAATAAGAGAGACACAAATATATGCGGTTCACCCAATTTGGGCTACTCCACGGAGAAACAACCAACCCTTCCTTTTATATTATCTAGAAAAATTATGAGATACAACCTACAATAGATCCGTTGTAATTTCTTCTTCACTCTCACATAGTCTCTGTTAGACAATTCGAATTGTCTAGAGGGCTAGTGACAAAAAGTGTGTGGGCATTGATGTCAACAGTCCTGTTGGAAGATGTTTTGGGAAGTTGGAATTGTATGAAAGTTAGCAAGAGTTTTTGCATTGATTTCGACTAGACTAGCCTGGATGTTTGTGACAACAAATGTTGACTTTGATATCCACTAGACTAGATTTGAAGGTAATTAGGCTAGAATTAATGTTCTTGATGTGTCAAGCTTAGGGGAAGTCCCATGGTTGTTGCAGTATCTTGTATATAATCATCATAGTAGAAGGATTATTAAATAAGCTGTAAAAATATGACTATGATGGTTGGGAGTCCCAAACTTTGTAGGGTACTTTTCCTCAAGAGATGAACTTAAATAATTTTGGAGATAACAAAGTTTAATATGGTATGTGGAAGTTTACAAATGGACTCCCGGATTAGGAGCTATTTCGAGTCAAAGTTGAGGTGCTCAAAGTGAAAGTGGCAGAGCTAAAAATGGTTGGAGGACCCCTTGGAGCATGTTAGTTTGGTGTTTTTCCAAAAGTAATAGTAACAAAGGTTGTAAAAGTTGTTATACAGAGCTTCGTGTAGATGTGGTAGAGAGTGTTGTAGTGGGAAGAATTTCTATTGGTGTAGGCATAGCCCACTTGATAGTATGGCATGACAGAGGAAGCCCGGTGGTATAACCCTAGCGCAACCTTAAGGTGCACACAGTCAATGCACTAAGAGATATGCACTGGGATATGGAGGAAGAGTGTGACACAAAGGATTTGAGTGGGATGACAATGGTGGTATGGTTGGCAGTGACAGAAAATGATAAAGGCATCAGGAGGACCCCACAATGATAGCAAAGACCGAAAATTCTTCCCAAGGTGACATCAAAGAAAAGTGAAATTTAGAGACGACCCAAAGGACATTTAAGCATAGAACAAGGTTAAGCATTGGGCCACGTGGAGACATTCCAACATCCCTTGATATGGAAGTCCCTTTAGGCCTCGAGTTGTTAGAAGATGGTTTTCCATACCGTCGATTGCGTAGATCAACGATGGAGAACCACTTTGGGACCACTCCTCCTAATACCACGAACCACAATGGAGTGTGTTAGTGTGAATTATAATCGTAAGTGTATGAAAAAAATCATTTTAGTTGTGCATAAAAAACAACCCTAACATCAAAGATGGATGTCAGTTTCCTTATATCTGTAGTTAGTTGATCAGAATAAATGCTACAAAATCCAGATCTATGCAGTTAAAGACATTAAATAGAAAATAAAAGCAAGAGTTTCTCCATGCATCCAATAGACAAGACAAGCATATTTTTAAAGAATTTTGTATTTATAACACCTAGGAAGGGAACATAGAAAGATGTTACAAGTCCCCCTCAATGGGATGGGTTCTTGTATGTCCTCAACACTTCATATCTAAGATCTCTCTCTATTGATGGTGTAGGAAACCCAGACAAAAATGGAACTCAAATGGAGCTCACAAGCAAAAAGATATAAAAATATGACAATGATGGAGGATCAAAGTCAGACCAAAAATATAGATCCAGAGTGATCTTTAGGCAAAAAAAGGTAGTGAATGAATGTAAAAACCCTTCTATTTATAACAAAATTTTGAGTTATTCTAGATATTGGTGCATAATTAAAATATTATTAACCAAATCTAGATCCAAATTTTATGGAATATTTTATTATTTTTGTTGGTGGGAAAAAGAATTTGAATTTGGTCAAATCCCTTTATTTTTAAATAATAAATAAATAAATGATTTATTTATTATTTTAAGAATGTGGTTGAGTAATAATTAAATAAATACTGATTTATTCAATTATTTATAAATGGTTTAGTCAAATTTAACAAGGAATATTATTTAAATAATGTTTTAAATAATTATTTTTAGAAAAATAATAAGATAAATAGTGATTTATCTAATTAATTTTCCTGTTTTGGGTTAAATATGACCAGGAATATTAATTAAATTATTGTTTAATTAATTATTCCTTGAAGAAAATCAAACACATAAGGATTTATTCAATTATTCCTCGTGGGGTTTCCTGTTTAAACCATAAACAACTTAATAAATTATGGATTACTAAGTTATTTTTCATAGTGAAAGCACTTTTACTAGGGTAAAATTCGTCTTACATGGTGTACTTTTCTCCATCTAATAGTAATAGGTTAGATGAACAAAAATTGGTGTAACAGATTCCCCCCCAGCGTGCAAGCGTTAGGAGCTAATCGTATGACCGAAGTACGTTGTAAAAACTCAATTACTAGACACCAAAGGGGGATTCAAAGAGAGAAAGATATAAGGTAGACTAAAGCATGAGAGGACAAGACCTTGAGGAGGCGAGAATTACAAGTGTGACAAGTCTCTTTTATGAGTGAGTGCCTATTCTACATGAGGCGGGGGAGGCATACCTATGCCCGCCGAGATAACAAAGAACAAAGAATAATGTGTCCATTAAAGAAGGGACTGAACTGTATAGTACATGCTAGCATCAACATGGACCAGATAATAACATGATAATGGATCCCACATATATACTGTGCCTGGGACAACATCCAAGACTTATACAATAATATATGAGTACATGAGATATAAGTACAACAAAAGAGGCCCTGTAAAACAGGAAAGGGCTCAGAAAATCTGAATGACAAATGCAAAATAAAGAGGTGTTGCAAGAGGCTGAGGCCGGAACCATAAAATTTATGGAGCCACATCCAAGGCTATAGTAGAGAATTCCTCCGGGTATATGGGGGGGCTACCTGAAGGGCCACCCCCTGATGAGGTCTGAAACATCTCACACACACCCGAGAATCACTGGTACAAGCTGTTGCATCACTAAACATCCAAGTACACAGATCTCGATCATGCCATAAGAAGTTGGAGGTGAGAAAAAATCAAGTCTAAGGGCAATAAAGAGTCCCTTTGCATGATCCTAGGCACCGAACAAGAGTGGAAGTTGGAACCAAGGTACACCGCCCTCTAGACCTATATTCTAGAATGAATAAGATGATGTCGACAAAAGGAGGTCCGCCATGGGTGAGGAAATAAGGGATCCTCAATTAAGGCATGGGAGAAAATAGTAGAGCGACTGATAGACTTACACCAGGGATAATGGAGGAATGGAGGGTACTGAGTAGTGGGATGACGACTTCCCTTGGTAGAGGATAAAGTTCATGGATGATCTAGCAGCTACTGACTTGACACCGGAGGGGATAGGGGACAATATGACTACGGGACAAAATGTGTGACATGAGAGAGGAACAAAGCAGTGAAGGATTGAGGACTATAGCGATATACTAAGGGACTCGAGATAAAATCCATGAATGCGATGATGAATCAACTCGATGCTCTAAACAAGGGGGAATCGATGATGCTTCCACACAGAATAGGTCCAGTGGGGACCATAAAAACATGAGTACAGTATGGTTACTCATGAAGAAAATTGACACAAGCATGGAAAATTATGAAGGCAAAGTGGTGCTCCAAGTACAAATGTTACAAGTGAAGAAATTCAATTTTGAGGAGTGGTGAAGTGACCCTTTGTGGAAAAAAAATCTGTCTAGGTGAAGTATCAAATGACAAAAAAAGAAAGGATACCCATTTGAGAGCTCGGTGAGAGCTTTCCAACGGTGTTGATGGTTTGTCAAATTGAGCTACGGTTTTGTCACAGCTCATGAAATAAAAATCTGGGGTTTCTCTTTTAATAAGTCATTTTCCCTCCAATTTGATTCATTTGCAAGTGTAGCTGTTGTGAATGTAGAGAGGAGAAAAGGCCCTAAATCTTGTGGCGATCGTAGCAGAGAAACCGACCATTGGAATTGAGATCCATCAGTTGCAGGTAAGAGGCCTAGCCATACTCTTTCAATTCAGTGGACTAAAGTTTTAGATTATGCACCCAGAGCTCAGGAACATTCCAAGTCACACTTTTTGGGGTCTATTCTATGACCTGGGTAGCAAGTACTAGGCAAAAAACTATGACCTATCCCAGGAAATGACCTGAAAAGTGAAACTTGTCAGAGAAAGGGGGTTTCAGTGTTGTTTTTTTTTGAGAGCTCGGATTTTTATGGTTGAGGGGCATGGGCGCCCCCAAGCATGTTATGGTCATGCCAAATGTATTTAAAAAAGGGGAATCTAAACACATTTTAATGATGTGGTTCACCATTTGTTTATATTATGGTTATCTTTTGTGGGAAGAATGGATAGATGCAGTTAAAGAAAGGGAATGGAGTATTACCAATCTCTTTTGGTACTGCATATATGAAGCAAATGGACTATATTTATGGGTTCGCGTACAGGGAAAATTTTAAGGATGGACATTTATCTTAATGTTTAGAAACCTTGGCAAATATTAGTAGTCCCCAATATGTAAATTGTAAAATTTTTTATGTTATTTTTGTAAAAATATCTAGTTTTATAATCATTTTATATTAGTATATATAAATTTGTGGAAATTTTTAGGGTAAAATAATTTTATACTATAAAATTTGGGCAAATCAATTAAAAAAAATGGAAATTGGCGAATCTTTTTTTTGGATAAAGCATGGAAAATTAGCCCACCTGCGAATATTAGCCCCTAAATTTTTCCTTGTTCGCATACATGGTGTCACTATCCCAAAGAGTAGATTTGGAGATAATGAACTAATGCTCACTTAGAAAACACACAGGTTGGTCAACAACAATGTCTAGGGGACTGGGTTGCTGATGTAAGAGGAAGGAATGATGAGGGGGATCATCCCTAGAGTAATATGAAGTGATATGGGACTTGAGAGGTTCTTCTAAACAGGGAAGAATGATGGTACTAGAGTCAACATGACTAGATGCACTATGAGGGTTGTGGAGAATTGCTTCTCCTAGATTCTCAAATATGGGTTCCCCCTTACCAAAACATTGGGTGTCAATGTAATGAAAACAAGGTGTATGTGGTTCGAATGCATGGTTTTGATGTAAGGGGGAATAGATAAAGTTAGGGGTGGTAAATGCTTCCATAATGTCATCATCGTAATATAAGATGGGGTGACTGGTGGAAGAAATACCACCTGACATGGCGAAGCTACCTGACTCATCATCATGAGAAGAGAGGTTCACATGCGCATCGTCACGGAGGGTGACCAAAAAAAAAGTAGATGACGGATCCACCGATGTTGAGCCCAGGGTGATTGCTGAATAAAGGTCAGGCGAAACAGAAAGGAAAATCCCAGAGGGGTCTTCCACCGTGGGTCTCATAGATGATGATAGGTAGAAAATGGTGGCCGAAGGCTCGGTCATCTCGACATTGGGAGGGGGAATCTAAATGGGATAATTAGTGTACTTTGGTTTTTACGAAGAAAAATGCACAAATAAGAGTGAGGTGGACTCATTACACTGGGCCTTGACTTGGTGGATCGCTTCTAAAGAGGTACGATAGTCTTCAAGGCAAGGACAGAGGTGAGTATAGTGGCCATGGAAATCACTTAAAGCACAAGGATGATTTGTGCACAAACTCTTGAGTTTCTTGGCTGAATTAGGTAAGGTGACATGGACCTCTAGGATATCGGACTCAAGAAACGCTTCGTTGACCATGGGCTTGATACGAGGCAATTCAAGATAGGTATGGGTGGCATGAACGACAATGTCACACAAAGCACACTGAGGGGTACGTTTTGGAGGTTGAGAAGGAGCAGGGGTTGTCTGGGCGGCCTTGTCTTTAGGTGCCTTCTTGCGAGCTTTTCTCCCTTCACCCGAAGCTTTTGCAACAGTAGTAGGTTCCTATTGAAGTGGTTGAGGCACAAAATCAAAGGGAGGGTTCATGGAAACTAGTTGGATCAAGGTCAAAGCGGTGTAATGTTTGGGCTGGCCAGGCGAGATAGTGGCTGGGGGATCAATGTACCAGACTGAGATCCTCAGGGTCATGTTAGGAAGAGATAAGGTAGCCATAATAGGTACCGAAAATAATTCAGGAGGGGGAGCTAGAAACAATATCTAACCGGAGGGGTAATGGCCAGGCGAGACAACTCCAAGATGGTTAAGGCCTGGAGGAACCGTTCTAGGAGGGTATATAAGCTCATGGATACCAGCTGCAGATGAGGGGCCTTGAGGAGGGGATCATGAAGGCTTAGTCAAGGTGCTAGTAGCAAATTGTGGAGGGCAGGGCTGCTGACTATTCAAACTAGTCTGTTTGAGGTCGGACTGAGATAATTGCATCATGAAAACATTCGACAAGATGGGATCAGAGATAGGAGGAGGAAGACCAGGGAATGAACCAAGAAAAGAGGAGTCTTTATAGACTTCGGGTGAGACACTGGTTGGAGGTTCGACTGTTTGTTTATTGGCCACCAAAGAGATTATGGACTCAGGGGAGGTCTGAGACTTCCGTGATATGTCAACTGGTCGATGGTGACAATATTTTCATTATGGAGAAATCACATCTTACGGTGAACCGCATATGGGAAAAAAAACATCGCATAAGTGTAGCTACGACCTAGTAGAATGTTGTAGTCTAAGGGGGCATCAATGACTTCTATGTCAACAGAAACAATATTTCCCACAATAGTAATAGGACAATTGCAGAACATGCCAAGGGGCTGGGAAGAGTGGCCATCCCATGCTCAGAGGATGATATTTTAAGGGGCTAACTCAGGATATTCGAGTTGCTTCCAAAATGAAGCGGAGATCACACAGGTGGATGCCCTCTTATTAATGATACGATGAGAGATGTTGGCATTTCAGATCTTGACAGGTATTTGGAAGGTGATGGAAGTAGGAAGGGGGGCATGTTCTGACTAGTCAACATCAAAGAAAATCAAACGATCATCTGAAGGATCCAAAATTCCTATGGAAGTTATTAGAGATTTTTTTTGTGAAGGGAACGACTGGATGACTTCCAGAATTGACATGGCAGTAGGGGTTTGTGCCAAGTCATCTACTATATTATACGAATGGGAAAATTTACTAGAAGTAGCGTTTCAACATAATGATCCCTTGGGGATCTTGGTATGAACCTTTTCCTTAGGCTGAGAGATCAGTAAAGGACCATTGGGTGTCGGAAAAGGCTCTGTGGGACCTTAATAAGGGGGCTCGAGGGCAGACGTAGCGGGGGGATTGTTGTACCGACGAGACCGAGTCTAAAGGTTGAGCTTAACGATAATGGGTTGGTCAAGGTTCATCATGAGAATTTGGTAATCGGAGGTACCAGATGGAGGAGATTGAGTGGACGCCTGACTTCCAGGGGGTTGGGTAGCCACGAATCCTTGCTGGAGGAAAGGATTGGTAAACACAACCAGTTGGATAGGTGCAGCATTGGGAGGAACCAAAGGGGAGGCTTACTGTCCTTGGGATGCTGCTTGAGCTTCCCACATCTGATGCATCTGAGGTAAAAGAGGACAATTGTGGGTGTAGTGAACATATACACCACAACAAGAACAAGGTTTATTCATGTGAACAGGTTTGTCCTACTTGGGATGAGTGCCCTGTTGCTGGGTTGCTATGTTAGGTGCATTCCCTTAGGGATTGGGTCATGTATTACCTAGGGAAATTGGTTTTGGTTGCCTTTCCTCTTCTTTTTGGAAGTAGGAGGATTATTTGCACCTTGCTATGCATACACCTAACCCTGGGGGTGGTGGCTATTGTTGCGGGGGTTGAAAAGGCAAGGGAGGATGAGGTGATAATGTTGGAGGAGTTGGAGCACCAGGTTGTGGATATGGATAATAAGGAGGTTTAGAATCATTGTGGTAAACATGCTGGGCAAAGGAGGAGGCATGTCGTATCCTAGATACATGCTACCAGGAGGGGGAAAAGTGCTGGAGGAGCTGGGCCCTCCCTGAGGGAAACCATAACCCATGGGAGTATGAGTGTACAGATGAGAAAGGTCTCCAATGATACCATCAATGGAATGGGATGCTCTTGGTGCATTGGCATCATTGGGTCTAGGGAGATCAGGTAATAAGGTATAAACATAACCAGACTATGTGTAGATCAGGTCATATTTCAACGCAATCTGCAGGGTAGCTTCTTCAGTCTAAGGGAAATGAGATGCGACATATTTGCCAATAGCATACAAAAGGGATCTAAGAAACCAGTCCATGTAGAAATGGTATTCGAAGGTAGGGGCTAGACATAGGATATTTCTTCTCCGCCATTCTTGGACATGATCAGATAGGCGGGTCGTAGAAGATTGACAGAAAGTGGTCAAGAGCTTGGTACCGGTGTCATAGCGGAGGGGAAGTTGGAAGTAAGATAGAAAAGCCCTGGAGGAGGCCTAGTCAACATACCACATGGAAGCTTCTCCAGTAAGCATATGCTGGAAAAATTGAAGACGAACAGAGTCATCGGTGATGGAGTTAGACAAACACCACATGTGGAAAGAACGAACATGGTTGGTAGGATCCTCTCTAGCAATACCTTCAAACTTGGGGATTTATGAAGGGAGCTTGGCTGGCATAGCAGGCCAACCAGGATCATGGTGTACGAGGCATTAATAAAATGGTTAAAATCAGGAAGACTGAGGCCTGCCATGTAAGGGAGCAAGGGAGAAGCCATGATAGTTCCTGTTGTGGTCCCACTAGTAGTATTTCCAGCATTAATGTCGGGGCTACCACCAGTGTTAGGTTCTGAACCAAACATGGTGAAGGTGACAGGAGGAGATTCAGGGATAGAACCAGAAGGGGAACCTGATGAACCAGAAGCAAAGTCAGAATGGGGACTCAGTGGAGGATGAAATCAAGCCCTACGCGGAGGAGTAAGACTTCCTACCAGAAATTGAGGATGAAGGCCAAGAAGTCTCTGGGATAAGCACCTTGGGGGCACAATGATGGAAAACATACACGAATCACATAAGGAAGAGAGACCAACAAGGGCAAGGATGTGTGGGATCAAATGATTACAATGTTGAAACAAGGGCAAGGAGGCTCGAGATAAATTGATTACAATGTCATAGTCTTGGCCTGCCGGTGTAAACCAAGCGCTCTTCGCTTAGGGTGTGCGTGTATGGGATAAGTGTGTTAATTTTAATTAAACCCAGACGTGTGTAGAGAAAAAGAAAAAAGGTGTTGTATAACTGTAAATAAATATGAAAATAACAATAAATTAAACTGAATATGTCAGAAAATAAACAGCTAAAGATGCATCAATTTGAACCCAAGGAGGAGGGCTTCCCAGCAACTAGTCTATGGGCGGGAAAAATCTAGTCAAAGCACAAAAAATGGCCAATAAATCTAAATTCAGGAGGGACAGGGATCTAAAGGTCAGATTTGCTAGAAATAGGTGCAGAAAATAACAAAAATCCAGAGGGAAAAGTGCTGCAAATGAGGTAGCGAAAGGCTACAAACTAAAGGGAAATGGAGGGGATCCTAGAGGAGGACCAAACAAAACTAAAAATAGGTTTTTTGGATGGATAAATAACAAATCAAAAATGGATCTGAAAGTACAAGATCAGATCTGAAAAATGGTTGAACACACGAAAATCTTAGATGACCGGCTTCAGCTAAACTCCTCCTAAAAATGTGGAAGCATACTGAAGCCCTAAGGGGCTTGGTTCCTACTTCAACGAGTAAAAAAGAGAAAGTATAGGTCCAAGACGGGTGGAGAGGGAGGTCAAACAACCCTGAACATTAGCCCAGAAAAACCCAAAAAAATCACCGAAATATTCCTGCAAAAAGTTTAGGTTGCAGTTCTTGACCTGTTTTCTGCTGAGGTCGTAATTTTTTGGCAGTTTTCCGCAACTTGAGAGCTGAGGTCACAGGTTTTGGCCCAAAATGTGCGACCTACACTTCCGACCATCTCGGGAGTATGTTTCAGAAAAAATTTCCGTCTTAGCTGTGGTTGATACTTTTCACCTGCGCAATAGGCCCAAAAACATACAGAAGTTAGAATTTTTACTGTTTTAGGGTTTTATAGGTTAAAAACAACATCAAGAAACAACAAAACAAGAATATGAAGAAGAACCCTAGGGGTTGAAGCAACTGGTCATGTAGGCATCTGAAAAATGGCAGTGGTTGTAATTATAAACCCTTGTGGAGTTGCCAGTTGTTAGTGTGAATTCTAATCGCAAGTGTACGTAAAAATCTCACTTTAGTTGTGCATAACAAACAACCCTAACATCAAAGATGGTTGTCAATTTCCTTAGATCTATAGTTAGTTGATCAGAATAAATTCTACAAAATCAATATCTATGTAGTTAAAGACATTAAACAACAAATAAAAGCAAGGGTTGCTTCATGCTTCCAAAACACAAGACAAGAATATTTTTAAATAATTTTGTATTTATAACACCTGGGAAGGGAACATAGAAACTTGTTACTAGTCTCCCTCAATGGGATCGGTTATTGTATGTATTTAGTGCTTCAGATCTAAGATATATCTCTCTTGATGGTGAAGAAAACCCAGACAAAAATGGAACTCAAAGGGAGCTCACAAGAAAAAATATAGAAAAATATGACAATGATGGAGGATCAAAGTCAGACCAAAAGTATAGATCCATAGTGATCTTTAGGCTACAAATGGTAGTGAATGAATGGAAAAACCCTTCTATTTATAACAAAATATTGATTTATTCTAGATATTGGTGCATAATTAAAATATTATTAACCAAATCTAGATCCAATTTTTATGGAATATTTTATTATTTTTGTTGGAGGGAAAAAGAATTTGAATTTGGTCAAATCCCTTTATTTGTAAATAATAAATAAATAAATGATTTATTTATTATTTTAAGAATGTGGTTGAGTAATAATTAAATAAATATTTATTTATTCAATTATTTATAAATGATTTAGTCAAATTTAACAAGGAATATTATTTAAATAATTTTTTAAATAATTATTCCTAGAAAATAATAAGATAAATAGTGATTTATCTAATTAATTTTCCTGTTTTGGGTTAAATATGACCAGGAATATTAATTAAATTGTTGTTTAATTAATTATCCATTGAGGAAAATCAAACAAATAAGGAATTATTCAATTATTCTTCATGGGGTTTCTTGTTTAGACCATAAACAACTTAATAAATTATGAATTACTAAGTTATTTTTCATAGTGAAAGCAATTTTACTAGGGTAAAATTGGTATTACATGGTGTACTTTGGTCCACCTAATAGTAACAGGTTAGATGACCAAAAATTGGTGTAACAGAGTGGTGTTGAGGTTGGTTTCTTTAGCATAGTGGTTTTTTTATTAACAAAAAAAATTACTTGCAAAACCAAGGTCTCAGGGACCCTTTCTCTCTCCTCTGGAAAGACAGGTGGTAAGGTTTTATTGGATCTCATGAGATGATGGTGGCAGATGATGTTAGCATGTCGTAGCTATATGGGGGACATGTGGCAGGAATATTCAACATTTTTTGGTAGCCTAATGTGCCAAATACAGTTAATGCGTGTCACCACTTAAGAGGTGCCACATGGGGTTGATGACAAAAGCATGACATTATCCTGGAAGGGTTACCCTAGAAGGTTTAATTTCTGTGCACAAAGGTTGAAAGGATAACTAGGTATCAATAACACATGGCCATGTAAGAGCATTGTGCAATGGAAAAAGTTTCGGGTGGAACCCATGGGACACGTAAGCCCACAAGGCTCAGCTCGAAGGTTTATAAATGGACGCATAGATTTTTGACCAAGAGGATAGAGTCAAAACACGCAGGTTAGAAAAATCATCCTAGAAAGGCCTTTTATTGGCCAGTGATAGCACTTGGCAGACCCCACGAGACAACTAAGCCCACTAAGAGGAACCCGAAAGAAGTTCTTTGGGAAGTTTAAAGAAGTGTCGGGATAAAAGCATCAAGCTTGGGAGCTTTGACCATAGCGCAAGGCCTTGGTCATTTCACGTAGAAATGAGACCAATGGCACAAAGCCATTAACAAAGGAATTTGGCATGCAAAGGGCTTAAGAAGGGGCTTAGCACCTATAGGATTAGCCACCAATCACATGTAGCGGTCCTATGGTGGGAAAGAGGCTAAGCAGTAGCAGGAGAGGGCATCTAATAAAAAAATGTTGCAAATTTATACATAGTAACACTATTAATGGAAAACCTTTGGATTTGGATGAACGGGTTAGAAAGTACTTTGGAAGGGTTCCACCATATTTGGAAGTTATGCCATAATTAGTTGTGGCCATAGTTGGAGTTTGAACGATTCGGCAGCTCTGAGGTTTTGTGTTCCATATTTGGAAGATATGCCAATGTGAATATTCACCATAATTTAATTATGAAAGCATGGATGAATCGAAATTTGGCTAATTATAGTGCCTCTAACCATGAAAATGAGTCAGCAGTTGACTCTATAATAACCATTCTTGAGCTTCCTTTTAGACGATAGAAATATTAAATGGAAAATATGGCTGAGTGGAGGAGTTTTGATCATAATCCAAGAGAGCCATGATTGAAGTACAATATAATTTATGAGGGAAATTAATTAGCATGGTGAGCCTTATTGTAGTCTGTGGTTTGACTGAGATCTAACTCTCAGTTTGGGGGATTGCTCAAAATCCCATTCCTTGAATTAATTCAGCTACAGTGGCTAAGTTTTTGATGAAACAACATATGAGATTGATGAGACAAACATGTCCTATGTCATAAGGGAAGCCATTCATGGAGTATGAACTTGGGTAGTGTGTATGGTAGTAGAGACAACATCATTCACTATGTAGCAGAGAAACACAAATCAAGATTTCATTTGAGAAAATGGGGGAAGGAACATTGTTGTTTGTGAGTTGAGTGGAGAGATACGTGTCTGCATTACTGAGAAGAGGCCAAGTGTGAATGTGTTGCTGAGAAGAGGCCCAATGTGCTTGTGTTGCAAAGAAGAGGTTGAGAGTGCCTATGTTGAGAAGAGGAAAAGTGTGCTTGTGTTGTAGAGAAGAGGCCGTGAGTTCCGATGTTGAGAAGAGGCCAAGTGTGTCTATCCTACGTATAAAATATCTAACACAACTATAATACCATGTAGAAATTATATCAATGGATTCAATCTGATCATTTAATGTACTAAAACAAGATATTGAATCCTTATACAATATTTTTGGAATATAAATCATGACCGCTCAATCACATGCAAGAAAGATAAAGAAGTAAATCAATACTCAACACCAGATATTCCTGGGGAAATCAAATGCTCAAAACCCCTCCAGATTTATTGTATAATCAACCAAGGAATCATGAAACAATACAATGTATTTGTGATCACCACAACCTCATACACTCTACCAATTGCTTCACACTGATCTAGGTAAAATTGGACAAACACATAGCCAATTATCATCCTACCCTCAACCTAATCTACTTACGCAATCCCTAGAGAATTAAATCCCTATTAAATAGGAAATTCAACCTTCCTTGATTGCACAATTCATCATGGGTTTCCTGTGGTTTTATAACTACACCTGGGCAGTTTTCCTAAAATACAACTAATAGTTTACTGGCCTTGAATATTTGTTTCAATTGGATCTCCACCAGATTTAGCATGCATGCAGCTAAATAGTGAATCGTCAGTTACTTGGTAGATCACTACTGGTGAATTAAATATATTTTAATTCACTTGATCTTCCACTAGCTCATCAAACAATTATAACTAGTTAAACTGATTTTAACTCAATTAATGTGAGTTAATTGATCCCACTCACACTACACTAGTGCTACAACTGCAACTCGACCATGTTAATAATAAAATCACTCTATATACTTATCCTTAGACCCTCAACTCGAAATTCTTGAGCTAGCTAATTCTATCACACTTAGTTAACTATTACAAGTTGTTATGAGATAAGATTACAATTTATTTTCCAATTTATTTAAAAATCGGTTGCACATTAATGTGTCACTAGGATCCATCACTGTGTGACCTGTGATCCCACACCAATGTGTGTGTTGTTTCTGGATGCGAATTTCACTATTTCTTGTTGAAAATTTGAACACTCCCTCTCAACAAGAAAGGAATCAATCTATCTCAATCCTATACCTTTGGAATGTCCTTACATGCAACACTTCCTAGTGTTGTTCACACATGCAACTCTCCTAAAACTAAATAGCCTCCAAAAAACTGAATCAGTATAATACATCTGTCATCAGATTCTTCTGATTGCTGCTAGCTACTATACATGTCTACTAGACTCTATGCCCTGTTGAAATTTGCATCCATGCACTCTGCACTGTTGCCAAATTTGATCTTCTCTCCATTATTAGACACCTGTCACTCTGATTTCTATCATCCTGACATCTAACTGCATCAATATAAATGATCCTTCCTGCTACTAAAATTGGTTGCACACTAATGTGTCACTAGGATCCATCACTGTGTGACCTGTGATCCCACACCAGTGTGTGTGTTTTTTCTGGATGCCAATTTCACTTTTTCTTGTTGAAAATTTCAACATTCCCTCTCAACAAGAAATGAATCAATCTCTTCTGGCTTAGTACCTTTGGAATGTTCCTGCGTGCAACACTTCCTAGTGTTGTTCGCACATGCAACTCTCCTGAAACTGAATAGCCTCCAAACAATTGAATCAATATAATGCATCTGTCATCAGAGTCTTTTGACTACTGCTAGCTACTGCACATGCCTACCGGACTCTATGCATTGTTGACATTTGCATCTATGCACTCTACATTGCTGCCAACTCTGATCTTCGCTCCATTATCCGACACCTGTCACTCTGATTTTTGTCCTCCTGACATCTGATTGCGTCAATCTAACTGATCCTTCCTACTACTACTATAATGTGGGCTCCTCATAGCCAGGTTTGATAAATTAGACACACGATATCAATGGACCCTGCCCAAATTTATTCTTGGGATTACTTCTACACATCACCCCACCTCACACCTGGAGGTATAGCTGCATGTACTTTCTATGCCCATCTGGCTCGAAATTCCCCCCTCCAAGAGGTCTCTATTTGCTCCACCTTGTAGATCCACCTGGATCCAACCACTGACTTCCCCACTGGTCTTAGGACCACTTCCCATGAAATTTTTCTGATAATGGAGTCATACTCCTCAACCATGGCATGAAACCATGCTGGTTGCGACACTGCTTCCTCAAAAGAGGATGGTTCTGTCATAATACACTCGCTCATAAGAGCCATGTATCCAGTGTACCTTTTAGGGGACCTTCTATGTCTGCACTATGATGTAGGTGCACTTCCTACCATTTCTGGTGGATGGCTCTGCATGAGTGGTTTCTTCCACTCCATGACCCTCTACTTGTGGCTGCTCCACATCCTGAGGTTCATCCTTTGGAACTAAGAGTTCCTCATCTTCATGCAAGTCAAGATCCCTCTCAAGGGACAATTGCATGGCTTTCTCATAATTCCCCATGGTACATCCCTTACATGTGTCCATCTGCACAAGAGTACGCTTTGGAAGACCTGTAGAAATCTATTGTATGATCCCTAGAGCACTATGGTGTAGAAGGCCCAATATCTTGTGCCATAACTCACCTGTATCCCGGCTCACCACCTTCCCTTCTTTACTGCTCAATGTTGTGCAACCATCTACATCAAGTTTGTAGAGGTTCTTCACATGAGCCCCAATCCTCTTTACATGTGCTATGCCTTTGTTACGAAGGAACACCTTTCCTTCACTGAAAACCACATCATATCCAAGATTCTCCAACATAGCAATTGAAACTAAATTATTTTTCAAGCCTGGTACATGCATGACATATTTTAATAATAAAGGTTTACTTAACTATCTCTGGAAAGTAACTGTACCAATCCCGGTAGCGCTATACCTCCCGTCATCACCCATCTTGATGTGCATCTGAAGATCCTTTTCCTCCAAGCTACTAAAGAGTTCTTTGTTTCCTAGCACGTGGAAATATTCTCCATTATCAAAGTACCACATAGATCCCATCATAGTTGACGCCATGCATGCAATGAGAGAGAAGTACAACTTGAATTGTGAGGCCAAAGATTCACCCGTTGTAGCTCCTCGAGCCTTCTTGTTTTTCTTCTTATTTTGTGGACAATTTGTTGCATAGTGTCCATGATCATGTAAATGAAAAAATTTCACTGTTGACATGTCATGCTTCTTTCCTTCTTTTCCGGTCTCAAATTTGGAATATGACTTCTTCCCCTTCCCCTTCTTTTCCTTACTATCCAAGGTGCAATTTTCCTCATCATCAGTCTTGGATGATGATCCATCCTTGGTATTCCATCCAAAATATTCTTATACCAAATCTGACCATAGTATCTCCTAATATGATAACTTCTCCCTCCCATTCACAGAGTTCTAGTAACTATGCTAGCTCTTGGGAATGCCTAGAAGTGCTAGGCTCACCAAGTCATCATCAACTACAATAATCCCAACACTTCCAAGCTCATCTCGACATTGAGTGAACTTGGTGAAGTATTTCTGGATTGTGTCACCCTTCTCCATTTTGATTTTCCTGAGATTGTCCTTGAGTGCCAATTTTATGTGGTTACTGCTGCTTTGAAATAGATTTGTCAAGGCCTTCCACATAACCTATGGAGTTTCCTTTCCATGGAGAATCGAGACAATATTATCTCGAACTCCCTCTAACAAGATCCTCCTCGCATTTTCTACTTTCTTCTGCCATGCATCAAGAAGTTGGGCATCTGTTGTTGCGGGCTTTGGAATATCATTATCTATGAATTCCTTCAACCCATTGTCCTCCAATACTACCTCTATCATGTCCTTCCTTTCAATATAATTTGAACTGCCCTCGAGTGCATATTCGAGTCTCAATCCATTGAAAGACATCTTGATCAACTTATAGCTCCAAAGAAAGTACCTGCAAATTTAAATATTGTTCAACACAAAATCAATTTCTTCTCCACTATTCTGATTCCTGGCGCTCTAATACCATGTAGAAAATCTCTAACACAGCTATAATACCATGTATAAATTATATCAATGGATTCAATCCGATTATGTAATTTCCTAAAGAAAGATATTGAATCCTTCTACAATATTTGCGGAATATAAATCACGATCACTCAATCACATGCAAGTAAGATAAATAAGTAAATCAATACACAACACCAGATATTCCTGGGGTAAGAAACTGCTCAAAACCCCTCCATATTTATTGTACAATCAACCAAGGAATCATGAAACAATACAATGTATTTGTGATCTCGACAACCTCATACACTTTACCAATTGCTTCACATTGATCTAGGAAAAATTGGACAAACACATAGACAATTATCAGCCTACCCTGCTTACACAATCCCTAGAGAATTAAACCCCTATTAAATAGGAAATTAAGCCTTCCTTTATTTCACAATTCATCATGGGATTCCTATGGTTTTATAACTTCACCTGGGTAGTTTTCCTAAAATACAACTGATAGTTTACTTGCCTTGAACCTTGTCTCAATTGGGTCTCCACCAGAATTAGCATGCATGAAGCTATAAAGTTAATCATCAGTTACTTGGTAGATCACTACTGGTGAATTAAATATATTTTAATTCACTTGATCTTCCACTAGCTCATCAAACAGTTCGAACTAGTTAAATTGATTTTAAATCAATTAATGTGAGTTAAGTGATCCCACTCAAAATACATTAGTGCTACAACTGCAACTGGATCCTGTTAATAATAAAATAACTCTACATGCCTATCCTTATACCCTCAACTCGAAATTCTTGATCTAGCTAAGTCTATCACACTTATTTAACTATTACAAGTTGTTATGAGATAATATTACAATTAATTTTCCAATTTATTTAAAAATTGGTTGTACACTAATGTGTCACTAGGATCCATCACTGTGTGACCTGTGATCCCACACTAGTGTGTGTGTTGTTTCTGGATGCCAATTTCACTTTTTCTTGTTGCAAATTTTAACATCATGTAGAGAAGAGGCCGAGAGTTCCTATGAATATGAAAAAGGTTGAGATTTCTTGTGTATGTTATCACTCCATCGGATCTCCGAAGGCTGAGAAGGAGACCAACAAAGGTAACTACAAACTGCTTTGGCCTAGTAGCTAGTCCTAATAGGCATGAGAGGGCTCTCTCCAAGAGATCATAATCAAATTTACTAGATAATGAGGATTTTAGGCTAGGTATAGTAGCAATAAGGTTTTTATTGATTGATTTGGGGTGCTGGATGGTGAATTAGGTCAGGGAAGAACTAGGTTAGGTTACAAAGGATCAACATTGTAGAGATCTAATGGGGCAAGGTAGGCACATGATTTAACACATTTAGATATATTTATTAGTGGATTTAGATAGGTAGGGTTTTCAAAAAGAGAATTAAAATGATGAATTATTTTCAATCAGAGGAAAATGAAACACAACTATAATAATTCCTCCAAAATAGAGCATCAAATAATGAATTCTGCTTATCTAACCTAAGAATCAATCACATTGAGAGATGGAAATCAATATGGAAAGAATAATACATTCAAACATATGTAAACATAAGATGAAACACTGCTAAATCACATACCATGGGAATCCCACCAAAATAGCTGCAACTCTGTCTATTAGTTCCTACCCAAAATGTCTTATTACACTTGTGTTCAAAGATCAATTACACAACATCCAACCCTTGCAATGAAAAAGTAAATGAAAGATATAGACCAAAAACAAATTCTACCACTCTCAGGGGTCAAATCCATCACTTGTGGAGTGGTTCCCCAAAGTCCTCAACTGGAATCTTAATGACTAGGGAGGTCAACAAACTCATGCCTATCTTTGATGAAACTGATTCACTTGACCCAAAATTACATATTTACTTGATGTATCTACCTCTGGTAACTATAAAAGACATAATTACATTTAAATTAGTAAATATCCTTAGAATCCATCAATCAATTGAGAAAAAATGAAAATTCTAAAGAAATCAGTAAACTGTAAAAAACACAGTGTCCTTGTAAAAAGTGTAGCGTGCCTGGGAAAAAACGTAATGTGGGCCTTCAAATCAGCTTTTGACTGCCTTCCTGAAGTCCAAATTGAGCCTAATATGGTTCATTGGAAATCTCTTCTAGTATAGTTGTCAAAAATATCCTCAAGCTCTGAAAATGATGGAGTGAAGCTCCTAAAAAATGAAATCTCCCATGACTGGTAAAAAAGCGGAGCATGAGGCTTAAAAAGGTGCCAGAAAGGTATGTTTTAGGAGGTTTTTGGGCTTTTCAACCTATCAAGAGAATAGTTTTTTGAGTGCCAATAGTAAAAAATTGATGTATAGACCATTATATATCCAACCATGTAGATTTTTTATAATTTAGAGGCCTCCAGAAAAAGCGTAGTGTGGCCCACGTTGCACTTTTTATAGGGTGATTGTGCAAAAAGCTTCATAAATTTGACAAAAATGCTCAAAAAACCAAAAACTTGCCCAAAAACATTCAAAATTTCTAGATGAAGTGATGATGAAGTATGTCAAGCTACCAAGGAGGCATCAAAAGGCAAGTCGATTTTACCCTTCTCCTTTTGGCTGATTAGGGTTTCCTTAAGATTATCCCTCAATTGCTTTACCTTGACATTGAAAATTTTGTTTCTGGTGTGATAGTGATCATCCATGTGCCTCAACACCTAATTGTCCTTGTTGGCCTTATGAAGGAGCTTCTCCAGGTGTATGTTCACTCTGTCAAGCCAAACTTCTCTGTCATCATTGATTTCTCTTGCAATTCTTTCCTCAAAGGTGAGTTCTTCTACCTCATGTTTTTCCTACTCCAATGCTCTCTTAAGGCCCCTTGTTTTTGGTCTCTTCTTGGTGGTTTTGGCCTCATCCTCATCAGACTCATCATGTGCCATCACTTCTTTGCCTTTGGTATCTTGCCTCTTAGCCTTCAATAACTCCATTTCCAAGAGTACTTGTTTGTCACTCAATTTTTTGTTTTCTTTCTCAAGGAAGTAAATGAAAAATTATGCTCTTTCCAAATTGTCTTGTAGCTCTCTGATTTTGGCATATTTCTCTTTGATGACTAGGTTTGAGCCTTCATGATCATCTTGGACCTCCAAGTCCACCAGGAAAAACTCCTTTTCTTCCTCATGGTGAAGGTTTTATTTCTCTTGGACAACTTCATCCTGCTGCTGATGATATCCCTATTTTTCTGATGTAAAAGGAAAGGCCCCTTCCACAATCTGTGGATCAAAAACTTGCTTATGTCCTCTCTGGTATGTTTTGACCTCTTTGTCCTTTTTAGTCTTATTCACAGTATCCCTACTAGATAACCTAGTTTTTTTGTGAGAAACTAATGCTGATGGTGGAATAGGTCTAGCAAGTTGAATTGGTGATGTAGTGAAGACCTCTGCCTCAATGAAAGCCTCCCATGAAATGTTCAGCTGTTTGAGGTGATGATGGATAATGATTTTAATGAGTGAATGATGGAAGAGGTTGTTCATTTGAAGCTCACATTCTCTCTTTTGCACTATATAGGCCATCTTGTAAATGTTTTTGTACAAATAATAGGGAAAGTTGAGCAATTTCACCCTAGTGAAATACATGAGCAACTTGATGTGATAGCTATACAACCTGGAGAATCTGCCTTCACAAGTGAAATATTCATGATGATCTTCATCATAGGAGAAAACCTGTTAAGAAAATAACCAAAAGGAATTATTTTCTTTATGTTGTCTTTGTATGGTGCTTTGAGGTAAGGTTCATACACGTGGGCATTCAAATATTTAGTTTTGAACCACTTTTCACCTACATTGGGTATCCTTGTTGCTGTTGCAATGATGTCTGTAGAAATGGTGAATGTCACCCCTACAATGGTCACTTTGTATTTTTGTAGGTTGGTGATGAAAATCCTGGTCAAAGTAGGATGGCTCTCCACTCTTTGGACCATCTCACAACACTCAAAACAACCTACATGTTGAAAACATTTGACTGCTAAGGGTGATGACATCAATCCCCTTGTGTTTGATGGCTTTAGCCTCAAGATTTTACCTCCTTTATTGTATGTCTTCTTCTTTTCTTCTGTGGTGTTTCTTTCCTCTTCCATGATGTTTCTCTCCTCCTCCATTATGTTTAGTTTTGTCTAGAAACCCTAGGAAGAAGGGGAAGGAAAAGGGAGTGGGATTGTAGGGTTAGGGAGTTGGGATAAGTGAGGGAAAATTGGGGAGGTGGAAGGGGGTTAGTAAGCTTAGGGAAGTGATGGGGAGTTGAAATGATAAGGGAGATAGGGTAGGGAATTCAAATACAAGGATTTATTCTAGCTGCCTAGAAAATCACAGCGTAGGGGTAGTGTTTTAGGTAATATAGCTTGGGAATAGGGAATGAAGGTATGTGAGGGTAGTGTGGAGTAAATTAGAGTGTGAGGAAGGTAAATGGGGTCCAGGGGAAAAAAAAATTAGCTTAAAAACTGGAAAATATGATTTAACTACTAGAACATGACATGGATAGTAAAGGAGAGGTTTCCACCATAAACTTATGACCATGAGCTAAAAGGAGGAGCTTGAAATATGTAACTTAATTTGAAATGAGTGAAGAAACCCTTTTATGTAACTTAGAATCCTTGGAGAAAAGTTTTGAGGTTGTGGCTCCTTCACTACAAAAAGCGTAGCGAGCTTGAGAAAGGCACCACACAGTCCTGTAAAAAGTGCAACGTGCTTCAGAAAAGCGCAGTGTGCCCACTACCAAAAGCGCAGGGCTTGTGGAAAAAGCGCAGCGATGGACCCTGAAACTCTGTTTTTTGAAGGAAATTTTGGTTTTTTGCTTGGGAAAATTGGAGAGCTCGATGTTTAGGAGTGTAAATGAGTTCATTTTGGTCTTTAAGGGCCTTTTATACTTGGATAAATATCATTAAATAGAATTGGACCCACATTTCCTTTTTTCAAAATCAACTTTGCATTTCTTTTTACCTTTAACCTTTGAATTTGATCTTTGAACTTCATATTTTGATGGCTTAGGAAAACTGAATGGATTTTTGGAACCTTGATCATTTGTTGATGGAACCTTGATTATTGCAGCTACTTGGAACTCTAAAGTACTTATTACAAATTAGGGACATAAAATTACATTTTTCTTTGAAATAAAATTTACAACCCAAATTTACTGATGAAATTTATTTGTTGTCACTCGTTCACTTACTGGACTTTATGGCATGAAATGATGATTTGATGTCTTTGGAAACCCTAACACCTAATGGAGACTCTGGACTGAATGAAACCATGATGTAAATGAATGTAATGGTGATGACAACTCATGAATGATGGTACACTCACCAAAGAGGTGAAATGATCCAGCAAATAATAAAATTTTGAAAGGAGTGAAATCAGACCTAGATCTACATCCAATGACCAAATTTTTCCTTGATGACCTAATGGAATGACAAAAATTTAAAAATGGGACCCTAACAAGACATGATAAGGTTCTATTTGATCACTGGTGGTAAGATGCAAAAACTGACACTAACAATGTAGAAGAAGAAGGTTGAGAGAAGAGAACCCTATATGAGTGTATGGTTTTTGCAGAGTGGAGAGAGTGTAGAGAGGGTTGTGTATGAGTGATTTTTGTCGAGCATAATAGAGGACTGAATGTTGAGGGAGAATAGATCTAATATCAGGCAGAGAGGCTTCCATATACAGTGAAAATTATTTCCTTATTGAGTGTGGGTTGGAGCCTACATACATGAAGTTGGTGGTTCCATATCTAGTGAGTTTCTGAAGAAATATTGGGGTTTTGTGCCTCCTGCAAGTTGGTGATTGTAAAATCCAAGGAGTTGCAAGTTGGTGCTTGCAAAAAATCTGTGAATTTAGTTCTTCGATGGTGCTTCTAGTAAGCTCATCAGGTGTCTACAAAAGGAGGGAGTTGGTGCTTCCTACTAGTGGATGCTAGCAAACAAACAAAGGGAGTTGGTGCTTCCTGTGAGTGGTGGCTCACAAAAATATTGATGTAATAGAGTAGGTGCTCTTATTTTTACATCAATAACAGAACAAGCTTTGGTGGTTTTTCTCCCGAAAGGGTTTCCACGTTAAACCTTTATGCCCAATGTGTATGTTGCTCATGGTGTGAGTTTATGTGTTGATTTCATATTAATACCATATGATATGTTGTTGATGGTTATATGGATGGTTTCTAAGTTTGAATAAATAAAAAAATTGGCATAAAATTTTAATTAGCCTTAATATTGATTCTCCCCCCTCTCAATATTAACATTTTTTCCAAAAATTGGTATTAGAGCTTGGTTCCTTTAGGAACAATTTAACCACTCGAAGGTATATTAAATGGAAACAATGGGTAATCAGGGTTGGATAAAAATAAAAGGAGTTCCATTTTTAAATGGATCAGAGTATGTACTCTATAAGATTAAAATGGAAGCCTATTTTATGACAATCATTGAAAACATTTGGTTGTTTGTTATATATGGAGAGAGGAATGAATTCAATGCAAAATCTAAGGAGATTATCTTGAAATGGATATCTAATATAGATGTTGATAAAGTAAGGCATTGTGAGACAAAAAAGGAAATGTTAGGCACATTACTATATCTGTGTGGAGAATATTGCAATGTGGCTCAAGAGAAGGTTGAAGAAACTTTATGCTTAAGTAGTGAACCAAAACATATAGCTGCTAGTTTTAAGAATCAAAGAAAGAAAAAGGAGAAGGGATCTAAAGTGAAATATGCTCAAAATATTGAAGATATTTCTTCTTATGAGAAATTTGTTGATCTTCACTCCAAGTATGGTGAAGAAAAATACCTAGATGATAGGCCATCCTGCTCATAAGGTAAGTTATTTATTTGTGATAAATGTAAAGAAATAGTTCATTCATTATATAGATGTTCATGTGAACCACTTAAACATAGAGATAGCCATGCATCTAGTATTAGTAATGAATATAGACCCACTCTAGTAGCATATAAAATGAATGATCATATAAAGAAGAAGAGAGTATATCCCATGAAGAGAAAAGGGGTATCACTGGAAGTGATGAAGATGGAAAACTCCTCATACCTATGGAATATTCCATGGACATAGAGATGGATTTAGATCTTCGTGTTGGATCAAATAGCGCCTATGATAGTGAAGAAAATGATCTAAATGAAAGTATCTATTTTAGGAAGAAGTTTATCTCTACTCTAAAAGAGGTCAAGGAGCTATTAGAATAAAATCTCAAACAAAAGGAGCAATTGAAAATTTATGAGCTTGAAAATGAAGAGTTGAGAAAAACAATAGTTGATCTAAATGCTTAACAATAAGAGGCTAGTATATTGAATTGGATGAACCAATCAGTTGAATGAAAAATAAGATATTTGTGAGATACTACAAGGTTAAGTGGTCTAATTGATACATGACCTAGAAAGGGTGAGTAAAGAGCTATCTCAATATTAAAATCTTGAGGAGAGAATAATGTCTTTAGATGAGATGTTTGTTAAGAAGAGATCCTCTCTTATCAAGGCTGGTTTGGGTTTTGAATAAGAATCAAGCGACAATAAGGAAAAGGCTAAAGTGCCAGCTATCCAGGTAAGGGTAGTTGGAGTTTCCAAAAAAAAAAAGGGAAATTTTTTTGTTGGATAGTAGAAGAAACAAGAGAAGAAAAGGTAGCAACAAAATGGTAAGCAACAAGAGTGAGGAGAGTAGAAGAAGAGAGCTAAGCAACAATAATAAGGAATGATAGGTAGTAATTCAAGCTTCCATGTGAGGTACATGAAGAATAAATAGATTCCTTCCCCCTGAAGGATGAAGCCCTCAAGTTAAAGGTTTCTTCAGTACTCAAAATCCCTTTTATGGGTATTTTTTATTGCAATAAATTTGTACATAATGCCATAAACTGTAGATGACATGCAAGAAAACAAGGTGTGTTGGGAAGTAACAACCCAAGAATGCACAAAGTGGCTAGGAGTATGCATGTTGGCAGTGATAGAAGGATTTACAAGAATTTTTTCAAGAATAGTAACTCCTTTGCCCCATTCCGGTGTTATTTCAAATGCTACAATGGTAGAAATATTGGGCATAAGAGAGAAAGTTGCAAATATGAGAAGAAAAATCATGCTTCTCATCACATGCACGTAGATATTGCAGCTTGGGATTTGAAGACAAAAGGGAACAAAATAGAAAATTATTATGAGTTTGTCTTCAAAACTCATTATCTAAAGGACTTGTAGAATAAATTAGGAAGAAATACCTCTCTAATTGAAAGCTATAATGAGCACAAGCTTCGAGTAAGGAAATGGAGAAAAAATAACCCAATTACCATTCTCTTGCAAACAAAGAAAAAAAGGTAGAAAACAGGTTTGAGTGAATAAAGAGGAGTTGAAGGAGAAGTGCCCTCCAGGAATGCACAACCAAGAAAAGGCCCAAACATAGGCAAAGGAGAAGCTTGCAATAAGTGCTATTGAAAAGATCCAATTAAAGATGGTATGGATGAAGAAGAAGGATAATCTTCTTAGGGAGATTAGTTCCTATATTTCTCTTCATTAAAGGAAGAGAATGGCCTCAAGGGAGGCTAAATAAGTCAGATGTGGGAAATGAAAGAAGAAAAAACATAAGTGCATCTAAATGATTAAATATATGGTCATGTCCACTTGCTGATTACAAGAATAGATTGATTTTATTCAAGTGTATCAAAAGTGAAAGAGAGAGGAGGAGTGTAGCCAACACAGTTTCAAGGGGAGTAAACAAAAATACTCTATGTTCTGGAAGAAGAGGATGTGTTGTAGCAGAAGTGTGGAATGACAAGAATCTCTCAAACAAGTCAGGTCGATATGATCAGTCCCCATGCAAGAACAAGGAAGCAGTTTTAGGAGATAAGAGAGCATTGGCTTAGGGGGATATGATTTAGTAAGTAGGTAGCAGGAAAAAATTATCAACCTTGGGAAGGATTGCTAAGTAAATGAAAGGTTTGCATCTTGGGTGAAATACCCTTATTCATTTAAGTTGTGAATTTTATTTTTCCTAGAAGTATTGTGTTCGTGAAACACAATTGGTATAAAAAATTTATGTTCCTTAATTTTCAATTGATATCGCTATGTCAACTGGAGGTCTTTGGTTCATGCGGAGGAACCTTCTCATGTAAGTTGGCATTCATTTTTGAGAAGGAGATATAAGAGTTTTCCTATTACATTTTCCAAATTGTATCAATTTCTTGGTGCAATTTGCATTATTTAAGCATCAACCCATAATTGGAAGAGATATAATATCAGGGGGAGAATTGGTTAAGATGCTAAGGAGAAGTGAGCACAGTTCTGGAAACAACAACATTGGCAAAGAGAAAGCCGAAATGCATCACTAATGATTGGTATTTGTAGAAGCAACAATACCATGAGGAATTTTAATTGGTATCGATTTCTTTTTAATTGGTACAAAATATGCATTGGAAAAGAGAGTATTTAGTTGACAGCCATAAGGTGTCCAAAACAGGATGCATTCACAGTATAGGTAGTATATGTTCCTGGGTAGAATATCACATATGTCTATTGTATAGAGAAGCAACAACTATTAGTCCTTGAAAAGAAGTCTACAGAGAAGAGTTCACATCAACAACCAAACCCTTAATCATTGACAATCAATAACTGCATAGGGGAGAAAAGCAGATTATATCCCTTTTCCATCGATGTCAAATGGGGAGATAATCTTATTGGAGAAGCTATGATGGCCCATGTAGAGGAGAGAAATCCATTAGTGCCTCATGCTAGGAGAATTGTGGAAGAAATATAAGGATTTTCCATGAAAGTGGAGACATGATGAGGTGTTTCCATCAATGCTAAAGGGGGATATTGTTGGATAGTTGGAATTGTCTGGATGGCTAGTCACAACAAGTTCATGGGAATTGATGTCAAGAGTGATGTTGGGAGACGTTTTTGGAATTAAAAATTGTATGACAGTTGGAAAGAGTGTTGGCATTGATGTTGAAAAGACTAACATGGATATTTGTGGAAAAAAATGTTGTATTTTATGTCCACCATCCTAGCTGTGATTGTAACTTGGCTAGCATTGATGTGCTTGAGGTGTCAAGATCAATAAGAGTCCCAAGGTTACTGTAGTATCTTGTAGAGAATCATCACAATAGCAGGCTTATTAGAGAATCCATAAAAATATGACTGTAATGGCTTGGAGTCCCATACTTTGGAGGAGATTTTTCCTCAACAGATCAACTTAGATACTTTTGAGATGGCACACTTGTATAGTGATCAGAAATAACTTTTGAATGATATGTGGAAGTCTGAAAATGATCCAGATTTATGATCCAGATTTATGCAGGAACACAACAGAAGACAGAAATAACCATAAAAATAGAAATGCAGCCGAAATAAGGCTTCATTTAATTAATATCAAATCACAGAAATATGCTTACAAACATGATGGAAATAAAATATCTAGGGTGCTGGTAGCGAATCTCTGAGAAGAGATGTGGTAGCTACAGACCTCTGAACTCTGTTACAATGAGGCTCGAGGGCCTATTTATTATGGAGAAACAATGGATAACTCTAAACGTCCAAAAACCTAACCCTAGGAGATGAAGCGCCAAGACTATGGGCCCCGTTTGGGTAAATTGGTGTTTCAACTTCCCAGGGACGTAACTTTAGCATACTATCTCCGTTTGGGGCTTCAAAACGGCTCTAGAAGTTCAAGACCCGAAAAACTACTAAAAATAGTAAGTTGTGAAAAAAATGAAAGAGACAATGGTGGGGCCCCAAGTGGAATAGGCCCCTAAGTGGAATAGGCGGGTGGCCACCAATATCCACCTGGATCATTCCTCCCCCCTTAGGAAGCAATGGTCCCCATTGCGTTGAGTTCCTCCATGAGATGAGGAAATTTTTGTTGAACTTGGTCCTTGGTGAACCAATTGCCTTGGTGTAGGAGTTGGCCAGCTTTGACAACCCGATACAGTTGGATCTTCTGTCGGTGAGTGTTCTTGATTTGCATGTCCATGATACAGTCTGTGGTGGCCTATTCCATGCAATATAGGTTTAACTCTTTTGGTGTGAGTTCTTCTGCAATGTCAGAGGTGTCCAATAGAGGTGGGAAGTAGGGACGAAGGCAGTCTACATTGAATACTGGGTGCAAACCAAGGAATGGTGGAATACTGAGCTCGAAGGCATTATTCCCTACAGCCTTGCTGATGGTATACAACCCATATCGGAGCAAGTGAATCTTGTGGTGGGGTCCAGTGAGGCGCTCCTTCTGCAAATGTAGCTACACTTTTTCGCCCACCTGGAAGTTGTGTGGCACCCGATGTTGATCATGTTGTTGCTTGTACTTAGCATTGGCTCTGTCCAATATGTCATGAACCTGTTTGATCCGGATTTATTCAGGAACGCAACAGAATAAACATATAACGATAAATACAAAGATGCAGTGGAAATAACACTTCATTTCATTAATATCAAAGAACTGAAATTTTCTTACAGGCAGAATGGAAATAAAACTAGCTAGGGCGCTGGTAGCTATCTCTGAGAAGAGATGTGGTGGCTACAGGCCTCTGAACTAAGTTACAATGAGGCTCGAGGGCCTATTTATTATTTAGAAATAATGGAGAACCCTAAACATCCAAAAACCTAACCCTAGGAGATGAAGCGCCAAAACTATGGGCCCCGTTTGGGTAAATTGGTGTTTCAACTTCCCAGGGACGTAACTTTGACATACTATCTCCGTTTGACGCACATGATACATCATTAGAAACATCTATCCGAGGACTACAACTTTCGCCATGAATATCATTCCAAAATGGAATGATATTCGCTGGAGGGCGCGATGCCCAAAAAACGTCGTTTAGGGCCTCAAAACGGCTCCGGAAGTTCAGGACCCGAAAAACTGCTAAAAATAGTAAGTTATAAATTTGTAGAAATTCTTTCGGTAGTAATCACATGCAAAAGAACGAGGTCGACGCGTTTCGAACCAACCAGAGTGGTTCATCATCAGGACTATGTGAGAGATCAGATCCAGTCATTAAGTATAAATAGATGTAGAAATGACTCAACTAGCCGTTAGGATAACGGCTAGTTTGACTTTGAAAAGGTAAATATTCCATTATTTATTTATTTATTTAATTTTATTAATTTAATTTATTATTATTAATATTATTATTTTAATTTATTTATTTATAAAACCTTTAATATATTAATATAATGGTAAGTAATTTAACAAATCATGGTGTAAATTTTTGATTAAATTATATAATAATTAATTATTATTATTAATTAATAAATATAATTAATTCTTATTATAACACACCATCATCAAATAGTCAAACAAAGAGTCAGAATAAATAAATAAATATAATAATTAAATAAATAAATAAAAATAACATAAAACAAATAAATAAAAACAAAAATATAAATTAATAAATAATGAAAATAAATAAAAAGATTTTATTAATTAAATAATAATTATTATTATTTCTATTTTTATTTATTTTAATTTATTTTATTTATTTATTTATTATTATTATTATTTATTTATTTATTTTTATTTAAATAGTAATAAGGATATTGTTGTTCTTAAAGCTGACAAAGGTGGTGCAGCTGTCATCCTTAATAAGGAGGATTATAGGAAGAAAATGTTAGATCATTTGGAGAATAGTGGGAGCTACAAGAAACTTGCCAAAAATCCCTTAAAAAAGGTCTCAAAGACAATCGCTGATGCTATTAAATCAAATAGCATGGTGAGCTCCTTGAGTAGGAAGTTGATTGAAAGCAACCCCCTTACTCCAAGAATCTATGGTCTTCCAAAAATCCATAAGGATGGTGCTCCCCTCAGGCCTATTGTTAATACAATTGGGGGTCCGACTTACCTTCTCGCTAAGTTTTTAGCCCTTAAACTTA